>CAOLHI010001464.1:0-375847 GCA_948474755.1 Ctenosaura bakeri
ATAAATCAGTAAGTAAGTCAAGACTTCACCATAACCAAAAGCATGAAAGCAACAAGCTCAGCAGTACTGAGGCCAGTAAGGTATGGGAGAGGCTGTCACCCACCAAGACTGCTGTTTCCCCCCTCTCATAGAATCATAGAGTCGGAAAAGACCACAGGGGCCATCCAGTCCAACCCCTGCTATGCAGGAACCCACATCAAAGCACTCCTGAAAGATGACCATCTAGTTTCTGCTTAAAAACCTCCAATGAAGGAAACTTCACCACACTCCGAGGCAGCTTATTCCACTGCGGGACAGGTCTGACCTTCAGGAAGTTCTTCCTGAGGTTTAAGTGGAATCTCTTTTCCTGCAGTTTGAATTCATTGTTCCTTGTCCTAGTCTCTGGAGCAGCAGAAAACAAGCCCACTCCCTCCTCAACATGACATCCTTTCAAATATTTAAACATGACTATCGTGTCACCTCTTAACCTTCTTTTCTGCAGACTAAACGTCTCCAGCTCCCAAAACCACTCCTCATAGGGCATGGCTTCCAGACCGTTCACCATTTTGGTCGCCTTCCTCTGGATACGCTCCAGCTTGTCAATATCCTTCTTGAAATGAGGAGCCCAGAACTGGACACAGTATTCCAGATGAGGTCTAACCAAGGCAGAATAGAATGGTACCATTACTTCCCTTGATTTAGACACCATACTCCTATTGATGCAACCAAGAATCATGTTGGCTTTCTTGGCTGCCACATCACACTGCTGACTCACGTTCAGCTTGTGGTCCACCAAGACTCCTAGATTCCTTTCACAGGTACTCTGTCAGTGAGCAACAGGGAAACAATAAACTGGATAATGTCAGAGTCTCCTGGGGGAAAGTCTCTCTCAGCCTTCCCCTTAAATATCAACAGGAATTACTATCCCACAGTGGCTAACAACAGAGGGTTTTTTTTCCCCTGCCACCCAGATCAAAACAGTCTTGGAAAACTGACTGGTCTCATTTGAGTTAAAGCATTAGAGAGAGCTGTATTTATTTATCTATTTATTTATTTGGAAAATGGAAGTAGCTGCTTCTGATCTTTTCCAGAATGCAAAAGAGGAGAGAGGAAACAAGGAAGCATGCATACTCAGAGTTCCCCCTAGTTCATTCACACAATGAGAATCCCAAGCTTGGGGAAATTACTTAATGGACTACAGCTCCCAGAATCCCCTAGCCAGCATGGGTAGTGGCTTCCAAGCTTCCAATCATTTTCTCTTAGCTTCAGAATTGGACTATCCTATAGGTTGTGTACCATGTTGTTACTTCAAAAAACCATGCACCCAGTTAAGTAAATTAAATCTTCTCTTTTTAAATTGTTACTTTTAATTTATTAGATGCAGAGTTTGGTGCTTGCTGTTCTAGCAGATGGTAACATTCTTGAAATGTGGAGACATTCTAATTGATATAATTATTTGATATATCTAAGCAGTATAACTGCAATGAATCCACCAAATGACTAAAAAGAATACTGAAGTATTGAAGGCTTAGAACAATGGAAGCCATTAACACTTTGATTAAGGGGAATAAAAATATTATTAAAATAAATATAGTCCTTCATATAATAAATGTCCTCCAATGTCTATTGGTACACATCCACTGAATCAGAGGTTGGCAACTGCAGTGGCCATCTCTCCCCATGTACCACTACTGCAATATCACATTAGGTTAAGAAGTGACATGATGGCTATGTTTAAATATTTGGAAGGATCTCATGTGGTAATGGGGCAAGCTTGTTTTCTGCTGCTCCAGTGACCAGGACATGGAACAATAAATTCAAACTACAAGAAAAGAAATTTGCCTAAGCATTAGGAAGAACTTCCTGATGGTAAGAGCAATTTGACAATGAAATACACTTCCTCAGAGTGTGGTGGAGTCTCTTTCTTTGGAGGTTTTTAAACAGAGTTTGGATGGCCATCTCTTAGGAGTGGTTTGATTGTGAATTCCTGCATGACTGGAGGTTACATGGTCTCCTTCAAGTCAATGATTCTATGACTGCTGGCAGTTCCAGGCAGTAGCCAAAATATTACTGGAAACATTTAGGGTAGTGGAGGCCAGGAGGACCCAAACTACCACATTTTGAGGCAGTTTTGGTTGCTTTACACAGTTTTTCCACCTGAATTTTTCAGCTGAGGAAAACTAATTAAAAATGGGTCTGGTTGTTTTGAGGCTTTAGAAGTTGCAGAACAGGCACTCAGGTGTCCCTCAGAGGTGGATTTTTACCCATTCCTGTCCTAAATTGGTGCCTCTCCTTGATAAATTATAGAAAGAGCTGAACAGGGAGGAGGCAAGCAAAAGAGGAAAAAAATCTGAATGTGTGATCAAATATTTACAGTTTGATGCTGAATGAAGGTCTGAGAAAGATTATGTAGTTTCTAGGCGGAATCACTTTCCTTTTTTGTTGCCCTTCCCTTCCCTTCCTTCTCCTCTCCAACTTCCTCATCTTTTGTTTCTTTTCTAGTTGATTTGTCTGTATTGTGTGCCAGTATGTGTGTTCAATTGCACATTGTGGATTCTGTCCTAGTTGCATTGCTGAGGGTGAGCAGGACAATACAATGAAGCTGCAAATGTGTTGGCGGTAGTTCAGGTAGTTCAGGGTAGGGATGTGCTTTAGCTGTATTCTTTAAACCAATAAAATGTTAAAATAAATTGGGGGGGGAAGCACACAGTAAATCCTATTCAGGACTGAAGAATTCTACACTGTAGTTGAAAATTGCAGTATTTTTATATGCTAATATTTAGAAAAGATGCTTTACACTTTGAAATATTCATATGTCTCCTTATTTGTGTTTATGGTATTAATTTATCACTATTTCTTGACAGCTTTTAATTGTTATATCCTAAAATGAATTATGCAAATGGTTTCGATATGAAACTGAGAAGTGTAACCACCAGAGGTGGAGGGGAGGAATCATATGAGCAACTTCCAGGATCCTGAAGAACAGCACATGTACCCCCACTCTCAAATTATTGTTCCCCAATAATATTTTGTATCAAAACGACAAATTCTCCCCTCCACACATTGGGAGTGGGAGTGATTTCACTCCATCCCCTTCCCTGAGCAGTTTTACTTGCAAGAGAGGTGTTTGTTTCATAAGTTGGTAAACCCAAACCGAACTTCCAATTTGCATCCGTGTTAAATAAATGCCTGCCCCATGCCTAAAACAGCTCAACAGGTTCCAAAGCATGGGATTATTTTCCCCACATCTGTTGGGAGCATTTTGAGTCACAGGAAAAGTGGTAGGAATGGGAAGAACAGGACGTATGTTCCCCTAATGTGAAAGAAAATGAGGGAGGAAAAACCCTAATAAAAATATAAATTCCTTAATGCAATTTCCCAACATAAATTCCCTAAGTCTTCTGAAGTTTCAAATCTGAATTCAAAGCAGTCCTTCCTCCATATGGTTTTCTGGAAAGAGGTACAGTGTGCTAAATCAGGCCCTCATGGTGCCTGATATCATGAGCTGCTTTGCCATATGCCAGTGACAAAAGAATGGGTACATGAAGTGTGGTCATCCAGATGTTGTTGAATATCAACACTCATCATCCCTTCCCCTTGGCTATCTTGGGCTATTTCTGCACTATACTGTTATACTGCTATTATTCCACTTTCAACATCCTATGGAATCCTGGGGTTTGCGGTTTAGAGAGGGGCATTTGGAATTCTCAGCCAGAGAGCTCTTTGGCTTCAGTAAACTACAAACCCCAGAATTCCACAGGAGGTTGAAAGTGGAATAATAGCACTACAACAGTCTAGTGTGGAAATGGCCTTAGTGAAGCTGCTAAGAGTTGCACTCCAACAACACCTAGAATAAGAAGGATGAATAATTAAAGTAGCTTTCATCCGTGCTGCAGAAGAAAAGTATTCCTCCACTGTATTCTCTCCCTGTTCAAACATCCTGACGTATTGCACCGAAATCATTCTGCGAGAAAAACATATTTTTCATTAAAAAAAAGTTTTCAGATAGAAAAACCTGTTTGCAAGTAGAAGACTCACCACATTATGTGAGGCTTGTTCCCTCCAAAGCAAAGCCCTATTTTCCTGCACAGAACACAGGATTATTTGATTTAATTTAGTTTAATTTAATTTAATTATTTGCACAGCACTTCACAAAACAGGGTGTTGGATACTAGGAGGAAACTGAACAAAATTTCCTCAGTAGTCTATTATTCTTTTTTTTTTTTCAACTTGTGAACAAATAATTGCAAATATTAGCCTGTGTCCTCTATCATCTACTTAGTTAAGTATCATGTATGTGATAATTGAATATTGTGAGTACAAAATATTGAACACAGAACAGTTATGGATGAGTAAATCTAGGTAACTGTTCTGTATTCACAATCACTACTTAGTCCTGATTTAGATACTATTGCTAAGGCCATAGCTTTCTCCCAGTCTACTTTACTGGTCATCAGCTGCATGAGAAGGAGCTCTCTTCTGCTAGATATGGATGAATGATGTTTCCTTCAGGCTTGAAGGGACAGTTAAAATACTTAACCAGTCAGCTGATATAGAATACTGACCATCATCCCAAATCTAGATGGATAAATTTTGACCACCCAACTTATACACAGAAGAACTGGCCCAACACATACACAGAAGTTGTTTACACCTCAAGCTGTGCAAATGCAAGATTTGAACAAATCATTTTTTGGTAACATCTCTGGTAACAACAACTCTGGAGACCAGTATTCAAATCTCTACTCAGCCATGGAAACCCACTGGATGACTTTGGTCAAATCACACTCTCTCAGAGACAAACTCCCTCTGAATTAATCTTGCCAAGAAAACCCCATGATAGGGTCACCTTAGAATTGCCATAAGACAGAAATGACTTGAAGGCACACAACAACAACACTATTAACACTTACCAAGTCAATAAAAATGAACCTTCATCCAAATTAGGACTGTATCATATATTGCCTAATGTCACTATTCCTTCCATAATTTCTACATTCAATAGAGCCAAACAAATGACAACAAAAGATCCCCTTCACCAAACATTTCAAGGCTTACTCACTTTTTTGGAACAAACTGTTTTGATGCGAATTTGCTCCCCTTCTCTCCCCACACTGAAAACATTTTTCTCTGCACCATTTTACTTTTTCTCCATCATTTTCCCCACTTCGTCCTCATAGTCCATTGGATTTAGTAGCATTTAATAACAATGACTTGCAGTGCCAAGCCACATTATTCAGCTTACGAATATGCATAATGCTATTCCTTCAGATGCAGTTAGAACACTGGAGGCACGATCACTTGAATTCTCACTGCCCATTAGATTAAACGACAGTGAGGACAACTGAGGATAATGAGGGCAAGGAAAAGGGAAAAGAGCACTGAGAAAAATGGGCTAAGAACAAGGCAAAGGTATTCAGGAAGTATTGAAAGTGGCCTTTAAAAGAGGTTCTTTTCAATACACACATAGTCAAGAACAAAGGTTCACCTCAGTGCTAAATGCTGGATCTTTGAATAAGAGACACACACATGCTTGTTAACTCCCACACACTTTGTAGGATGTGCTGTGCTTACAAAAATAAGGTTTTCAGGAGGTCTGTACAGCTTAAGCTTTTTTTTTTTTAAAAAAAAAGTATCTTTCATGAGTTTTATTGAGTGGGCATGTAAATCATTCTGATGGGGGGAAAACAAGCATTGTAGCTTCGCTGGGAGAAAACAAAACAGTATATTTGGAGTGCATTTCAACATGCGCTCAGTGGTGGTTGGACTGGAACAAAGTAACATGGCAATTGTACTCATGTATTTTTCAATTAATGGCTGTTTTCTTCTGTTCTTCTCATATTCTTCTCCCATCATCCTTACTGCCATACATTTAACCCATTGTGACATGTATCTCACTGGTGGCTGGTTTTTTTTTCTTTATTTGAGTATGCATTTCTTTATTTTAATTTTAATTTTGTGGTATGTTCATTTGTGGTGGCTTTTGTGATCCAGATCCCATTGACCCATTAGAAGTTGATTTTTATCCTTTGCTTGATGATTTCCCTACCTCAGTCCCAGATATCTCCACCCCCATGCTCCCACCAGTAGGTGTCCAGGCTGTAGCATTAACCCATGATGCTGTGAGGGTCAGCTGGGCAGACAACTCTGTCCCCAAGAATCAAAAGACAACGGAAGTTCGATTTTACACCGTCCGATGGAGAACCAGCTATTCTACAAGTGCTAAATACAAGGTGAGATCATTAAATATATTCTTTGTTCCATGTTCTTGTCATGGACAAGAAACTCATAATCTCAGAAAAACATTGAATTTTATGCCATAGGATGATTGGTGTAGGATTGGAATGGGTTAATGTGGCCTGCCAGGTGTTGTATTATTATTCCTAACATTCCTCATTGCTAACTATACTGGTTAGGGCTTAGAGGGGTTGCCTTTCAACAATGTCTGGAGGATCATAGTTGCCTAGGAGGCTGTGGTTGCTAAAATATTCATTCATTCATTCATTCGATTTATATCTCACTTTTCTTCCAATAAGGGACAGTTTACTATATAAGTTAGAACAAAAGAGCTAAAACAATATGGGATACAAAAGATTAAAAAAGCATTATATTGTCCAATGAAAACATTAATTTTAAAACATTAATTCAAACCAATTCTAAATACATAAAACAGCACACCCATTGTATGTCCTTCTATCCCAACCAGTTAGAGGCTGATAGACAAAAAAAATTAGAGTGAAAACCTTATATATATAAGCCAAATGCAACCAAATGTCAGCTTCCAGATTATTTGTAGAATAACCTGAATAGGCAAGTAAATTGATATTCTAGTCTGGCAGGCTATCGTAGCACATAGTTAGCAACAATTTAAGAGAAAAATATTGTTCCTAATCAACAACATCTAAAAATAGTGTACCCGAAAGAGGCTATCCCCAAACCAAGGTTCAACTGTCAGGATGCCTGGCACTATGCTCCATCCATCAAAATGTTGACTGCCTTGGCCTTTAATATTTCAATATCGTGATGTGGGATTGAATATTAGATCAGTGAAGTGATAGCAAAATGGTCCAACTTGTATTCAGGTTTTGTTCCTGGTGAACTGTGAAGAGCTTAAATCCCCCTTGAGTGTGCACCAAACTTGGAAAAAACACTAATGCACATGTCTAAGACCAAACCTCTGGTATTCGGTTCCATCCAACACCACATAGATGAAAACAGGGATACACTAGGGTACTTGTACCACTTCAAAACTGATAAAGGGTTGTCATTGTCTGAATCCTATCTGCTGAATGTTTCCCCCGTTCTGTATGCATTTCTATAGCAATAATCAAGCCAGTACTGTCTTCTGAAGCACAAGGTAGCATTAAATTGACCTTTAAATTAAAGCACTCGCACATACAAGATGTTACAAGTTGTATTTAAGGGAAGTCTTCTGTTTGCAGAAAAGATTTTCAATGAATCGTGCTCTTTGTCAATGTAAGAAGACAGTTTTCTGCTTCATTGTGCACATCCAAAAGTCTCTGAAAAACAACCTCAACAGAATTGTTGAGGGACAGTGTATGAGACAGGACAGGAAACTGTTCAAAAGAAGGATTAGTTGACAGATGCCATTTTCTTGCACCCATCTACCTACACTACTAGAGGTACTTTCTCAGAGCTAATGCAAGGATGGAATTGTTTTTTTATTGCATAAGCATTTCTGCAAAATCCTTGCACAACTGGTTGCATGTTCTGTTACACAGTTGCTTTGCACAATCATGTTCATAAAAGTATAATCTAGCATAACCACACTAGCAAGATTTTCCACTATGCTAGTTTTAAATTTAGATTTAGGCTAAGAACTCCTCCCATTTGTAGAAAGGCAACATCGGATACAACATATTCAAGTTTAACCTTGAAATGTATCTGAAAGTACTTACTATGCGGAGTATGTTTGGCAGCATATTTTTTCTATCTGGTTAACCTGTTACAGGTAGGGTTGCCAAAGTGAAAGCAGAAGATGGCTCCTGCACAGAAATTTGGCAGGCAACACTTGCTGAAATATCTTGTTCTACATAACCATTAAAGGTGTAGGAGCTATCTCCATTTTTTACTCAGGAGATGGAAGGGAAGCATGTTATAGAGGATAATGGTGAAATAGACACAGTGTCCCTGCACATCCATATATGTGGATTCTTATCCATGCACAAATTTTGCACTCCTGCAGAATCAGAGCTGTGAGTTGGGAGATGCATGTTACCAAAATTTAAGAAGGCATCTCCTCGGCAGCCAAAATAAGGATAGATTCATTTTGTTTCTATCAGGGAGAAATATCAGAGAAGAGAGGCCCTGGTAAATAGCAACAATGTGACCATCTGATATTTATATAACCTTAGAATCATAGAATCATAGAAACGTAGAGTTGGAAGAGACCCCAGGGGCCATCCAGTCCAACCCCCTGCCATGCAGGAACACCCTCAAAGCACTCCCGAAAGATGGCCATCAAGCCTCTGCTTAAAAACCTCCCAGGAAGGAGACTCCACTATACTCCGAGGCAGCAGATTCCACTGCCGGACAGCCCTGACTGTCAGGAAGTTCTTCCTGAGGTTCAGGTGGAATCTTCTTTCCTGCAGCTTGAATCCATTGCTCCTTGTCCTGGTCTCTGGAGCAGCAGAAAACAAACCCTCTCCTTCCTCTACATGGCATCCTTTCAAATATTTAAACATGGCTATCATGTTCCCTCTTAACCTTCTCTCCTGCAGACTAAACATACCCAGCTCTCTAAGTCTATCCTCATAGGGCATGGCTTCCAGGCCTCTCACCATTTTGGTCGCCCTCCTCTGGACTTGCTCCAGCTTGTCATTATCCTTGTTGAATTGGGGTGCCCAGAACTGGACACAGTATTCAAGATGAGGTCTAACCAAAGCAGAGTAGAGTGGTACCAGTACCTCCCTCGATCTAGACACCATACTCCTATTGATGCAGCCGAGAATTGCATTGGCTTTCTTGGCTGCCGCATCACACTGCTGACTCATGTTCAGCTTGTGGTCTATGAAGACTCCTAGATCCCTTTCACACGTACTGCTATCCAGCCATGTGTCCCCCATCCTATAATTCTGTATTCCATTTTTTCTACCTAAGTGTAGGACCTTACACTTCTCTCTGTTGAATTTCATTTTGTTCGCCTTGGCCCAGCTCTCCAATCTATCCGGGTCATTTTGAATTTTGATCCTGTCCTCAGGCGTATTAGCAACCCCTCCCAATTTGGTATCATCTGAAAATTTGATGAACATGCCCTCTATTCCTTCATCCAAGTCACTGATAAAAATATTGAACAGCACTGGTCCCAGGACAGAACCCTGTGGCACCCCACTAGTCACTTCTCTCCAGGATGAAAAGCAGCCATTCGTGATCACCCTTTGGGTTCAGTCGGTCAACCAATTACAAATCCAACTAACAGTAGCCCTGTCCAGCCCACATTTTACCAGCTTCATTGCAAGAATGTCATGGGGAACTTTGTCGAAGGCCTTACTGAAATCGAGGTATGCTACATCTTCATGGAGTTTCTAACACAAATGGTTTATTAAGAAAAATTTAAAAAAATTCAGCCCTCCTCCTTGAAAGGAAAAACAAGCAAAGAGAATACTCTGATAAGTTAGCCTTCACCTAGTCAAAACCGAGTTTGTAGAACATGGGAGAAAGAATGAGCCAGTCACACATACATACACACTCTGCCAACTCAGCTCAAAAGGATGTTATCCTCAAAGTGTCTTTGAGGCCCTTGAAATGTTAATGCTTTGTATCAAACAAGGCAATATCAAACAAGCAAGTGGCTCAGATCAATGAACTTTGCCTTTCATAAAAGCATGTGGTGCACCTGTTAGGTCTGCCCAAAGCCTGCTGTTGTTTAGAACAGGCTCTATGCCTCTGTTCATTATTGGTGACACGGTTCCATTTTCTCCACCCCAACAGTGCCACTGGGCCCTCATGCCAGATACCAGCAGTCTTCTCAGCAGGTTCCAAAAATAGTGTGACTCTTTCAGCCTTGACCCATCCAATCCATATATATATATACATATATATATATATATAGAGAGAGAGAGAGAGAGAGAGAGAGAGAGAGAGATGGGGGGAGAGAGACTGTACACACACACACACACATCTGTTGAAGGTATCTTTTTCTCACTTTTCATCCCATGAGGTTGAGCCCAAATTTCTGCAACCCAAAATGATGTATGGCAAAAAGACAAAAACATTATTTTAAAAATATTTCTTTAAAAAGTTTTTGAAGCTCATTGTAAAAGTCAGTTGAAAACAACATTATTATTATTATTTTACTACTGTTACTACTACTGCTATTCCCCACCTTTTCTCAAAATTGGGAGTCAAAGTGGCTTGCAAGTTAAAAGTACAACACAGACATACAAAACATGCTAAGGTCAACATTAAATAACATTAAACTATTCACAATATTAAAACAATCTAAAACATGAATGAAAAGAACAGTTCAATAAAAATAGTGCCAAACCCTCTTTCAAAAACCTTTCTTTAAAAAGCTTCAATTTTAAAAGCTGTCACCATCGTCATAATCATCATCACCATCATCATCATCATGACTATGATCATCCTTTGGCTGCCAAAAGAAGGACAGCAAGATGGCTTCCCTGGAAAGGGAGTTCCAGAGCTTAGGGGCAGCCACTGAGAAGGCTCTATCTTGTACGCCCTTTGTTTTAAAAGAGCAAAGGCCATACAAAATCATACACCTTGGGATGTCTGTCAAAAAGACAGAACAAGCCTGATTTCCCTTTTGAAGGATTTTCCCATCAAATACACACGCACACACAGATAGAGAGAGAGAGGTCCCTATCACACTACACAGTTTTAGTGCTATTATTCTACTTTAACTGCCCTAACTGCACTTAGTGGAATTCCAGGATTTGTAGTTTGGTGAGGCACTGGAGCTCTCTGGCTGAGAATTCTAAATGCATCTCCCAAAACTGCAAATCCCAGGATTTCATGCAATATTAGCGTGGCAGTTAAAGTGGAATAATAGCATTATAACAGTGTAGTGTGATAAGGCCCCAAAAAAGAGTGAGAGAGGCCATTTCTGCACTGCGCTGTTATAGTGCTATTATTCCACTTTCAACATCCTGTGGAATTCTGGGGTTTGTAGTTTACTGAGACCAAAGAGCTCTTTGGCTGAGAATTATAAATGCCCCTCCCTAAACTGCAAATTCCAGGATTCAATAGGATGTTGAAAGTGGAATATTAGCACTATAACAGTATAGTGTGCAAATGGCCAGAGAGAGAGAATGGATCTTTTTTAATTCAATTATCCTGCCAATCTCATTGAACACTTTTTAACAATTTTTAAAAACTCAGTAGAAGATTTTTTTAAAAAAGAAAAAGGTAAAAGTCCTCAAAACCCCCAGCCATCCAGGCTAGTGGCTGTGGGGACTGTGGCATTCTTGGCGTAAGTAACTTTTGAAAGAAGGTCACTGGAGTCTTGGTAATGTTTTGTAATATTTACATTTATTTACAAATAGGTGGGATCAGCCAAGATGGAAAGGCATGCTGAATATTCTTATGCCCATTTCTGCACTACACTGTTTTAGTGCCATTATTCCACTTTCAACATCCTATGGAATTCTGGGGTTTTCAGTTTTGGGAGAGAAATTTAGATTTCTCAGCCAGAGAGCTCTTTGGCCTCAGTAAACTACAAATCCCAGAATTCCACAGGATGTTGAAAATGGAATGATAGCACTATAACAGTGTAGTGCAGAAATGGTCCAACTGAAAGCTACAGTCCATTCCATTCACCACAGATTTTTAAGAAGAGTGCTAATGCCCCAAAAGGCCCTTTACTTCCAAGCTCCCATTATTCAGCCCTATTAGGGACAAAGTACATATGACATTAAATATGCAGCATGCAGGAAAGACTTGTTTTATTTTTCATGCAAGTATAAATATATTTTTAAATAAATAACTAAATGGCTAGGAAGTTATCAGAATGAATCTCTTTCTATATTAATAGATATAAGATTTTTTTTCCCTTTCTGAAACTCACACATTTCCTTGGTAGAAATATAGTAAAGGCAGTGCACAGACAATTTTTAAAGTACAGCCATAGTCCAAACTTAAAAGTATAAAATCCAGTTCAGTTACAGAGGATCACAGCATAGGAAAGAGACATTATAGGAATTGAGAGCTTTACATGCTAGATATTTTATTTATTAATATCACAGCTAAAAGTGAACAGGAAGGAGGCCTGAGAACTGAAAATATTCACATCAAAGCACGTATGTCCCTAATAGAGGAAAATTAAAGGAAGATCTCTCCTGCAGATACATAATATCTGTATGCTCTAATACATAAAGAACAGTTAGATTGGGTTGAAAGCTTGTAAGACCAGCATTTGTGAAAGCCAGGGGATGAAGCAATCTAGCATGATGAGAATCTACTCATTTGAAATGTGGTTTTGGAGGAGAATTCTACAGATGCCCTAGACTGCCAAATAGACAAATAAAGGGGTCCTAGAGCAAATCAAGCCTGAACTTTCCTTAGAAGCCAAACTGACCAAACTGAGAGAATTATATTTTGGGCATATCATGAGGTTACATGACTCATTAGAAACTATTATAATACTTGGTGACATAGAAGAGAGTAGGAAAAGAGGAAGACTGTGGCCCTTTCCACACAATGAGGGCATCCTGGCATGGGGACACGAGAGGAACAGGACCTCGACAACAATTCCGCAAGACATCATCACAATCCCGTTCTTCTCATGTCACCAGCCAGTACAATCACAGGGAAAATCATGTACCGATTTTCTCCATCAGTGACCCCTGATCGTGTGATGCTCCTACAGTTACCTGCCATGCAGAAGGGCTAGAAGCACAATGGAGGCTGTTCCTGCCCCAGTGCAGCATGAGAAAGAGCCCAGCTGTGCTGTGGAAGGAAGAGATGTGTCCCTCATGCTCCCTTCTGCAGGGAGCTGGTCCGGTGTGAAGGAGAGCATTCCTTTCGCTCTCTCTTTCTGCCAAAGGTGCTTCTGGGATCACAACCAGAGGATGCCAGCTTAAGGTAAGGTGCAGAAAAGGCCTGTATTACAGGTGGATCAACTCAATCAAGGAAGCCACAGCCCAGAGTTTGCAAGACATGAGTAGAGCTGTTGGTGCAGAAAAGGCCTGTATTACAGGTGGATCAACTCAATCAAGGAAGCCACAGCCCAGAGTTTGCAAGACGTGAGTAGAGTTGTTGATGCCAGGCTGTCCTAGAGGTCTCCCATTCAAAGGATCAACATGAGTCAAAGCCAGCTTGTCAGTAACAGCAAGAACAACAACAACATTTTACTTCTCACTGTGGCCAAACAGAAGTCTACAGGAACCCTGCAAGTAGGATATGAGTGCCATGCCCATCAACTGGTATTCAGAAATATACCATGAATCAAAGTTTAGAAAAGCCAGCTTGTTAGATGAAAAGTCCCAGAATCCTAAAGCCAGCATGACCAATGCCCTGTAGGTATATGGCTTAAAAGTAGGAGAAAAATGATGAGTTAGTATATCAAAATGAATAATTTCACTATGTTCTTCCAGTGAATAAGATACAGTTTTTGCAATTTTTCTATTATTTTCACATTTTGGCATTTTTGGGGGGGGGGGGAAATGTTGTTTACATAGAATGAGTTTTTGTGCAGGGAAATTGTTTTGACAAAAAACAAACAAAACACACTTTGTGAATGAACAAAATTCACAAAAATTCCAGTTTTTTCAATGGAAAGATGTGGTTTCTCTTTCAAAGATGTCCCAAAATATGAAACATCCTCTGTCGTTCGCAGTTTTCTCAGTGAGATGTTGTGAAAATCAAGGCTGAGAAAATTTGTGAATATTCTTCACATTCCTAGAGTCTAATATTGGGAGATGTTTTCCAAAAAGGTGCCTTTTCCAAGCTCTTGTCTGAAACCTGGAGGGAGTATATAGCCAGCAAGACAAGATGCATGGTGGAATATAGAAAAGATCATTTGAGACTGGAATTTCACTAGGCACTTCCCATTGATTTTTGAATTTATCTTCACTTTCTAAGGATAGGGTTGCTTAAAGAAGGAATAATTGTATATATTTTCTCTCTGATTCCCTGCTTTGAGGTGAGGTTGCAGCTGTCCAAGATCCCGTGAAAATGTGGGTATTTTCCAAGACAAAGAAAAATGCACAATGTTCCACAATCTTTTGCTGTACCGATAGCATCACATAGTTTTTAATCCTCTACTGCTGTTTTCTTCGGGCTGTGCTTTTTGCAATGCACTTTCAGATAAAAACTTACCATGCTCAAGTGGTTCCTTAATGCAGGCTTAAATAAAACACAGATGAGGGAAAACACAGCATTACCCAAGTCCCTATATACCCATTAGTACCCTGTTATTTACCTGTGCTTAACAGACTTCCGTCGACAAAATGAATAATACATTTTTCTCCATGAAATGATTGAACCAAGAGCACACATTTTGCCAAGCCAAAGCACATACAAACATGAGATATTAAAATTGGAACTTTTTTTAAATATATAAGAACATAAGTACATATTTATTCAAGAGGGAGCAGCCGTGTTTTCGATCACCTGATTAAATATGCATGAAAAGAGCTCAGAATGTCCTTGTTGGGAAAAGGACAAGCAAATAAACCAGGATTCTTTCAAAGATGTTTTCTGAGCCTCTTTCTTCTGTAAAGTGAACCTTATGGGTCTCAAATAAGCTTTCACACAATGTCAAAACAGGTCAAAACAGCCCAATAAACTCCACTCTTGGTTTATCCCTTAAAGGACATGTAGCAACTTAACTTTGGGACCCTAATGCACTGATTTTCAACTGGTTCAAAAAAGGTCGAATGACTTATCTAAATGTCCTTCCCCAAAGTTTATTGTCCAGTTTGCAAGTAGGATGGATCATACAAGGCTAAAATTATCAAAACAAGCATAAGATTTTCAGCCTCCATCCCAGGAATGGGTGCTTTTCCATGCTGTTTTTCTGAAGATCCTTCTATTCTTCTTTATATCAAGAGACATGCAGTAGTACATCCTTTCCTTGTCTTTGCATTCATAACATCTGCCCTGACACCAGTACAAAGGGAGGGCAAGAGTGGACAGCAATACTCTGTACCCTCATACTGATGCCTTTTGGCCAGGCAACAGCCAACTTGTGCCAAGAAGTTGCTCTGTGGCAGGAAACCTTTCCCTTAAACCCTTCACAAAATTCCAGTTGAAAAGAAAAAGGTTGCAGGTGTTATACTTATAGCTCATAGTAACATAATTGTGTATACATGGTGCTTTAAGCAGAGAGAGAGAGAAAAAGAGAAAGAAGAGGCAGCGGTGGTGTGCTAGTATCCTATGCAAGTTTATCTTTTGTACTAAAGTAGATTTATTTTCAGAGTTTGGGAGAATTATTTGTTGGACTAAAGCTCCCAGAACCCCTGACCAGCATATTCTTACTGTTCATAAATGTGTTTAGGCTTGCAGCATAGAATAATAGAGCTGGAAGAGACCATGAGGGCCATCCAGTCCAACCCCCTGCCACACAGGAATACACAATCAAAGCATTTCTAACAGATGGCCATCCAGCCTCTGTTTAAAAACCTCCAAAGAAGGAGATTCCACCATATGCTGAGGCAGCACATTTTACTGTCAAACTGTTCTTACAATGAGGAAGTTCTTCCTAAAGTTTAAATGGAGTCTCTTTTCTGACATTTGAAACCACTGTTCCATATTCTAGTCTCTGGAGCAGCAGAAACAGGCTTGCTCCATCTTCTGCATGACGTCCCTTCAAAGAAGACATCCCTGTTCCAAGGGACATACAATATCCAGTTTGCTGTTTAGGGGGAGAATAATTGAAAGGAAGGTTAATGAGCTGAAGTAAAAAGGGAATGGTATGAGCTTATATAACTAGCGAAAATAAGTTTGTGGTCACTTAAGACAGAGCGTTCTGTGTAGCAACACTCTGATAATATAATTCCCCACCCAGAAAAGCTGGGTCAATGATTTCATCATAGATGCTTAGACATCTGGCATAAATTATACATTCAGAGATTAACAGTGCCCCTTGATGTATGAGGGTTCCTTTTGCAGTATTATCTTTTAAAAGGGCTTATAAATCATACCTATGAGGATGGGGTAGGCATGAAATCTTCTTCCCCACTTTCACATGCTCTCCAACTGTCCAGTTTCACAGGGATGGTCCCATTGCCCCACTTTTCAGCTGCTTTTAAAATCTTCCAGTTTCTCTCTCATGCTCAATCTTTCCCCTTTGTCTTTGCCTTACTTTCATTGGTACAAGCTAAGTTCAAAGTGCAAATCAAAAATTGCAATGAGATGAGGGGGCAGAATCTTGGGCTTCTCAGTAGGCTCAGACTGCAGCCTCTTTTAGCTCATGCAATCTTCCTCACTTTTACCATCTTGACTGTACTCTAATGTTGTTTGGCCACACATGTCCTAGTTTTCATCTGTGAAATGTTGGAAGGTATGTTTTTTTATCAAGTGTAGGCAGTGATGGTCTATAGAGAGAGCATCCTGTCACCATGGAGGTTCTCCACCTGAACTGGAACCTTGTAAAATCAAAATTCTAAATCACATGGAAACTCTACAGATGAGTAAAATGCAGCTCATCAATTATATCTAGTCCCAAAGATCCCTGTGCCCCACCTTTCCAAATTTAGAGTATGTTTAATTTAATCTGAAAGGGGCGGTAGTGTTGCCCGTTTCACCACATTTTGGAATATTTGTAGAGGAGCCGTTGAGCCACTTCCTGTATTCACCAAAAGGTCTGCCCAGGCCTTTTAAAAGGTAGCCATCTGAAAATGCTCTCAAATGCAGTAAAATTCCAAAAGATCCTGGGAAGGCATTGAAGGGTTCTCTTGGCCAGAGCTTGGGGCAGGGGGCAAAAATGGCACACAGCATCCCTGGAGAGTGTCCCCATGTCCACCTCATCCTCTCCATGGCCATTTCTGCACCAGCCTGTTATAGTGCAATGATTCCACTTTCAACAGTGCTTTGAGGGTGTTCCTGCATGGCAGAGAGTTGGACTGGATGGCCCCTGTGGTCTCTTCCAACTCTACATTTCTATGATTCTATGAAACCTGGGGTTTGCAGTTTCGGGAGGGGCCAGCTGGAAAGTGCGGAAATGGCCCATGTGTGAGCTCTATGTGATTTTAAATGCTTGACAAGGGCTTTTTCAAAATGGTAATGTATGCATTTGTTTCACATTTCTTTGGGAGTGATGGAATTGTTGTTGCTTATTGTTTTTCTTTTAATTATTTTTTCATAAGTTGCTTCATGGAGTGCAGTGCAGATCCTAACATCCATTAAATAAAATCAGTCAATCAGTAAATACCATTATAGATCATTTGATGAAGCGAGATGAAGGGAGCAAATGATGAGTTTCATGGGAATAGTAGGTTTGAAAGAAGAAAGGGAGAAAAGTAATGCCATGCTAATATTCTAGAAGAAAGAATTACCATTAAAAATAATCCCCCTGCCCCCAAAATTGTTTTATATCATAAGTTTCCTTTAAATGTGCTCTGTTCTCTCTTGTTTCTTTCTCCTTCATAGTCAGCAGACACAACAGCCTTGAGTCATACAGTATCGGGTCTTAAGCCCAACACCATGTATGAGTTCTCTGTCATGGTCACGAAAGGTCGAAGGTCAAGCACATGGAGTATGACAGCCCATGCTACCACATATGAAGCAGGTACATGAGGTTTCTACTTCAAGGTTGTCAAATTGGACTTTTTATTTTAATTTCATTTGTTTTGGTTTGTGGGAGTGGGGTGAAATAATATGTGGGGGGGGGGTTAGTGGGGGAAGCACAGAAATATCCCCCTCTAATTTTTGTGTTAATATTCCTCTTATCTGAAACTCATTGCTGATATTATTTCCTCCTATTAATAAGACAGTTTATGCTCAAACATAGGCCATTTCTGCACTAGACTGTTATAGTGCTATTATTCCACTTTCAATATCCTATAGAATCCTGGGGTTTGCAGTTTGGGGTGGGGGGCATTTAGAATTCTCAGTTGGAGAGTTCTTTGGCCTCAGTAAACTACAAGCCCCAGAATTCCAGAAGATGTTGAAAGTGGAATAATAGCACTATGGCCCTTTCCACATCTTACTGTCTTCTGGTGCTGGGGTATAGGGATCGCACGAGCAGCATCTGGCGAGAGGGTCTTGCATCTGGGGTCCTTCAGCTCTGCATTAGCTGCCTGTTCACGCGAAAGCCCCACCTCTTCCTTCTGCAGTGCAGCCTGGGCCCTTCCCAGGCTGCGCTGGGGCAGGGAGCACAACCGGCGCAGCTCCAGAGGCTCCGCATGCCAGGTAAGTGTGCATGGGGCCTGGGAGCAATTCGTGATCGTGCACCACTTTCGGCTTCTAGCTGAAAATGAAAAGGTGCATGATCGGCACCTGCCCTACCCTGGAGCGTCACGTGATTGTAAGTGTGTCATGCAGATTGCTCCTCACAATC
Organism: Ctenosaura bakeri; assembly: GCA_948474755.1. Taxonomy (NCBI): domain Eukaryota; kingdom Metazoa; phylum Chordata; class Lepidosauria; order Squamata; family Iguanidae; genus Ctenosaura; species Ctenosaura bakeri. The sequence goes on from CAOLHI010001464.1 coordinate 18,461, forward strand.
ACGCGATGTTCCAGGGGCCCTTTCACATGGAAAATGCCGTGCGAAAAGGGCCTACAACAGTCTGCTGCAGAAATGGCCACAGACAAGTACCTTCTCCTTCATTAATTCAGTACTTTCTGGCCTTACCCAAAATGGGATTATGAGATCATGTAGAAACCAGGCTTTCATGAAAGGAGCTCTAAGAATGAAGCTATGTTGGACCAGACTAAAAGCTGACCTAGTCCGTCATTCTGGTCACACAGTGGACAAACAGTTGTATAGGAAAATCCCATCTACAGGAAATGAGTGCAACTACACTCTCCATTTTGTGCACTTCTGTCAAAATCATACTCCCTCATAGAAGGTAATATACAGTTATTCTGTCTAGCAGCTAGTGATGGCTCCATCCTTCATGAATTTTCTTGATCTCCAACCAAGCTAACATTCATGTTTCTGTTAGCAGCAAATTGCATAAGAAAGAAGTACTTCGTTTTATCTGTCTTGAACCTTCCACCATTTTATTTCAGTGGATTACTTATTCATGGTAGATTGTTCCCTAAATCATAAAATCATGAAGGTGGAGCAGATCCTAAAGGCTGTCTAGTCCAAATCCCTTCGACTGCAGGAAACCACTACTGAAATGTGGCCATCTGCATTCTATTTAAAAGTCTTCAGTTTAAAAAAGCTCACAACCTGCTAGGATTGTCCCTTCTGCTATCAGACAGCTTTCACTGTTAGGAAGTTCTTCTTAATGTTTAGTTAGAATCTCATTTTGTTTAACTTGAATCCATTGGTTCTGGTCCTATCTTCTACAGTGGCAGGAAACAAGCTAACTTCCTTTTCTACATGAAAACCCTGCTGATATTTAATTTTCTTTTCTCTAGAATTATTTATGTTTCATTTATGTTTTTTATGTTTCTATTTTTCTGGATTTTTTTCTCACTTCTCCTAAGCCCCAACCTCTGCTCCCAAGGATCTGACAGTCATTACTCGTGAAGGCAAGCCTCGGGCTGTAATTGTGAGCTGGCAGCCTCCATTAGAAGCCAATGGGAAAATTACAGGTAAGTTGCTTCACATGTCTTTCATTCTCTTTAACATGCAACACAGGAAGCTGTGTGTTGCTGCCGTTCTGGTTTTGGCTTTTGTCAGGATGAGCAAACAGAACAGTCCTGACTTATAATCATTCTGGGATTCTACTTCAGTTTAATTCCATTCTGATTTCCAAATGTCAACAGAATCTGCATATGTGGTAGTCCTCTATTTCACATTTGTTTATTTTGAAAGACTGAAAAATGCAATTGTACCGTTGCATAAAATCCTGCCTTATAGTAAGCTTCAAAGATAATATCACTGGGGATTATGGTAACTTATACTACTATGACATCTTAGAAAAATAAAGATAGACCCTTCATGAATCCTTAGTTACATACATAGGGAATCACTTTATATCAAGTCAGGCCAGAGGACCATCTAGCTCAGTCTTCTCTGCTTTGATTGGGATTGGCTTTTCAGGGTTTCAGATAACATCTTTACTAGTCCTATCTAGAATTTTTGGAAAATGAATCTGGAATTTTCTTCATTCAGAGTGTGTGGTCTTTTGTTGAGCTATGATCCTCCCAAATTGAACCATTTCCTGGATGTCACTATCAAATTCAACAGGGGATAGGGCTACCAGGTTGTGACAGTTCCAGACACTGAGAAAACCTGAGGCTGACACATGGCTCTTTGTGATGTTGCAACAAAGTAGGCCTTGAGTTGCATAAGTGATAAGGGGCAGTCCCTAGTGATGGCATTAAACATGATGTATTATATATCAATCATGGTTGTACAGACAAATGCAAAACACCAGGTCTAGAAAATATATATAATACACTATTCAACTGAAAAAAAAAATCTAAAAATCTAAAAATGTGAAAGATTCATACGCACCTACCTTTTTGTTCAATGTGCTACTACTCCAAGAGTCTTCCCTTTTGCCTTCCAAACTATAGAAAGAGGCTCAAGCTCTGAGGTTCAGGACCATGTCTTGAGATCTGGTGACCCTAATAGGGAAACAGGAGAACAGCATCCCTGAAAATGCCTGGTTTGGGGGTAAACAGCAAACCCACACAGAAGACTTGGGAAGAGATAAAAACTTCACTGGTCTTCTCCCCTGAGGGAAAAAGAAAATTAGACAGGGAAGGTGTCATGGTGGGGAATCAATCCCTATAATTTTGTCCAGCAGTTGTCCATACACATGAAGGATTATGTCAGATATTCTGGGATGAATAAGGCCACACTGGGAAAACCCAGTAATATTAAATGCTGCACAGAATCCTGACATCATTTTGTTTTCATTCATTGTTGTCAAGTCAACTTTGGCCCTTTTCGCATTTAGGCTTCTTGCGCGAGCGGGGGAGGGCGGCTCGTGCAAGAAGCCTTCTCCGGGAGGCTGTCGCTTCCCCCTCCTTCGTTCCGCACGCCAAGGAACCAGCGGGGAAGCGGCAGCCTCCCGGAGGCGGCGGTGGCGGCTCGCGCGTCCATCCCCCCCCGCGCGTGCAAGAAAGGAGCCTGTCCCTTCCGCACCCCCCGCTCGCGCGAGAAGCAGGAGCCGCTCGCGCCGCCCCCCCGCACGCGCACAAAGCGACAGACAGTCGCGCCCGCCCCCCCGCGCGCGCCAGGAGCGACAGACAGTGGCGCGGGGAGGCGGCGGCGCGGGCTCCTTTCTCTCGCACGCGGGGGGCGACGCGACTCCCGCTTCTCGCGCCCCCCCGCGTGCGCGAGAAGCGGGAGTCGCGTCGCCCCCCGTGCACGCACGAGAAAGGAGCCCGTTGCGCCGCCCCCCCGTGCGCGCGAGAGAAGCGAAGGCAGTCGCGCCCGCCCCCCCGCGCGCACGCACGCAAAGCGGGAGGCTGTCGCGAGCAGCCCCCCGCCCGTGCGAAGCAGGATGCTCTTGCATCCGCCGCGCTAGCTCCCCGCCCCGCCCCTTCCTTCCGCACGGGCGGAGGGAAGGAGGCGCGACCCGGCCGCCTCCCCGACGCACCGCACTACAGGTGAGTGTGTGTGGGCGCCGGGAGCATAGCGCGAGCGCGGGGTGATTTTCGCTTGAAAGCGAAAATCAAAAACCCCGCGCTCGCGCCGCTGCAGCCCCGTGAGAGCGCCGGAAGTGGGAGTGCGTCGTGCGGAGCGACGCTCCCACTCCCGCACGGCTCACGGGGCTATTTCGCCCGGGAAAGCCCATGCGAAAAGGGCCTTTGACTTATGGCAACCCTATGAATAAGACCCTTCCAATTCTCCCTGGTATCAAGTCCTGCAAGTTCAGGGTTGTGGCTTCCTTGAATGAGTCTATTCACCTGTAGTGCAATCTTCCTGTTTTCCTACTGTCTTCCACCTCATCAAGCCTTATTGTCTTTAATAATGAGTCCTTTCTTCTCATGATATGTCTAAAGTACTTCCCAAAGGTAGAAAGAAAGCAAATCTACCTCTGCCTTACGATGCAGTGAATGAATAGCATTTCAGCAGACAAGTCTATTAAATAAAGTGCCAAGATATATAGAGAGAGATAGACACACACACGTGTGTATATATATATATGTATATATATATATAGAGAGAGAGAGAGAGAGAGCAAAAAGAAGCAATAACATTTATGTGGGTTTTTAATTTCAGAATGTCATCTTGTTGGGAAAACATTTAGAAATCTTGCTGCAGATGTAGAATATACTCAGCAACTTTTTTTAGTGCATTTATTGTGCACTTACTGATTCCTTGCCTGCACATTCCTACTGTTACTTAACATTTATGTCTGGGGCATTTCCACACTAGCCTGTTATAGTGCTATTATTCCACTATTATTCCACTTTCAACATCCTATGGAATCCTGGGGTTTGCAGTTTAGAGAGGGGCCTCCGTAAACTGCAAACCCCAGGTTCCGTAGGATGTTGAAAGTGGAACAATAGCACTATAACAGGCTAGTGAGGAAATGACCCTGTTTTCAATGTGATTCTGGCACACAAAAGGCACTGGCACTGTATCTGAAGTGTTCACATGCAGTGTGGATTCTGTCCAAGCCATAACATGTGAGTTCTGCTCATATAGGCTGCCATAGAACTAAAAATAAGCCTTTCTATATAAGAACAGGCTGTGTGGATGAACACTCTTCACTCATCCCGACCTATAAATTTAAAATTTCTTATTCAGTGCTAGTAAAGAGATAAGATACATCTTACATATTTTGTGATCCCCCAGCCACAAAACGTGGAGGTGCACAACATTGTGGCAGGTAGCCTGCATTTGATTTTAATGCTATTTCAGTTTAGCTGGGCTGATTTTATACTACCTTTTAGGCAAAGTCTCCTAAAGTAGACTTGTTGTTAATTGTCATCAATTTGACTTTGACTTATGGCAGCCCTATGAATAAGTTACCCTATCATCAGCAGACCTGCTCAGGTCTTGCACACTCTGGGCTGTGGCTTCTTTGATTGAGTCTATCCATCTGTAATGCAGTCTTCCTCTTTTCCTACTGCCTTCTACTTTACCGAGCACTGTTATCTTTTCTAGTGAGTCATGTCTTCTCATGATCTGGCCAAAGTACAATAGCCTCAGTTTAGTCAACTTCACTACTAGAGGAAATTCAGACTTTATTTGTTTATATATCAATCACGAAATTAGATCACAAAACGTAAAATAAAATCATTAACATCAGGGAGGTGGAAGCGGGGCAGGGGGGACTGATGTCATTGTTAGCTATTTCTGGTGATTTTTCTTATTTAAAAAGCAGACTGTTGTGATTAATGAGCGACATGTTACTTTTGAAAAACAAGTAATAAATAATGTGGTGTTTTGTTTTGCTTCTAAGCAAAAAATCCAAGCTCTTCTTCAAAGACAGATTTAGCTCTGAGAGTATCTATTAGGCTACAAAGCTGCTGGTCTGTGGATAATGCAGATCTATCCAAAATGGGTGAACCACTGTTTCCTGGCTTAGATAAACTACTTACAGAACAGCATCCTCATCTTGTCAGGAAGGTGTTTCAACCTACTGAGTCTCACCTAGTCTATTAGAGATCCTGGTTCAGTAGTTTCAGTTTCAGCTACATTTTATGGAAAGGAGAAAAATATAATTAGGGTGCATCCAGACATATTTTTTTTAAAAAAAGGTTCCTGTTCTTTCTGATTTCATTTTGGAGATCCATACGCATTGTGTCTATCTCAGAATATTTTCTGTTGCCTTCAGTACATTCAGGTTATACTGGCTCTCCAAGTTGATTTATTTCAACTCAGTATAATATTGGAAAGAACAGGAACCAAACCTGGGACTTTTCAATCAGTCTGGATGCACTCCACCCTCTAAATCCTTGGATGACTTTCCTTGGAAATTCTATGTGAGAGCTGGAAGCATGAGGATTACCTTAAAGAACGTCACAGAATTGCAGGGTGCACAGGAATAATCCACAAAATCTACCCAAATCCAGCACCAGTTTTGGACTAGTTATTAATTTATTTATTTGATTTGATTTATATCCTACATTTCTCCCACAGGGAGAACCAAAGCAGCTTCTAGTACACATGAAAAGGAAGCAGATAAAACAATATGTGGTACAAAAGTTAAAGAAGCATTAACCAATCAATATAATTAAAACATTACTTTTGAAATATTAATTTAAAAGGGCTTAAAAGCACATAATCCCTAGCCATCTAGAGCTGGTGGGAGCTGAGCTGGCTGGAGTTGATGGGACAGCACCGTGTTGGAAAAGGTCGACTTACAACACAGTCTTCTTGAAACAACCATCCAAGCAGCAGGAATAGCATCTTTAAATTACAGTGGACCTAATCTGTTGCCTTGGAAAGGCACTCCAATAGGATACCACAGTCAAAAATATTGAAATGTTTTGAAAAAAGTCGTGAGAAATTACTAGTACAGTTTGTTTGATTAGGGCAGGGTTAGTAATAGGGATGAAATGATTTTCTGTAGCATCACACCTTGTAATATTGTTCAGGCCCAGCCCCTATGGCATGACAAGGGGTCATCTCTAATTTCCAGATTTTGGCTCCATGACCTGGCAAGTCTATTCTCTATAGGTAGACACTGTGCAGGATATAGGTATATCATTAGCTTTGCCTAGAACAGCCACACTTAGCAGTAAATATACCAGTGGCTCCTGTCATTTTCTGTGTTTTCTACACATAGTGGAGTCCATTAATTAATCCAGCACAAAAATTATAGGAAGAGTTGATGAAAAAAACAAAGCAAGCAAGTCCTTCATCTCCTTTTTTCATGAATGAATGCACTGAGCACTTTTGAAAAACATTGCAGTCCTTCGGAGCAAAGGTCTTCGATGTGTTATGCTCAGTGGCAATTAGGGACAGCTCATAATAAGCAAGCTGTTTGGCAATAATGTAAAACATAACATAGATAATGATAGGGTGCTCGGCCTGCTACGTTATGGTAGAATTTATTGGTGGATGTTTAACTTTGTAATAACAAGGTAAGGCACTGATGATCTGAAACCCCTTAATACTGACTGACAAGGACTGAACTTAATGAATGGTATATGATGACAGATCTTATTCCCCAAAATATTGCTGTAACATTGGTCCCTAATTAAGATATCCATTAGAAGCCTGTACTGTTAATTGCTCTGAAAAAAATAGAACAGAGCTTTTCGTTAAAAAAAAAAAAACAGAAAGGAAAAGAAAAGAGGGGAAAGAGATGTTGCATTTAAATGATCCCTTTAGGCAATGAATAGACATCAGAAGTTTGTTATTATTAAAAGCAATAATGTGCAGCTTGTGATAGATGCACAGTATAGTCTCGTGAATGTGAACAACTGTGTTTGAGATCTGAAAACCTTACATTTGAAGTATATATGTGTCATCGTCTTTACCAGTGTTCTCCTTCATATCAGAACAAGGAAGAAAATGTTCTGTTGTCTATGAGAGGAAACTGTACACTTTCATTGTATGCCTATCTGTTTAGAAGTAAGACCCATTGGATACAATGGACCTTCATTCCTTGCTAGTGAGTGTGACATTGCATGAGAGTCCCCCGTTTCTCTGTATTGAGAAATGCTTTGAGAACACAGGGTGGATCCAAAACTCCACTCCTACACACAGAAGTAGTTGACCTTTTGGAGAAGAGAATGAGGCAGATTTTGTTCATGCATAAATCCATTCATAATGCGGCCACATCAGAAGCTCATGGGAAATATGGATGGTTATGTTTGTGGAGAAAGGCAGGTATTTAGTTCTCATGGTCATCCTTTCTCTGGTTTGTTTGACTCTACGCAATTATAGCAGTTTGGTACTAGTTTCATCCTATGAAATTCTGGGATCTGTAGTTTGGAAAAAGCACTTAGAATTCTCTGCTAGAGAGATCTGTTGCCTCACCAAACTATAAATCCTAGGATTCCCATAAGAGGCAGCCATAGCAGTTATAGGCCATTTCTGCTCTAGACTGTTAAAGTGCTATTATTCCACTTTCAGTATCCTATGGAATCCTGGGGTTTGGAGTTTAGGGAGAGGCCTCAAGGCCCCTCCCTAAACTGCAAACCTCAGAATTCCATAGGATGTTGAAAGTGGAATAATAGCACTGTAACAGTCTAGAGCGGAAATGGCCACAGTAGTTTCAAACTGCTGTAAATTGTGCAGTGTGAAGTGCCTTTGCATTTATTTATTATATTTCTATACCACCTTTCATCCAATTTGCTGAAGGTGACATTCATGGCTCTTCTCCTACCTTTATTATTGCAACAGCACTGTGATCAGTCAGGCTTGTAGAAAGTAACTTCTCCCAGGTCAGTAGGAAACTCACAAATCTCAGTACTTTCATGATTCTGGGAAGAACTGAACTTGGATCTCCCATGCCACAAGACACCAGTTATATCCATTACATCCAAGAGTCCAAATTCACAATTACATCAAAATGCTAGAATTGAAAATGAACTGTTTTAATTACTTTGTATATTTTAATTGCATTTTATCTTTTTAACTGTAGCTTTAAATCATTTTAATATTGTGAATAGTTTAATTCCATTTGAATGTTCGCTTCTATGGCCATTTCCGCACAGGGCGAGGGAATCGCCCTGTGCTGGTACTTACCAGACCTTTGGGTTCGACACTTGGGTCCAGGCTGGTCCAGAGCAGTGCATGGCTGCTGCTCCTCACTGCTCCGGGGATGAAAATGGTGGCTTCTGGTTGGTTGAGGATCTCCACCAACCACTGAAGCTCGCCAGCCTAAAGCCCGTCCCCGGCAGATCGCAGGCTCGCACTGCTGTGAGCCTGCAAATCTGCACCGTAGTGCGGGAATGGAGTGGTGCGCTCCGTGCTTTTGAAAGACCTCTTGAAAGAGGTCTTTCAAAAGCACGCTGGACGACCACTTCGGGTCATTGGGAGCGGGCTGAGGTGCAGATCTACAGTAAGTATGTCCAACCCAGTCCGATCCTAGGTGCAGACGTCCTTTCTGGAGGACGCTCTGCACTGTTTCTTTAAATCCATGTGGAGATGGCCTATGTTTTTAGTTGTACTGTTCTTTTTAAATTGTAAGTTGCGTTGGTCTCAAATTTGGGAGAAAGATGGAATGATGGGAGGAGGAGGAGGGTGGAGACTGCTCGAATATATATGAGATGCTGTTCATTCTGTATAGAAAGGACATGTGAAGGACATACTAGTGGAATGCATTAAGTATTTTTCCCACCCAATAGAAGTGAGTGTGCAAACTTTAGCAAATAATTAAAAATAATGAACAGAAGTCAAATTCTCACTCAGCCCAAAGAAAAATTATTTGTATATCTATTACAGCTTATATCCTCTTTTACACCTTGGACAAGAATTCCCCCATTGATGACTGGGTCATGGAATCCATCAGCGGTGACCGGCTTACGCATCAAATTATGGACCTCAATCTGGACACAGTTTATTACTTTCGAATACAAGCTCGTAATGCCAAAGGAGTGGGGCCTCTCTCTGATCCTATTCTTTTCCGGACTCTAAAAGGTATTTGTTTGTTTTTATCTTATCGGAAGAAATGAGGAGTGTAAAGCAAAACCCAGTTCTCAGTTCTGACATCAGGAAAGCTAAAAGCAGGCCCTGCGTAATTCTTCTGGCAAGATTGTAAAACATTTTGGCATAATTGATTGCTGCCAGAGGAAATAATAAACAGCAGTACTATAGTCAATAGAAGTTCAATAGAGCCTCAGTGGTGACTCAGAATAATGAAGTGGCTGTGTATGCATCAGAACCATTGAGGGAAATCACACCAGTTATAGCACCATCAAACATGGGACTTTCTTTGTCCACATTTCCTCCAGCTAGGCTTCTATTCATTTCTGTATTGATTTTTTTTTTTTTTTTGTGAATGGGAAGCTAGCAGTGATTCACTCATTGAGGTTAATGGAGGTTCAGAATTGCAGTCTCCTTGTCTTGCTTGTTTTGATTGTGTTATGTATTTAAAAGTAATAAGTACAGAAGGACTGCTTTATGAATATACCAAAGGTTTATAAAAGTGTTGTAGGGAAAACATTTTCTCTTTCCTCTGTAAAACAAATGATCTTTATATCCTGAAATGGAAATGTGAAAACTGTAGGTTAGAGTAATTCTAAAGATTTGTTTATTTTTTTGCTGTATCCTGAGCAGGCACAACTGTTAAAGACCATTGTAAAAAGGAACTGAAATATAGCTCCTATGAAGATCCAATCTGCATAATCTGTTAGCTACCATTTCATTTTTCCCACCTTGTGGTGGGAAAGGATGTCTATAATCAGAGTGGAAATATAAAGAAAACATGAGCCCAAACTAGGCTTTGTTTGTTTAGAGGATACACTATTTATTAAAATACAGTTGCCCCTCTACTAGGATTGGGGGCACAGGACCCCCACAAAAGTGGTAAAACTGCAAATATCAAAGTGGGTTGTCATGGTGGCCCTATTCTTCCTCACGCTTGCCCATCTCTTTGGGTGTGTGGGAGAGGGTATGTGGTGCTGAGAAATCAGGCTGTGAGCTATCCTCAGGTGGCCAAACAGTGGCTGGTGGAAGAGATAGAGGACCAGAGGTGGGTTTTTAAAGAGCTGTGTGGCATGATTGGAGCTACTGACAGGGAAAGTACCCCTGGAAAAAAAGGACTTGGGGGGAGGAGGGGTTGGAAAAACTTGGAAATAATCAGATCTATGAAAGTGAAAGCCACAAATATGGAGGGCTGACTGCATTTCTATCCCACCCTATATCAAAATGATCTTAGGGCAGCTTACAAGTAGATGTACTCGTGTTCAGATCTACTATATGATGTGTTCAGAAGATCTAATGCCTTCATTCATGGAGATTTGGTCCTCTCTTTCATCTGTTTTTCTTTCTTCTTTCCTTCCTTCCTTCCTAGCTATGTTCTGACTTTTAATTCAGTCCAAACCCAGTTTCAAACCATCAAAATACATAGCTATTTTTCTAGTTTTACAGATGGAAAACTGAGGATGGCATGTAGCCTGTCTTACAAAGTCTTCTTCTGAATGTGACTGTAACATATAACTGAATCTACTTAGGTGACAAGTTATTACAGTACAAAGTGTAAAATAAGCTAATTTTTTTGGCATAAGCACATGAAAGGGTTGCCTGTCACCCCAAACCTAACACCTTTTTGGTTGCCATGTCCCTTCAATTTGCAATGGAAACACAGAGCGGAAAGGTGGAGCCCAGCAATGGGACAGCACAGTACAATGTGGCAGGAGGCACATAGGCAACATGTGCTTCCTCATCAACCTCTTGTCAGGAGCAGACAATAGTCTACTGTTGTCCCACCTACTCTCTCTGTTTCCTGATTCATGGGCCCTTTCCACAACTCACCTATTTTCGGTGCTGGGGTGCGGTACTCGCGTGAGCAGCCTCTGGAGGGAGACTCTTGCTTCCCTGCTTCTTTGGCTCCACATGAGCTTCCTGCTTGTGTGAGAGCCCCGCCTCTTCCTTTTGCAGTGCAGCCTGGGACCTTCCCAGGCTGCACTGAGACAGGAAGTGTGACCGGCCCAACTCCCAAGGCTCACCACGCAAGTGCATGCGGGGCCCCAGAGAATGCGTGACTACACAGCATTTTCGGTTTCAAGCCTAAAATGAAAAAATGCATGTGCGGTCCGTGTCAGGCCCTGGAGCGTTGCACAAATTTGAGTGCATCGTGTGGACCACTCCTCACATTTGTGTGACGCTCAAGGGGCCCTTTCTCATTGAAAATGCCATGTGAAAAGAGACATGGAGTTGGGTTGTTAGAAAAGAGTAGTTAGAGTAGACTAAGCACTACTTACAGCAAATGGATGAGACAGATGATCCATCTTCAGGTAACCATTGGTAACCTCATAGATCTCAAAGTTTATCACTTTGTTACAGAAAAAGCTATGACCTTGGGTTACAAACCATACGCCAAAACACTGTAAATGTTATGGCAGTAAATAGCACAAAGTAGTGTAGTTTACAAGAATGCCCAAGGATAATAGGACTCCTTATGCAGAATAGGAAATGGCATCCTCACTCACATGACAAGACAAGGTGTGTAGTCACAATAGCTAGCACCATTATTTTGTCACATGGAACAGAACATGCACTTCTTTCCATATCTGCCAGAAAATATACAGAAATAACAAAGTGAATGGCACATTTTCCCACATTTTTCACAAAGTAATACTGATTACAAAATAAGAAACTGGAAACAAGGTCATTTCTGCACCAGCCTGTTACAGCGCTATGATCCCACTTTCAACCTCCTATGGAATGCTGGGGTTTCCAGTTTAGGGAGGGGCCGGCCAGCCCCTCCCTAAACTGCAAACCCCAGGATTCCATAGGAGGTTATAAGTGGAATCATAGCGCTAATGCGAAAGCGGTCAAAATTGTAAGATCCAAAGTGCAACCAAATTACAAACTTGCCTAGTTTCAAAAATCTACAGTTCTGCAAATTTGCCAAGATGTTGAAAGACAAACAAACAAAAAATGGGCCCCTAGGATCACGGGCCATTGTATAAACTTATACATTAAAACTTTAAACATTAAAAGAGCTATGAGCTATGAGCTAGTGCGGTGTAGTGATTTGAGCATTAGACTGTGACCATGGAGACCATGCTTTGATCTCCTGCTCAGTCATGGAAACCCATTGGGTGATCTTGGGCACATCACACGGTCTCAGCCCCAGAAAACCTCTGATAGGTTCTCCTTAGGGTCACCGTATGTCAGGAACAACTTGAAGGCACACAACAACAACAAAGTTTCAAAAATATATCAGTGATTGTGTGCTACAAATTGTGTGAAAATGGCTTGGGAGCAGATCTACATATGTATGTTTCTGACTCCCAAAGAAGTCACCTGTTGTTATTTCTCTCCCCATTGCAGATCCTTTTCACTACTTCCATTTATTTGAATACCTTTAAGATTCTTAATTTCTGGCATACATCACCAGCTCCAAATATGAATAGATTGGCATTGCCCATGTGCTGGAGAAGCTGTTGAAAAGTCAAATCCTAAACACCAGGGACTGCTGGCAAATTCACTTTTAATTATAGAGCTGCTGGAAGTTACAAGTTTTTCTTGGTGCTGGGCTGGATCATTTCAATATAAAGCACAACTCCCATAGAACTTGGAGCAGCTGCAGGAATGGTGGTCAGGAATGGATTCAGAGCAGATCTACCATCTCCTCCTACCACAGACACACACTTAGCACTGAGTGGCAGTATTGTCCTTACGTCTCACAATCTGGAGAGCAAATATTGGCCCTCACAACACAAATGTCTAAGCAGTCAATAAAACAGTGGTGCATTATTATTGTTGTCTCTGCTTGGCAACTTCATCTCCTTATGGTTTCTTGAAATGCATTTAGAGATATTAATAGAGTGGCAGCATAATACGGAAGACCTTTGGGTAAGATGGTGGGTAGACCTTATGTGGACAATGGAAGTTGGCTTATAAAGTAAAAGAAACCAGAGGAGAAAATAGTATCTTCATACACTTGGTATCTGTTTATGATTTTTGTGAACAAAAGCTCTCTTGCCATACAGCACATAATGCAACACATGAAGCATTTGAGTGGTTTCTGTGTGTTGTCTTCATCCTAATTTGTGAACCTAACCCTTAACAATTTTGTAGATCCGTAGACTACAGCTGGTCACCAGTTGTGAGTCATTCTACTAATCTCCAAACCATTATGATCCTCTGTTAGTCTCTTCTTTCTTCTTGCTTAAATCATATTGTTCTGTACTCCTGAAAAAAAACACAATAAGGTCTGTCACACATTTAATTTTTTTCTAACAAACGAACAAACAAACAGACGATTTACTGCCTTTTTATGGTGCCCAATCTCTGCTACCTGAGGTGGCTGTCTCCATCATCCTTATAGCAGCAGAGTGCAAGCCTTATAGTTTAAAAGCCTTTGTTGTGATTTTTCCAGCGAAGGCTAACTGCAGCATATTATAACAAGCCCTTTGTTTCATTTTAGGCAAAATGACTTGTGCAGTTGGCCTGCCTACCAAACAACAGTTAATGTGTACAGTCAGTGAGCTAAGGCAGACGTATAGGTGATTCTGATTAACAATTGCTTGTGGGCCTGAAGCCAGATGAACAAGGCTGTTCATTTGAGCTACTCAAGGAGCAACTTAGGACTGATCAAAACTCTGGAATTAGTCCCAGAGAGGTTATAGTTTAGAGGCCTGAATCGTAAGCTGCTCTGGCAGAAGGCTGCTCTTTTGGTGCGAGCTGATATCACTGTCTGCAAAGAGACACTACCAGGTTATCAAGCTGAATGTGGGAGAACTTTCACACAGATAAATGTTGGTGAATTAGGGGGAAGATGGCCAAGTGGCGATTAGAGTTGCCAGTTTAGGGTCATCCCAGGCCCTGAGGTTTCCAGGTCAAAACTTGAGATCTAGTGATGGTCCCTAATAATTTCATTATATGGAATACAGTTGCTTATGATTGCAACACAAATATGCAGGCAGACATATTTTCCTCTTTGTAAATGAAGAGAGAAATCTTAGTTAAGGGGGCTGTTCCCAGGACAAGGTGAAATGAGAGGTTTATTTCTCCTTACCTACTTGGGGAGTTGGGATATAAAGAACATTTTATCTAGCCTACCTGTTTCTAGTCAGAAGATGGATGCAGAGCAATATGGAGGGTGAGCCCTGGGACCACAACAACTCAGAACAAAGGAGGAAGTTTAACCCCATGAGGAATCTTGGCAAATTGCAGCAACAAATCAAGACTTGCAAGCTGTAGCAAGCTGCTGCTCTAAAAGTTCTTTCCTCTTGTCTGGAGTTAGGCTCACCAAAACTGGAGAATTTGTGCTCTCTGTACCCTGCCTGGAAATGGCCCACCAAAACTAGAGACTTAGGACCAGATCCTGAGATCTAGCAGCTCTAATGGTAGAGGTATTATCTTCATTTGTTCTAAATGTCTCACATCCTGGCCTCTCAGGAGCATGCTTTGCCTGCTGAAGTCAGTTTTTATCTGAGGTTGGCAAGGTTACTCTTTAGGACTATAGCTCTCAGAATATAAGATCTGGCAATTTTCACATGAGATTCTGGGAATTGTAGTCCATGGTAGTATTTCCCCCTCCCATCCCCCCAGAAACTCTGACTCAGTGACAGAGCTTGGAGTGTGTGGAGGGGGTGCAGGAGGGGGCCAGACCACTGTGCTTGGGGGCATGGCCACAGTGTGTGGGGGTGTGGCCAGGGCATGCAGAGTGTGGCCAGGGTGCACGGTGGCATGGCTACGGGCTGGGACACCCCAGAAACGTTGCCACCCAGGGTGGATCACCCCTCCTGCCCCCATGTCCCTACATGACTGCTCTGACTTTCTTCATTAGACAGGGGTGAGAATCTTTGGGCCTCCAGATGTTTTGTTCTACAGTTCTCATCATGGCCATGGGATACAGATTGTGGGAGCTATAATCCAAAGAGATCTAGACAGCCAGAAGATTCCCATTCCTGGCATAGATTGAACAGTGGTATTCTGATGGCTTTTGAAAAGAGAGAGCAACTACTAGCTACCAGATTCATCTAATGTTTATAATGTGTGGCTGAAAGGGGGGGATGCAGCACAATCTGTGTTAGAGGGGCATTTTGTTTTAAACTAAGTGACACAGTATCAAATAGTAATAACTGTAGTGCAATGAGACATCAAATGGTAAGGAGACCCAGATATTTAACTAGCTCTGAACAGTAAGTGAACTCGAAATCACCTACTTTGTAGCATTTATGCAAGGTATCATCAAACTCATTGGGGAGATGAATTTTAGATCAGCGTTAGGTGATACATTTAAAAAGAAATAGAGAAAAATCCTTATTTTGTTCCTGGTTCTAATAGCCTATAAGGACTATGTCTAATACTCTGACATGAATATTTAATGCCATTCACCCTAAATATGTCATGTTCAATAAAATTCAAACTGTTTTCTGACACATCTGCTTCTACATATAAGGTGCAAAGCACTTCTGAAGTCTGGCTTGCATTCTCAATTATGCAAAAATATTGGATTCTTGCCCTCAATAATGATTACGAGGATGTGTTTGGTGTCCCATGGAAGGATCGCTTGGCAAAAAGGATATCTAAAAGCACACGTACACACATGCAGAAAAACAGTACACACTCACGGCTCGCAAGACATTTAATTTTGCATGGAACAATGTAAGCATAAAAAGAACAATCTGTCTCTGAAATGTGCAGTCATGTATCAAAAGCATTCATAAACTTTCACACTGGAAAGTCTAAAGTTGTCTTTCCAGTATGTGACAGCTTATAATAATGATTAAACACATGCATACACAAAGAATTCTGCCACAGTGGGTGCAAACCAGAGAAAGTTGTTATTGTTGTTGTGTGCCTTCAAGTCATTTCTGAATTATGGCAACCCTAAGGTGAATCTATCATGAGATTTTCTGGGACTGAGAGTATGTGATATGCTCAAGGCCACCCAGTGGGTTTCCATAGCTAGGTGGAGTATCAAGGGTCACAGTACAATGCTTAAACCACTACCAAATGCTGCCTCTCCAGAGAATATTAGATGTTCCTAAAGAAGACTTCTGAACTTTTATTTTAAACAGTCCCATAGTATTCAGAAGACTTCTGAATCAATGTTTTCTCTTCTCACTAAAATTCTGAATCTAACTAAAATTTTATTTATATTCTGGTTGACTGATATATTTATTATACACTTTTTAAAAAAACCTATAAAACTACTTGGTGATTTTTGTACCTCTAGACACAGAGAGAAATTATCTGCCATCCTTACATCTAGTTCTTTTCCCCTACCACATAAATGGTGCAACACTAGAATCCCATTAGTGACATGTGTGCATCACTGAGGATTATGCACACATGTGTCTGTTTTTGGATGTTGTGAGAGGTCCTAGTGCTTGCAACAACACCCAGTTCCCCTAAGGCAGCTGAAGGCACTGGCATAGCCATTTACTGGGTAGGAGAAATGCAGGGGAGGCACCAGGCAATGTCTATACCAGCTATATAGCTCAGCATACCGGGGAGGAGAAATGAGGTCATTCTCTCAGATTTCCAGTAACTTGCTAAAGATCCAGAACAGGGACCACATGTTTTTTTTTCCCCCAACTTCAGAAGTGCACCTGGATGCTGCCTGGTCACCTTCCTCCTCCTTCACCAGTGAAATTGTGTTGAACAGCAATGTTGCACAGTTAAATCAAGACACCCACTGGGCAACAGAATACACACCCAGTGAATGTGTGTTTTCATGTGCAGTGCACATCCTTGCAATGTGCCTCCACACCCATGCACAGTTCATGTCTTCATGGATAGTGGCACTGCATGTGCAATTTCCCGAACTTGAAGTGAACACAGCCCACATTGGATGAAAATGTCCAGCTGTTCTGTAGGGATCTTACACATGTGTAAGACACCAACAGGACTCTGATCCTTGGGTTGAGAAACATCTGGTATCAAAAGGAGCTACTCTCTTAATTGTTAGTTATTTAACTATAAGTAATGTAGCTCTACCCTCACTAGTTAACCAAGAGAATAAATAATGCTGACTTCCTCCTTACTCTAACCTACCATTGCCACACACTAAGACCAACTGCTAACTTCAACTCTTACTTTCTCAAAAGCTGCACAACAGCTTTTAAACACTCCCTTTCAAACTCCCAAGCAGTCACAACTTACATCCCCTATTATATTTCTCTGTCTGCCTCCCAGGAGATCTCTTACCATAA
Source organism: Ctenosaura bakeri (assembly GCA_948474755.1). Lineage (NCBI taxonomy): Eukaryota > Metazoa > Chordata > Lepidosauria > Squamata > Iguanidae > Ctenosaura > Ctenosaura bakeri. The sequence continues at coordinate 35,608 of CAOLHI010001464.1, forward strand.
ATAATAATATATGATATAAATAATATAATAAATAATATGATAAACAGAGGTTGAATGGACACCCTTCAGGAGTGCTTTAGTTGCTTATAGCTACCTGGCAGATGGTCTTTGCATAGGGATATAATTCTTCACCAATTTTCTTCTTGGAGAAGGTAGTTAATAAATTTTGCAATTTTCATCCTGCTGTGGGAAAGACTTCAGCAATGACACAGTCTTCAAACCCTATTTGCAGCTGGGGACTTATTCTATGCTAAATTTTCATGTGGTTCTATTGCCCTAAAAAGAGCATTTTCTGCACAGGAAACAGCTTTTTCTGCCTAGAAAATAATATTTCCATGCAAAAACTTCTGCATAGAAAATATTATTTTTCTGCACAGAACAAGCTGGTTCCTGTGCTGAAAAAAAACTGTTTTCAGTGCAAATCAATTGCATATACATTTTGCATGGAATGCCCCACCGGCAACGTACTCTACACAGAAAATATTTTCACATGAATTTTGTGCAGAATAAGTCCCAAACTGAGAATTCTCATCATCCACCAATTGTTCTCATCAGGGTTTTTCAGTAATTGAAAAACAAGGTTTTCATTTTTTAAAAAACATTTTTTTCCATTCCTAACCTTGCAACCCCTTCCAAGATTCTGTGGTTCTATATGTTCGTGCACATCAGTGCCACAACAGATAGCCATATTATGTAATGTCTGTAATATAAGGAGACTTTCTCTCCCCTTCCCAAGAGATCATTTACCATAAATTATATAATAGACTTAACATGTACATCAGCACCAAAACATGTAACAGTACTTCATTGTTTTGTAATATTTCATGGCAATGTCTTTAATTTTAGAAGAATAACAGGTGTACAAACTGGACAACATCACTATGACATTGTGTAAATGCTATATGCATACAAATCCCTTCATGCTGAAGCCCCTATACCAATAGACAGTTTTAAGGAAAAGAGGACCCAGGTTTTAAAGCAACTTCATGCACAAAAGTTACACTATCTCCTCTTTCAATGGTTCTTTCCTTGAGAGTTGTCTTTCTTCCTGATGAGTTAAAGTATGACAATTATTTGGAATTTTATGATGCCCTGAAACCTGACAGTCCTTTTGCCTGTGCCCAAACTTTGGAGCATTTTACTGAGAGGGGATGGAAGGAATATTTAAAATTATTAGAATCATGGTTGAAAAATATGTTCTCAGGTATCAGAAAACACTGATGATAAGAATCCTGGACTGATGAGAATCTTCACAGTTTGATACTTTTTGTGGTTGCGTGCTTTTAAGTCATTTCTGACTAATAGTGACCCTTTTCTAGAGTTTTACTGGCAAGATTAGTTCAAAGGGGGTTTCATCACTGCCTTCCTCTGAGGCTAAGAGAGTGTGACTTGGCCAAAATCAACCAGTGGGTTTCCTTGACCCAGCAGGAATTTGAACCCTGGTCTCCTAAAATGCTAGTCAAACCAATATACCATACTGATTTTCATTTTGATACGTATTCTGTACATAATTTGCACATTTTTAGCAGAAAATAGCATTTTGTATAGAAAATAGCAATAATATTTCAATGCAGAAAAAGCTATACTAAATTTGTGAGCAGAAGTATTATTTTGGGAGCAGAATGTAGTCTTTTCTGCACAAAAACATGAATACTTGGCACAGAATTAGTCCACACCTATACCATATTCTGTGTAGGAAACTGGATTTTCTACACTGAAAATCATATTTCTCACCATGGTTAAAAAAAATTGCCGAAATTACTTATTGCTTCCTTCAAGAATGAAATTAGTGAAGAATTACACTGCGAGTAGCTTGTCTTGGCTCTTTGTCAGTGGCCTTCTCTATGTCAGTGACCCTTTTCTATTGGACTGATCAACAAAGCTGATCAATTTTTCTCTGCTGACAGCTTGATCCTTTTTCGTTGGGTGCCTTCAATTCATTTCTGACTTATGATGACCTTATGTTTTTCTTCACAAGTTTTGTTCAGATCTTTTAACTGGCTAGCATTTTTACGTGCTCTTATCTGGGTTTTTTTAAATTGTGTTCTATTCCTTTTTTGTAATATCATGATTTTATTGTGGATTCCATTGTTTTTAGCCCCTTTGAGCAATTGGTTTAATGAAAAGGAGTGCAAATGCAGTATATATAGAAACCATTTCTTCATCTAGGCCCTTTCCACAGCTTACCCTTTTTTTGCGCTGGGGTGTGGGGATCGCGCAAGCAGCCTCCAACAAGAGGATCTCACGTGCTTCAGCTCCACACGAGCTGCCTGATCCCAAGCAGGTAGCATGAGGGTCCCGCCTCTTCCTTCCACAGTGTAGCCTGGGAGTTTCCCAGGCTGCACTGGAGCAGGAAGTGCGGCCACCGCAGCTCTGGACGCTCCGCAAGTGTGCACAGGGCCCTGGAGCAATGTGCAATTGTGCACCATTTTTGGCTGAAAGCTGAAAATGAAAAGTGCGTGAACGGTGCCTACCCTACCCTGGAGCATCGTGCAATTGTGAGTGCATCGTGCAGATCACTCCTCACAATCGCACAGCACTCCAGGCACCCTTTCGCATGGCAAATGCCATGCAAAAAGGGCCCTATAAGTGTGAGTTGGAAAGCCTGTGGTTAAAATGTTATTTCATCTATAAACTCTTTTTTGTTGTTGTTTTATTTACATTACAAATTTACAGTTTAAGGCTGCCATCTAAGAGAGTTTCTAGGCAACTTAGCACATTGAACTGAACAATGTTACCCCAGTTCTGCTTTCATTAATCAGGATCAGCTAGCAGGATCAGTAAATATGACCACTGGGAAGACTTATGCAATTAAGATCTTCACTTGTCACCAGCATTTATACTGAGATCAACTGAAAAAGAGGTCAGGAATGTGTGGCTTGCCACGTATTGTAAGACTGAAGCTCCCATCAGCCGTATCAACTGGATCCGATGGCAAGAAATGATAGGAGATGCAGTCCAGTGGCACTGGGAAAGCCCACATTACCTAATATAAAAATCAGATGATTCTATTGGCTTTCTTTCCAGCAGGAGTAAGAACCGTATAGCCCATTGGCGACAACTGGCCCAGTGACTGGGCCTTCTGTGTATCTAGTCCAAGCTTCTTACCACTGCCAACAAAGAGAGAGAGAGAGGGAAAAAAAACCCCACCATTTCTAGAAGCCTTCAAACATCATAATAGTCAATTTTACTGATAGTTCATGCCTCCCAACCCTCAAAACAGCCCAACATAGCCTTTTCTCAAGACCAGGAAGTAAACTTCTGGTCACTTTTCTTTCCAAAAATGGTTCAGTGTGGCCCATGGTGAGTGAAAATGATTCAATATGACCCTCTCAGGCCCTCTGAGGCTGCCAACCTGAATCTTATATGGTTGTTGTAAGGTTGGTTGAGGGCACATGAAAAGCACACCGTTGTTCTTGTGGGTGACTTTGAATTCTTAAATGAAACTTAGTCACGCTTCGTTTCTACTGGACTGCATTGTGCTATGACAAAAAAAGGATTGCAAAAGGATTGCTGCAAAAGTTACCTTTAATTTTTTTCCAAAGCTATGATCCCCATCCTTGTCAATCTTAAGGAGAACTATCTATAAGCTGCTTGTTCATAAATGTTTGTCACATTAGTTGCTGTCTCACAGCCCCCCAGTTTCCTTCTATAGGCTATGGTTAGTTAGGCTATATGCAAAACATTGGTTTCTTCAATCTCTTCTATGACAAAAGGCAGAGAAAGGGAAATATACATTTTTCAGGTGTTTATATATAAAAAAAATGGTACAACGTGGCACCACAAGCTCCCTTTGCAATATAGGCCATTTCCACACTACACTCTTATAGTGTGATTATTTCACTTTTAACATCCTATGGAATCCTAGGTGTTTGGAGTTTAGGGTTTGCATTCCATAGGATGTTGAAAGTGGAATAATCATGCCATAAGAGTGTAGTTCAGAAATGGCCGTAGTCATCCAGAACACAACATTTCACTTCCAATGTTTCTTTAGTTTTACAACAGCAGATTGAAAACAAAGAACACAAAATAGCACACTTTCTGAAGTAAAGATCCCGTGATTTGGTTCACATCAGAACAGATTTCACTACAAAGTACCAGATGATAAGTGCTGGGAGAGTTAATGTCATGTAGGAAAGGGATGCCCCCAGTCTCTCAAATAATTCATTAGCAGATGGCTTTTTCCTTCACCTGTGGCTAAAATAGGTAACTCAGGAAGAGCAGGACTAATGAGAGTTATTCCCTTTTATTACAAGTGTGGCATAACTTTCTTCTAAACTGTCACTCCTAATTTGCAAATGAATCTTAATTGCAGGCGGAATTATAAATGGGATCTGCAAGGCTCTTGTGATTAAAGGCCGCTTATTGGGCATCTTTGTGAAGCAATGAATCGAAGCCAAATGTGCTGTCTCAAGAGGACTTTTATTGGATATGCATTCAATAGGCCTTTGTCTACATGTATTGCATGGCTGCTGGTCACCTGACTTCAAAGCTAATGGTGTGGGGGAGTGCAGCCCCCCAAGGTCTCCAGGAAACTGATTCAGGCTTCTACCCACCCATAGTTGACCACTCCTGCGTTAAAGAGAATGAACCATGGATGGCATGGTGTCCTGTCACTCCTGTCATTCCAAAAGATCTTCACTGTCCAGCTCCTGGCACATGCCAGGACCAGGGAGCGGCCAGCCTGGCTCTTCCAGTGCATTACCAGGCTCTGAAGAGACATAGTTGTTCATTTCCTGCAGTGGCAATGCTTCAACAGGAAAGTAGTCACCCAATATCAGATTAAGGTGGTTGGTGTCTTGGACCAGTTCCAAAACCAGGACCAAATCTGTGCACATGTTCTTTCATTGGGTAATCAGCTTTGGCCTGGGATTAAAAAAAGCTACAGCCAGGGTGAGAGGACCTTTCACATTACAAAATTATAGCACTACATTCTACTTTGAGTGCCATGGCAACATCCCATGGAATCCTGGAATATAGAGTTTAGTGAAGTGCTAGAGCTCATTGGCTTAGAATTCTAAATTCTCTTTCCCAAACTGCAGATTCCAGGATTCCATAGGAGGTTGTAATTCCAGTTAAAGTGGAATATCATGTTATAATTGCACAATGTAAAAGGGTATGAGGGCAGGGGCCTTTGAAGTCCCAGGGAGTTTCCAGCTCTGTGTATCACCCAATTGTTGTTCCAGCCAGTATGACTGAGGCTAGAGCCTTAGAGGAAGTGATTCCAATGTTCTGCTTTCCTCTTCATGGTCCCAGAGGAAACACTCAGTGCTTCCAACCCTTGGGGAAGGCAAGTGGAAAGAGATCTATGCTTCCCCACCAGGAACATTTGACAACATGATAGTACAAAAAAACTTATGTTTTGGCACCAGCAACATCAGGGGCTCCGTAGCCACTGAAGTCCCCAGAGCATTTGTTCCAGTTGCATCAATGATCATCCAGCCTTGTAGCTTCTGCAATGCCTTATTCTGAGGAGTCCTCAAAGCAAGACGTTGGGAGCCATATGCCCTAGGAAACTGCCTTTGTGCTCAGTGCTGCTCTCTGCAGAGCATGCTACTCTGCCCGCTGTTGTCCCTGAATGTTTATAATACAGCAATAGTTCCCTATGTACACATAAGAGAAAGTTCTCGTGAGGGACAATGCTGGAGGCTCAAAAGGACAGCGTGCCATTTTCTCCTCCAAAGAAACATTATCAGTGTTGCCAGCAAGATTCCCTACCACATTTCCTCCTGCAATTTCCATCATAGCTGCTGCAGCTTGAAAGACTGGATTTCATGAAAGCCTAAGGAATGATACAGTCCCAGTCCTTTTTAGCTTAGATGGGTTAAATCTGAGTGCATGGATGGGTGAACTGATGTGTGGGTACATCAGGGGAACCAGAGGTTCAAGAATGAAAAAAGAAATGGAAATGGAAAAGAATCAGGTGATAACAACGGGTAGAAAACATGAGAGACCCAGCATGGTGTAGTGGTTTGAGTCTTGGACTATGACCCTGGAGATCAAGGTTCAGTTCCCCTCTCAGCCATGGAAACCCACTGGGTGACCTTGGGCACATCACACACTCTCAGCCCCAGAAAATCCCATGATAGGTTTACCTTAGGGTCACTGTAAGTTGGAAATGATTTGAAAGCATGCAGCAACAATAGAAAACATGAAGGAAGAATGAATTGGACTTAGTTCTGCTAGAGAATTTAATCTGGACTTCCAAGAGGAGAGAAAGAGAAAAGAAAGAGAAGGAATAAGATGAGAGACCTATAGACTGAAAACAAAGAGAATTCCAGATTTTAATGTCATATGATTTTAATGTCATATGATAGATTTAGGGATTAAGCCAAGTTTATAAGGAAATATCTGCTCTTTCAGCCCTGTCTTTCAACTCTAGATGGGTTGTGAGAGAGCCACAAGGTGCTGGTTACCCCAAAGTTGTCCCCAACTTCAAATATGGATAGCCTTGGCAACAAACCCACTGGACCGAAAATGTTGTGACTCAGTTCCCGGGAATTCAGTGGAAAAACTGCCTTGATGTAAGATTTCATCCTGGATGAAGATGCCAACCTAGCTTGTATTACCAAGACTTGGCTGGATGAAGCTTTGGGGTTAACCTCTTCCAGCTGTGTCCACCTGTGTTCTCTGTATGGCAGCAGGCAAGGCCAGCCAGGCAGGGAGGTAGAGTGGCAGTGGTCTATCAGGATTTCATCTCCCTCACTAGGTGCCCTGTTCCACAGTTTGCTGGGCCTGAGTTTGTTTTGAAGGTGTTTGGCCAGAACAGAATAGGAATTCTGTTGGTGTACCATCTACCTAGCTGCTTAACAGTCTTCTGGTTTTCACAGGTTTTCTCCTGTGGTTGGGATTATGGTGATCTGGATATGAAGGGACTTTCTGTAATTCTGTTGTCATAGACTGATCACTATGTTACTGCAGTTCCTAAGCCGCACTTGGGGTGACATTAAATATCACTTTGATATCAATAATTTGGCTCTCTTCTACCATCCCTCTCCATTTTTTTGTGAGGCCTCCGGACAAGCACAAAACTAGGCACAGCCACTAATCACTGGACATTCCATTTCCCACCCAGGCAGGCCAGAAACAGCCAGATCGCTGCTTTAGGAGACCTCCTGGCAAGCACGCTATTATGTATGCACGGTACTCACAAATAACTCCCTGCCCCAAGCAGGAGGCTTGATTATGAGAATCCTCATCTGTCAAGCACTCTGCGTTTGCATACTGTCTACTCCTTTGTCCATTCGGAACTAACTCAATCATGCTAAATTCTGACCTTTTGGAGGCTTTGTCTCTAGCCCGAAACTCATTGTTTCCCCCAAGTACAGAATAGCCTGTGGCCACATTTTCCCTATAAAAACCCCTGATTTCGAGTCCTTCCTCGGATCGCTCAGATTGCGCCCGACTTCCATCCAGCCTTGCTACCGCTGCACTTGGCGAGCCTTCCCCTCAGTCCCACGTACTGAGACTACGCACCTCCGAACTTCCGCAGCAAACTACCCGGGCTTCAGGATAGATGGAGTATCACCCAAATCAACAATCCCTCTTAAAGATCCCTCTGTCTCCCTCCAACCTTTATTTTCTATAGTTATCTGTGTGAGTGTGCTGCATACACCGTTTGATTGTATTTTAATAAAGATCACCATTATTATTTCAATCCTGTTTGCTCCTTGACTTGGCCTGAGCCCGTAGACACTGGGTAAAAGATTCCACTCCGTTGCCCTGCCTCTCGCAGTGCTAACTTGTGCTCTTGCTAATTTCCCCACCTTTTGATATTTTGAGAGCGCACTTTGGTGTCCCTCACGGGACCCCCAGTAAACAGGGCAACAACCATTTGATGTGGCTTAGATTCACTGGGACTCAGAGCCTTTGCAGGGATGGTGGGGCCAATTAAGATGGTCTATCACAGGAGGCTTATGGATCTAGAAGGATTCCTCGTGGCTCTTGGGGAGTTTCCTATTGCCTTGTCAGGTGATCCTGTGAAAGCCCTGGTTGATCTCTGGAATAGGGAAATGGTCAGCACAGCAGATGTGATTGCCCCTAAGCATCCCCTCCAACGAACCAAGCTCTTTGATGTACTAGGGAGCTGGTGGTGATGAAACAAATGAGACAGAGACTAGAGTGATGTTGGTAGAAGACTCGGAGTGAGTCTGAGTGAACATGGGCTAAAGCTCATTGGAACACCTATGCCATGGCAATGGTGGCAGTGGAGGAGAAATTATACTGCTGTGCCACCATTGCATTTGCACAGTGTCATCCTGCAGAGCTGTTTTGAGTGATCAGGGGCTTCTTACACTTTGGCCCACAAGATGGAAACAAAGATCACTCAGCAGCCCATTGTGACAAATTTGCAAGACACTTTGCTAACAAAAACCGCTCTGATTCTCTTCAACTTGATGTTCCAGTTTTGGGCACGGTTCTGGAGCATGTGGTGACCTCCCAGCTCCAAGGGTTTCTAGATGAAATGGATTATCTAGATTCATTTCAGTTTGGCTTCAGGCCTGGTTATTGAATGGAGACAGCTTTGGTCATCTTGGTGGATTACCTATGCAGGGAACTAAATAGAGGGGTGGTGCCCCTGCTGGTTCTGCTGCAACTCTCAGCAGCTTTTAATATCATTGACCATGCTATCCTTCTGAACCGATTCTCTGGGATGGACATGGTGGCACTCTTATGCAATAGTTTCTGTTGCTCTTGGAGGCAAGAACTCAGAAGGTGGTGCTGGAGGACTCCTATTTGATGCTCTGTCTGTTGGGCTATGGAGTCCATCAGGGTTCCATTTAACATCTACACACTATTTAACATCTACATGAAACCACTAAGAGAAGTCATCCTGCGTTTTGAGGTTTGGAGTCACCAATATGCCCATGACATCCCACTCTATGTCTCTTTTCCATCTGATTCCAAGAAAGCTGCCTTGTTACTGAACCAATGTAAATTGTCAGTAATGGAATAGATGAGAGCAAACAAATTGAAACTTAATCCAGACACCACAGAGGTGCTCCTGGTCAGTCAAAAAGCAAATCAGGGAAGGAGGACTCTGCCTGTGCTGGATGATGAGGGGTGATGGAAAAGCCATTCTGGATACTCAGAAGAGGCAAAGGTTACCCAGTCCTGTATTTATGAAGATGAAGCAACAAAATGACATTCCCTGTTTGATCCATGCTTCAGCCAACTTTTAAGTAGGGAATTAGCTTTCTATTCAAAGGCAGAATACATACAAATACACACATAAAATATCCCATATTTTATAGCACCACTTTTAGATGTCTCAAAAAATGTTTATTGTTTGATCTGGTTTACAGTGTAAAGAGCTTAAACAGTCATGTGTAGCTTTATATGTACAAAAATGCAAAGCCAAACTGTGTGTGGGGGTTTTCCCCAGTTCTGTCTAGGATATTGGCTGTTTTTGTACTATAGAGAGAGCATCCATAACCTTAATTTGAAAGATGCATAAATTGTGTGAACTGATATGTGTCAGCAAAGGAGGCAGAGAGAGAGAGAAAGAGAGGGGGGAGGGAGAGAGATTGTTCTTTGCTTGTTAATTCTGATAGGCATTGCCCTCGTGTTAACACAGACATGAAAGGTATTTATTTGGGGCTTTCTCCAGAACATGATAGACAACAGTGTTAAGTTTGCAATCAGACTCCCCCCCCCATTTTGGAAAAACTACTCTGTAATTTCTGATATTGTCATTGCAATATGTATGGACTCCCCCACTCCATTCTTGTGTCTTTTATAAAGACAACATCAGGCAGAATTTCTAGCGTTACAGTGCCCTCTAATGCTTCATTGGAGTGACAAGTGGAAAACGCAACCATATCCCTGAGTTAACACAGGACTTGCTAGAAACCAATGTCATGCACCAAGCCAGCCCACAAACATTTCATTGCACAATTTATGCCAAGAGTTACATCCCCTTAACAGCTTAGTGCTGGAAGAGAGTTTTCAAAAGAAATATGTTATCCAGATAGATTTCAAATGTCATAAATGCTTGATATAAAGGCATTGCTTGTGATATGCTAATATGTTTCAGTTATATTTTGCTAATTCCCTAACTATAATTCATGGGTCTAAATTTAGACCAGTAGAGAAAACTATTCCATAATATTAAAAATAATACTCTAAGGAAAAGAGGTGGCAACTTGTGGCCTTCCAGATGGTCTTGAACTACAGCTCCTACCATCCCTTACTATTAAATATGCTGGCTAGGGATGATGGGAGCTGCATTTCCCCAGTCCAGCAATGTCTGGAGGGCTCCATAATCCCCTCTCTTTCTGTAGAGGATGCTTAGTTGTGTGCAGTGTACTGTTTTCCCATTTTAAAGGAAGTGATTTGATGAAAAAAATATTCCTAAAATAGGTTGAACACCATGGGTAGATCTGTTACCAGTCAGACTGAAACCCAAAGCAGATTTATTGTCATACTGATATGAATGGCAGCAGTCTCTACTGATTGTGCAGAATTAGACTCCTTGTTCAGAGGAGAGCCTGTGATCGGGGATCTTGGCATTTCAACCACATCTGGAGGATTATAGATTCTCCATCCATATCTACGTCCAAGATCCTTAAGGACAGAAAGCATCAATCTGGTTGTTATTTAGCATCAAATTGCCTTCACATTATGTTGACCCCATGAATAAAAGACTTCCATGTTCTCCTTGGAACTGCCCAGTTCAGCCTGCAAATTTAGGACAGCCATGGCTTCTTTGATTGAATCAATCCGCCTATGGTGCAGTTTCCCTCTTTTCTTTCTGCCTTCCACTTTACCAAGCTCCACTTTAAAATAAAACTCACAAAATTACACCATTTCTTTAGTGAACTGCAACCCTGCATGACCTAATGTGTAATCTAATCCACCTGAGCATCTGCATGTGAAATGTGCAAAGCCCACATGCACCCACATCTGCACATCCAATGCCCAAGTGGGCATGTAAAGGTACAAACCACAATGTGTGTTACCCTGATTTCTGGGGGTTCCATGAGGGACACCTAAGTACACTTCAAATTACAAAGGTGGGAATTAGTCAAAAGAGCACAAGCTAGCAATACGAGAGGCAGGGCAACGGAGCGAGATCTTTTACCCAATGTCTACGGGGTCAGACCAAGTCAAGCAAACAGAAGTAAATAATAATTGTTGTTTTTATTAAAATACAGCCAAATAAGTGCATGCAACACACTCACACAGAGAACTATAGAAATAAAGGTTGGAGTTGGATAGAGGGATTTTTAGAGGAGGTTTAGTACGGGAAATACTACACCTGTTCTGAAGCCTGGGTAGTCTGAAGAAGAAGTTCGTGGAAATGGAGTCTCTCAGCACGTGGGGCTGAGAGGAAGACTTGCCAAACGAAGTGGCAGCAAGGCAGGATGGAAGCCAGGAGTGATCCGATGAAGCACTCAAAGTCAGGGGTTCTTATAGGGGAAAATGTGGCCGTAGGCTAGTCCATTCTTGGGGGTAACAATGAGTTTCAGACTGGAGACAAAGCCTCCGAAAGGTCAGAATTTTACATGATTGAGTTAAGACCGAATTGTCAATAGAGTAGCCAGTATGCAAACGCAGAGTGCTTGACAGTTGAGTATTCAGGGAGTCCTTTCTAAGTAGTGTACATACATAATGTGGTGCTTGCCTTGAGGTCTCCTAAAGGCAGCAGTCTGGCTATTTCTGGCCTGCCTGTATTTGTTTGGAATATTTCAGTGATTAGCGGCCATGCCTGCATGCATGCTTGTCCGCAGGCCTCGCAAGGACATGGAGGAAAAAGGAGTGTAGAAGGCCAAATTGTTGATATCAAAATGATATCTAATATCCCACAAGCCTGGGCTAGAAACTGCGGTAACGTGTGCATATGCATGTGTAATGCACATATTGATGAAACCAGGTGCACAGCATTGTTTCCATAGCCTTGAACTGAGTTCAAATGTTCCACATCAAATAAAAAAAGTCCAACTATTTCGGCTGGAAAACTTAGGAAAGCTTAAGGCCTGTATAATGAAACACAAATCTATAAGTGTGCATTCCATGTTGGTCAACTAGATGCTTCTGAGAAGTTCATAATGAAGGTCTGAAGGTAAAAATCCTCTCCCTGCTGTTTGTTCCCCAGCCAATGGCATTTAGAGGTATTTTCCATCTGAATCCTGAGCTCTTGTTCAGAAGCTTCCTTTGTTGCATTATGTGGATGCATAATGGACTCCTTGCTCCACAAATTTCTCACAGCTCTTGTGTGTGTGTGTGTGTGAGAAAGCAAACTGTTACAAACCTGTTGTTATGGCTAGCCAGTTCCATGGGAAACTTTTCCTCAGCGTTATCAGCTTGTCCGGAACTGGCACACAGCTGCGCCATCATATGTGTTTTTGCTACATGACATGTTATGGCTATGAACTTGTTATTCACGCTTGTTGTCGTGAGTTGAAGGTGCCTACAGCATGTTTACTGCATATCATATAAACCCCATGCCTTGTGTAAAAGTCTCTCTGTTCTTTTCTCTTTGCACTCTGTTGCTGATCTGCCATGATGTTCGGCAGAATAGATTTTACTTCTGTAACTTAGGCTGTTTTGAGATTCTTTTTTACTAATAAACGTAGTCAATCTGCTAGTATGACCTCAGCAGTGTTTTGTTACATGCTCCGTGAAGCAGGCATGAAGTCTAAAACAAGCAGGGGTTTTTATTCCTTTTTATCAGCAGGAGTTTCTCGACTCCTGTTTTGCAACATCCTTCATGATTTTGCCAATTCTATCTTTACTATGCAAACTTTCCAAGCTCAGTGTCTTAATAAGTGCTCCTCAAAAGTAGAGAAGTCATTTGTTACTAAGTTTCATTCAATGAATAATTTCAGCAATTTTCTCCCCACTGCAAGAAAGCCTTTGAAAACTGCACAGTTTTGAAGGCTATTTGCAATTAAGGCAAAATCTGCATGTGGTTGTTTTGTGCAGAAAACAACATTTCCTGTGTGAATGATAATGTTTCAATGCAGAAATGTTGTTTCCTGCACAGAAAGTGCTGTTTTCTGTGTGAATCAACTATGTGCAAATGTTATGCAGAATAAATCCCCAATTACAGATGTTTTTTGTGCAGAAAACAGAATTTTGTGCACACAAATTAATATTTCTTCATTGAAATATTATTTTGCATACATAAAATGCTGTTTCCTCTGCAGAAAATACAAATAGCTGCATAAAACAAACATAGAAGAATTTTGTATAGAATAAGCCCCAAACATTCTTATCAGTCCAGCATTCTTCTTATCAGGGGTATTCAACACTCAGAAAACACTCTCAACCATTTTATGAATATTTTTCAAATGTACTTGCCACTCCTACTAGAAGGGTGACATGTAGCAGTACAAGATGTAGGCATCAGTGATGTAAAGAGAAGCAGTGATAGGAAAGAACCTCCTCTGCAAATCCTTCACTCTCAACAATACTTTGATGGCTAGTTGCCTGGATTCTGCTTATGAGCTACCATTTGCTACTCCAGGAGATTGAGCAAAAGAGGAGGCACTTTGTGAAGCTGCAATGAACTACCTAAGATGACAAGATTTCTTCTGGCACAGGGAATCAAGGAGACCAAGATGGAGTGAGGCCACAGCTACTCAAATATGTCATGAATACATTGGGATGCATGTGGCTTGTTTGATGTGCCTCATTCTTTTGCTGTCTGTGACTTGCATGGAGACGTGAATCAAGAGCTCATTTCTCAGTATGTTGGATTACAATGGCTTTGCTCTAAAGATAAATTTTAATACAATATATCTCCTCTGGAAAAGAACAAAGTAGAAAGTATGAAGGGAGAAGCCGGAGGCATTTAATAGGTACTAAAGATGGCAGACCTAAGGATCCCTTTAAGGTTCACTGCATACATTTCCTTCTTTCTCAATTCCACTTCCAGATCTCCTGGTGGGATGACCTTACCTTACAGCAGGATGTAGTTTAGGTAGCTTTTGGTTCCTTCCAGCTTAGTGACTTTTTGAATAGAAGTGAAATAGCAGGGCTTCAAGATCACCAGCAACCAAATGTAGGAAGAATAATTGGGTGAATTCTTCCTGCAACACATTTTGGACTATAGATATATGAAGAAAAATCTCCCTTAACTTGAAATTCTGTGGGATCTTAGACCAAGGGAGAGGAAAGTTTAGTGTTTGGGCCACATTCAACACCTGAATCACATTTTCTGGTCCTTGGTATCTCTGAGGGTGCCCCAGCAAGCCCCCAGACCTCTCCCTAATTTATTTTTGCAGGACATTTTTGGGTTCTAAATTGCTGAAAGGTATTGAAACTGTTGGAAGATACAGTGGGTTTGCTCCCCCACTCGCTCAGACCTCCCAACCCATGTCCTTGAGTCAAAAAAGGGCAAAAATGATAGCCAAAGTCATCTCTAGCATTAGGGAAGCAATGCTGTGGGATAAATAGGTCTCCACTCCATGACAGTTGTTCACCCCAATCTTATCTAGAGCCCCTTTCTCAACTGGACCAATATTCCATGCAGTCTAGAGGTGGGAAACACATGGTCTTTATATGGTCTATGGCTGCTTTTTAAGCCCCTCCAGCCTCACTGCCAGATTTGACCTGAAAGAAGGTGCACAGGTACCATGCATCTTGTTTTGGAGGAGAATTGGCAGAGGTCTTTTTTAAACAAGAGACATTTGTGCTGCTAATTTTAGATGAAAAAAAATTCTAAGAAAATAGAAGTGGACAACAAACCACTCCTGGTTGCACCAGTAACTTCCAACAATGCACAGAGGCAGAGGAGATGACTATGGGATTCAAAAAAGCATGAAATTAGCCTCCAGACCTACTGGAGTCATCCAACTCTGATTTAGGCCTTCATCTTGTTTCCCACACTGTCCAACCAAACATGTACACAAAGACCAGAATGAGATAAGGAGAAAATAGCCTTCCCCACTGTGTCCCCTTCTCCAATAAAATATACTGTACCTATGTATACCTAGCATTCTGGTATTTAGACCTGTCCTTGCAAATTCATCCAATAGAGGGGTTGATGTGTGTAGCATCAGAGAGCCATTTTTAGCTCCTCTTTTCCTAGGACAAATAGTACTGCCACCATTTCAATAGGACCAGAAAATATGTTTTACCCACTTCTGGTCACTTTTTCATTAGATTTTTAGTTTTAGGGTAAAAGTAAAGATAAGGAATAAGCATTTAGGGAGGAAATATAACATTTAAGAAGAAAAGCATGCTCCAGAAACAATTTTCAGCTCAATATTTTGGTGGAAAAATTTGGGTGGGAGTTAAAATTTGGTCTGGGAAGGGCTGAGGTCAAGAGCCACATGAGAATTCCTGGAGAACAGAATAAGTCTCAACAAATATTTGTGGGCAAATAAGGTCTCTGTCTTCAAAAAGGAAAGAAAGAGAATCTAAACAATTACTGCCCAGTGGGTCTGACATCAATTCTTGGAAAGATTCTAGAGTCTGTGAGCACTTAGAAAGGAATGCTATCATCACTAAAAGTCAACATGGGTTTCTCAAAAGCCAGTCAGGCTATTCAAATCTTCTCTCTCTCTCTCTCTCTCTCTCTCTCTCTCTCTCTCTCTCTGTGTGTCTCTTAATAGAATTACTAGCTTGGTAAATGAAGGGAATGCTGTGGATATAGCATATCTTGACTTCAGTAACAACATCCCCCATATTCTTGCAAACAAACTAGTAAAATATGGGGTAGATAATACTACTGTTAGGTGGATTTGTAATTGGTTGACCAACCAAACCCAAAGGGTGCTTACCAATGGCTCTTCTTCATCCTGGAAAGAAGTGACTAGTGGGGTGCCACGGGGTTTTGTCTTCAGCTGGATGAGGTAATAGAGGGCATTCTTATCAAATCTGGAGATGACACCAAATTAGGAGGGGTGGCTAACATCCCACAGATCAGATCACAAGATCAGAATCCAAAATGACTGCAACAGATTACAGAGCTGGGCCAAAACTTATAAAGTGGATTTCAACAGGGAGAAATGTAAGGTACTACACTTTGAAAGAAAAGATGAAATGCACAGATATAACATGGGTGACAATTGGTTTGACCACAGTACCTGTGAAAGGCTTCTAGGAGTCTTAGTAGACCACAAGTTGAACATGAGTCAGCAGCGTAATGCAGCAGTCAAAAAAGCCAATGCAATTCTAGGGTGCATCAAGAGGAGTATAGTGGCTAGGCTAAGGGAACTGGTATTACCATTCTATTCTGCTTTAGTCAGATCTCATTTGGAGTACTATGTCCAGTTCTGATCACCACAATTCAAGAAGATTATTGACAAGCTGGAACATATCTAGAGGATGGCAACCATGTCCTATGAGGACTGGCTGAAGGAGCTGGATATGCTTACCCTGGAGAAGAGAAGGTGTCAAGCGGTGACATGATAGCTATGTTTAAACAATTGAAGAGATATCATATGGAAGATGAAGCAAGCTTGTTTTTGCTGCTCCAGGGACTAAGACTCAGAGCAATGGCTTCAAACTTCATGAAAAGAAATTCCATCTAAACATTAGGAAGAACTTCCTGACGATGAACAGTTCAACAGTACAAGACACTTCCTCGGAATGTGATGAAGTCTCCCCCTCTTTCTTCTTCTTTTTTAATAGAGGCTGGATGGCCACCTGTCAGGAATGCCGTGATTGTGTATTCCTGTATGGCAGAGGGCTGGGCTAAACAGCCCTTGTAGTCTCTTCCATCTCTATGATTCCATGGCCATCCCAAGGGCCACATGCAGCCCAAGGACCACATGATCTCCACTCTCAATCTAATGCAACTGAATTTTTGGACACCCAGCTGATGTTGTTCGAGGCTTGAACATTCAGCCCCAGAACAAGAAAGCCAGAATAAACTGCCTAGGGGCTACCATGACTGCAATATAAAGATGTTGTGTTCTCATTTTTTCCTCTCCTGTTCTGTGTGTGCAAAGATCAGATATTCCAAAGCTACTCAATAATACATATTATGCTTCAGATCATCACTCTAGGGCTTGGTATGATACATTATGGAGACTGTATTATAGATCTATGTTTGACAGGTCAACACAATTACTATGTCATTCAATAAAAGAAACAAGTATATATTGTGTCTGTGCCATCTTTTTTTTAAAAAAACGTACAAGGACTTGAGATTTGATTTTTTTATATGCACTGCCTTGTTTGTCATGCATCTTTTAGAACAGAAGGATTGGTTGGATAGCAAATGAAAAAAAAATATTATGCACCTCTAATTATTTCTCCACATTTATAAAGTGTGATAGTATTTCATCAGCTTCTGAAACTCAAAGTACTGTGCATGTGATGCTGCCAACAAGTTATCTGACCCCCTGAAGCCTCATATAGGTCTATCAGGCATCCCTATCAGTGAGGCAGTGAATTTGCTCTAAGTTCAGCCTGAATTTTGAAGGAGCTATCTGAGGTGCCCAGTTCTATCTGCCCAAATGTTTATAGTACCTTCTTTAAAGTGTAGACTAAAACCTAGAGTGAATCACTCCACTGGCACGGGATCCACCAACAACCACTCTGGCCAGGTAACTTACAGGATTATAATGTGAGTAGATGTTGGGTATGGGCAACAGCTAGACTGGATAGAGGGCAGAAGAAAGGAGAAATCAGGTCAGGATGGAGAGGCTACTAGGGTACCCAGATTCCTATTCTTGATTAATAACTTCTGGGTAAATGTATAAAGTAAGATCCAGCATGGTAAAGTGGTTTGAGCGTTGGACTACAACTCTGGAGACCAGGGTTTGATTCCCTGCTCAGCCATGGAAACCCACTGAGTGACCTTGGGAGCATCACATACTCTCAGGACTTTTCTGCACTACACTGTTCTAGTGCTATTATTCCACTTTCAACATCCTGTGGAATTCTGGGGTTTGCAGTTTAAGGAGAGGTGTTTAGAATTCTCAGCCAGAGAGCTCTTCGGCCTGAGGAAACTACAAACCCCAGAATGCCACAGGATGTTGAAAGTGGAATAATAGCACTAGAACAGTGTAGTGCAGAAAGGCTCTCAGTCTCAGAACACCCCTTAGGGTTGCCATAAGTTGAAACAACTTGAAGGCACACAACAGCAACACAAATGTATAAAATTTATTTAAGGAAGTTACCTAGGCAAACAATCATGTCAGCATGGGTTGGACCTTTAAGGGAACAAAATGTGAGCACTACACCCCCAGTAAAAATTCTGCACCCTGTGAAATTTTCCTTCAGTCTCCAAATTTCCAGCATGGAAGTACCTTAAAATTCCAGTTGACCATTTAGAAATGCAGTTTAGGCATCCAAAGAAAAAGGGCAGTCAAAGTTGCCAGGGGAACGTGAACATAGCAAATAAAAGAGTTCTAGGTATGGATGGTTTTTAATGTTCCAGTCTCTGCTATGCTAGAAATTTGAGGGTTGAAAAAAAGTATCGTTCAGAGAGAGCAGAATCATTTGAATGGGCAATACCCAAATTTTGTTCAACCCCCACAGGTTGAGCAAAATTGACCTAAACCTAATTGCTAGTCCCAACAAGACAAACTCCATCCCATAATCAATAGTATATCAACACTCATGTAAATTCTATTGGCCTGGTAGGTCTACTCTAGTTGAGACTAGCAACTGGATTTAGGCCATTCTTTTTCTTTTAAATGATTTGAAACAAAAGGGATAATGTCCAGGAAGTCTCTAAGTTATGAAAATCAAGTTGGGTGCTTCCCACTCTTATATGGTAAGACTCTAGCCCTGTGGTTAAATCAGAGCTTCTCAGAGTAGGAGTACAGTTCCTTAGACACTACCTTTTTTTTTTTTTTTTTACCATTAATTCCATATGGCCAAACTCTGTTCCATGATTCTGTTCAGTGCTATGAGTTCAAAGAATATTTCATATTTCTTGCCCATGCCAATTCTTTATACGGATGCAATGCTTCCCTAATTTTCTTCTCAGAAGAGTTAATGAGCATTTTTATCAATTTTCTTCTTGTTGCAAGAAAGCGTCAAAAACTGCCTTTTTCAAAGCTGTTTGTTGTATGGGACTCATTCTGCACACAATTTTCATATTTTCTTACGCCCCCCCCACACACACACAAAGTGCAAATTTTATATAGAATGAATTCCGAACTATGAAGATTCTCATCAGTCCAAAATTCTCCTTTTTTAGGGTTTTCTGCACTGAAGAAGCACATTTTTGACAACTTTTCAAAGAGCTTTGAATAACCTTTCCATTTTTACTTCAACCACATTTAACCATTCCCCATCAAAAAAAAAAAAAACCTGACCACCTCTGTGACATTTTCTGCTTCCTGTGTAAGAATGAAGATACAAGTGCTCCTCCCGTCAAAGTCTTTACCATTTGCAGAGAATCATACGGCACAAAATTAGTCTCTTTTCCCTTTGTTCAGTTGAACATCCACACAAAGCAAGCAGAATGGACAAGATCATTGATCAAAAAGATGCAAATTCTTCTTCCAACGTTTCTGCTTTTAAAAATATCATGCAACAAGTCAACATTAAAGCAAAAATGTCTTGTGGATGTAAAAAATAACTGTTCAATAAAAAAAGTGAAAACATCATTTGCCTAATGGGGAGGGGGAAAAAATGAGGTTTTTCATTCTCTCATGCAAGAACAAGTTAAGCAAAAATTTTCATCCCTATCTGGTGGTTTCCTAGGTTTTTGTATGGTTTTCTTCCCCATTCCAAAAGGGTGAACTGTTTTTCCTAAACCTGAATAACTAGTAGGGGGAAAAAATGCCCTAATTTTAGTCACTCAATTTTTGGTTTTGGCTTCCACCACTTCAACCCTTCAAACTTCTTTGAAATTGAACTTGGCCCAAGATCTAAAGTGCTTTCCCACCCTTGGTCTAATACTATGAGTCCCTTATTACAGCAGCTTTGCTGGCTCCACTGTCCATTTCCAGACACAATTGAAAGTACTGGTTATGACTTATAAAGCCCTGTATGGCTCATGTCCAGGCTATTTGAAAGACTATCTCCTCCTATGTGAGCTTGCCCTATCTTTAAAATCTTCAGGAGCGGTTCTTCTCTGCATAGCTGGAACAAGAAAGGACCTTCTTGGTAGTAGCTTTTAGTCCCTGGAATTCTCTGTTGTTTGTTATGTGTGCTTTCAAGTCTTTTCCCATTTATGGCAACCCTACGGTAAATCTATCAGTGTTTTCTGGGGCTGTGAGATTATGTGATGTACATAAGGTCACCCCATGGGTTTCTATAGCTTAGCAGGAAACTGAACTTTGGTCTTCAGGGTCGCAGTTCAACACTCAAGCCACTACACTGTGCTGGTTCTCTTTGGAACTCCTCAGGGAAGCCAAAATGGTGTCCATCTCCTTCTGTTAGCAAGCGAAAATCTTTCTATTCCAACAGACATGTAGGAACTTTGAGGCCTCTCCCTAAACTGCAAACCCCAGGATTCTATAGGATGTTGAAAGTGGAATAATGGCACTATAACAGTCTAGTATGCTATTTTATTTGCATTTTCTGACTTTTAATTAAATTATTCTATGGAGAGTTTAGTTGTATTTCAACAGTAACTGTTTTGGGTGTTCTTATTTACACCACTGCATGTGCTTTTACTTGGGTTTGTTTTAATTTTTGTAAGCTGCTTTGAGTCCCATTTTGTTAAGAAAGGCATGATATAACCGAATAAATAACAATAATTGTAATGAATTGAATGGTACTGGGCTTGAAAAGCACAACCAATGTCTATAACTCATGTAGATGTGACTGGAGCACTTATAAACCCATCTTTCTTTTCTTGGGCGATTGTGGTAGAAAAAGCATGTAATGTTACTTTCCCACCAAGTGCAAAATGACAACAACCTAAGTCAGGAAGAGCATTCAGTACGCAAGAGGATTTGTGTCTATTCAAAAGAACAATCTTGAGCTCCCTGTTTGCATTTCCACTCTTTCCACACTAGCCTGTTATAGCGCAATGATTCCACTTTCAACATCCTCTGGAATCCTGGGGTTTGCAGTTTCGGGAGGGGCCAGCTGGCCCCTCCCAAAACTGCAAACCCCAGGATTCCAGAGGATGTTGAAAGTGGAATCATCGCGCTATAACAGGCTAGTGTGGAAATGGCCATTAAGCTTTCCAGTTATTACTTGTGATCTCAAAAAAGGAACCTATTTTATTTTTCCAAATATACATGTACACACACACACATACACAAACACACATATGTATATATGCATGTATGGTTTTTTATGTGTGTGTGTGTGCATGCAACAGCTGATTTTATTTATAATGAGACGTGGGTCATGAAACTCTCATTTGTCTTTTCAAAATGACTCCAAAAATGTAAGAGAAGTGTTAAAATCTTTTTTTTTTTTCCCCTGTCATGCCAGTCAATCTTCTTGGGTTGTGGTGTGTGTGTGTGTGTGTGTGTGTGTGTGGAATTTATCTGGATACAAAAGCTGGCTAGTGAACTTGTTGATTTGATAAATCAATGTACCTTCTGGAAACTGTCAAAAGACTGACAATGCTGTTTTTGCCTTACAGTGGAACATCCTGACAAAATGGCCAACGATCAAGGTAAGGCCGCCTGTTTTCTCTTAGAACCAACGCCAAGTTGCAGAGGTGATGTGCCCCCCCTCCCACCGCTCCTTTTTGTGTTCCGCTCTTCACCTGGCTGGTGCACCTGACGAGGCACACACTGGCACGATAATTAATCTTGTTAATGAAGTTCTGCTTGGTTGAGGCTGCTGTTTTGATGAGGAAGATGTAAATTTTCCTGAGAGGAAATTGTTTTGTCTCTTTTCTGAAGGACCAATTAAAATGTCAGGCTTCTTTGTATGAAATAAATTTTTTTTTCCCCTCTCTCTCTTTCTGCTACACTTCTGAATAATTCACATTAAGTATAATTAAGCTAGGCATAATTTCCAAGCTGTGCTTATACCCTTTTGTGGGTTATAGATTAAAATTCTGGAGCCTCATGGGTTTTTTTTAACTTTTGTTTTGTTTTTAAAAAAGAACGATTATAAATCACCTTCTCTCTCAAGTACAGCATGTCCATTTAACAAGAAAGGCCAACTTTAGTCAACTTGTCAAGACAGTGTGGTTAGTAGATTTTTGCTCTTTTCCTTTTACAGTCCTGGCTTTGGGGGTTGTTCTTTATTTAAAAGCTGGTTGCTTTTGTACATTTGTTTCCGAGACACTGGAGGAAATGATTTTGTTAAGACTGTTGTTGGACTACAGCTTCCATCTTCCCTTACCATTGGCTATTCTGGTGGATAAATGATGGGAACTGCAGCATTTGGAGAACCACAGTTTACCCACCTATTCTAATATTAGCATGCTGTGTTGAACCAAAAAAACCCCCTCCTGATTACCATAGGAATTGAAAAGAAGATAACTGTCTCTTTTAGCCAGTTATTTCTACTGATAATGCTATTGGTTATCTATGGTGGAAACTTCCCACATGATGAGCTTCCTACACCAATGTAATTTCTAGCATATTTCAGATAAATATACCATTATTTAATTGGACCCGGTTTTTATCGTGCTGGTGAAACCCGTCAAAAACTCAAAATTCACTCTGGGATGCAATGTGAAAATCAGGTCTTATTCTCAAAGTGGAAATAATTCTGTGCTTTTTGCAATCTGTTATTATCAAAACTGAAATGTTTCTCCAGCAAGTTGCAAAAAACAGCAAGGATAATTTACATTGCTTTGAGGATATATTTGGATGGCTCAGATGAGCAACTAACTGTTGCTATTGAAAGAGCCCTGATAGTGCAGTGGTTAAATGCTTAAATCTGGTACTGAGGCCACAAGGTTGTGAGTTTGATCCTGCAGGGCTTAAGGTTGACTCAGCCTTCCATCCTTCCGTAGGTCGGTAAAATGAGCATCCAGTTTGTTGGGGGTAATTAGCTAAATACGTTGTAAACCGCTTAGAGAGTGCTTTGCACTGATAAGCAGTATAGAAATGTAACTGCTACTGCTATTTCTAACTACATTATGTAATTAATTGCAACTAACTACACCTTCCTGTTTTCTTTCCTGCTTGTCTGGGCTTACTGTAGAGTTGGGGAACATGGTGCTCGTCATACAGTTTTAGATTTTTAACCTTACTAATGCTAATGGTAAAGACAGCTGGGACAGTGTCATAGGAAAGGGGAGCGATGGAGGTGGTTTGCCCTGGGTGGCAATGTTTTTGGGGGATCCAGGCTTGTAGCCATGCCCTCCATTTACTGTGGCCATGCCCCACACACCGCAGCCACGCCCTACGCACACTGTGGCCCCGCCCCTCCATGCACTCCAAGCTCTGCTGCTGAGCTGGGAATTGCTGTCCAAACAATCACTGGAGGGCCACACATGCCTTCAAGGCAGAGAAAAGGCAAAGGGTAAAATACCCAGGGTACCAAACCTCTAGAAAACCCACCCAGGCTTCTGGGAGTCTGGATGGTGAGAAATCAAACAATGCATTACAGAATATCTGTATCTGAACAGCCCAATGAGTAGCGCTAATGCCTGTTGATAAATTTAGAGAGGAAAGTTTGATCATGCATCTCACCTTGGCCCATGCTCCAGTTCTCAATAGCTCTATGTACCCCATTCCTAACATCCTGCATGCTCATGCAACTGTGTCAACATTTGCATTAGGCCAAGAGCATACAGCTCCCATCTGCATAAGGCCCAAATACCTAATGTGAAAACGTGCACAGAAAAATGTGTATATTTAAAATGCTACATATGAAGATAGACATGGTTTATTCAACAGGAAAAATCATTTTAAATAAAATCTGTACAAAAGTTCATGCATTTGAAAATATGTATCTATGTACATATGTATCTATGAAAATATGTATGTTCCAAACAGTGGTGCAGAAAAATATCTATTAATTGTCATGCAAACTCAGGGGGGAAATCACAGTAAAAACAAAATTTAACAGTAGAAAATTGTGAAATCGGGTTGAACATTTGAGCTTGACAGATTTGCCCATCCTTGAGAATGGCATATATTTTCTTTTATTAACTCTTTTTTTAAAAAAATTACATTCAAAAAGTATCTCAGTTACATATAATAATGTTCCAATATAACAAAAGCAGGAAAATAAAAACTCAAAAAGGAGGAAAGAATGACCACATTAGTCATAAGTTTCTATAAAGCATCTAAAATGTCAATTTGTAAATTTTATCTATACATCATTCTTTCAAATGTTGCAGGCATTCCTAGATCTTCCGTCCACTGGATCACAGGTGGAGAAAAAATATCTTTCCAGTAGCAAAATATCCATCTTTTAGCAGTCAAAACAATGCAAACCAAAAAAAAAAAAAATCAATTTTGTTGGCTGTTTGTTAATTTCCAAGAAACAGGTAGATTATTCAAATAGCATGAATGCATCTTTCGTACTCAAGGCCAAGACACTCTGAAATTATTTGGATTACAGAATACACCATTGCTGAGAAATTCCTTTTACCTTCCAGCAATTGTGGAGATTGCAACTAAATGCAAAGGGAATTAGCAGAATGTCGGGAGGGAGATGGTAGATGAGGTCACAGTTTTTACTAATCAAAACATCCTGGGGCTTCAACCTTGTGAGCCTTGCCTCTATCATACCACTATTAACAAGATACTCTACAACTGTCCTTTTTTGTCAAGGACATTTTCCATTTATCCTCTGCTGTCCCACTTCCCCGTCTGCTTTTAAAATATTCCACGGTCTTTCTGCACTACACTGTTACAGTGCTATTATTCCACTTTCAACCTCCTATGGAATCCTGGGATTTGAAGTTTAGGGAGGGGCCTTTGGAATTCTTAGCTAGAGAGCTCTTTGACCTCAGGAAACTACAAAGCTCAGAATTGCACAGGAGGTTGAAAGTGGAATCATAGCACTGTAACAGTATAGTGCGGAAATGGCCCAAGTTTTCCTTTCTTCTTTGTACTCTCCTACTTTATCCTCTGCTTCCATCAGCTTACCCTCAATTAAACCAGCAGTTGAGAGAGGACAGGAGAAGATGGAATCTTGCCCTTCTCACTAGGCTCAGGCAAAATCAAACTACTGCAGCCTGTCCTAGCTTGTGCATTCTTCCTCGTTAAAAATATTTGCCATCTTGACCAGATTGTTATATTGCTTTTTTGCTTTTCATATGTGAAATCTTGGATAGTATGCAATAATAGTAAATGACTCCTGCCATTGAGTAAAATGAGTGACTCAAAAAAAGTTGTTGACAACATTCTCCTGGACATCTACACTGAGCCAAGACTGCTGAAATGTAGTTATTTTTGCTAAATAGTTGTTCTGGGTAACAAACCATTATATTCAGCTTTAGTATGCAGTCATAAATAGACAAATCAAACAATGTTCCATCTTTGATCTTAATAGGCATTCTGGAACATAAAATAAGACCTATTTTCCTTACATACCTTGCAATGATTCCACATAAACACAAAAAGAATCAAAGGTTGCTTCTTCTATCTTGTGAGTGAAAGTGTAGCTAATTTTCCTGCCTGTACAGCATCAGCATTAAAAAAAACAACAAAACCCTGAGATTTTGAAAAGTGAAATGTAAGGAAAAGAGCAACAATGTGGATGCACTTGAGAAATGGAGATAAACTTTTGAAGCAATTATTGTTTCTTTTCAAGGCATTGATAACCTGCTCTGTTCATTCAGATCAGATTTAAAGGGACATGGAGATCTCAAGGTTGTTTGTCTGTGTGTATGTGTGTGTGTGGGCGTATGTGTGTATATATAAATGTCTCATAATAAAATAATTAATAAATAAGTAAGTAAGTAAGGCAGCCAAGATTGATTACAGGTACAATGAGTGAACACATCATATCATATTAAAATCACTACACTGGCTGCCAATTAGTTTCTGGGCAAAGTATGAAGTGTTGGTTATTACCTTTAAAGCCTTACACGATTTGGGTCCAAGTTACCTGCAATATAGCTTCCTCTCATAGAATCTGCCCGGTACACTCAGGTCCTCTCGGGGCCATTTATTTAAACCTACCAGGGCTAGATTGGCAATGCTCACCCAGCGGACCTTCTCATCAGCTGCCTCTAGACTACTGAACGACCCCAGAAGAGATTCAACATGCTGTCTGAATAAAAATTTAAAAAACCCCAAAACCTAAATACCTGTCTTTTCTACCAGGCCTACCCTGTCTATTTTTAACTATGATATATTTTAATAATGATGTGTTTTAACTATGTCTGTGTTTTAAATGGTCTTATCTATTTTTAGTATATTTTAACTTATGACAAATTTTAATCGTATTTTAATTCATGATGTACCCCACCTCAAACCTTGGGAAGAGGCAGGTAACAAATAAAAATTTATTATTGGATGGATCGATGGATGGATCGAGGGATGGATTTATTATAAAGTGTGTGTGTCTGTGTGTCTGTGTGTTTATTATAATATAGCATTTGAAAAGAAATGCCAGCAACAACAAATGAGGCGTTATACAGCTTAGATCTGAACTATCTCCCTATACAAACATAACAAAGGGCTTTTTCGCACTTTGGGGGGAAAATGGGGCAGTCCGTTACTCACCAGACTGGCACGTTCCCCCCCCGACAATCCACGATGGTCCGGAGCAGCGTGAGCCTGCGCTACACACTCTCCGGTGATGAAAATGGAGGCTTCCAGTTGGCGGAGGCTCTCCACCCACCGAAGAAGCTCGCCAGTCGGAAGGCTGCCCCCGAAAGATCTGCAGACTCGCACTGGCGCGAGCCTGTAGATCTATACTTTACAGAGCAACGGACTGGGGCGCGCCGCGTTATTGAAAGTCCTCTTTTAATCGGTCTTTCAATAGCACAGGCAACCACCAGTTCTGGGCGTTCCGGAGCGGGCTGAAGTCCGGACAAATGGTAAGTAGTCCGAACTCAGTTCGCCCCCAAATGCGAACGTCCTCACGGGAGGACGCACCGCCCCATTTTAAAAACCAAGTGTGGAAAAGTCCAAAGTCCTGAGATCTAGGGGAGGGCTTTCTCTCAGTCCCACCGTCATCATAGGCCCATCTGATGAGAACACAAGAGAGATTCTTCTAAGTGGCTGCTCCCAGTCTGTGGAATTCCTTTCCGTGGAAGGCTAGACTGGTCTCCTTTCTTTTTTCCATCAGACAAAGACCTTTATATTCAAATAGGCATTTCATGATTCATTTGTTGCAGGGGGTCTTTCCATGGGGTATGTGTCTTGCATTTTAACTTCGTTGTTATGTTTTTGAATATTTTACACTTTTTTTTAAAAAAAAGAAAGAAATACTGGTATTTAAATGATGATTTGTTGAATTGTATTTTAACCTTTTCAGTACCATGGCAAGAGAAAGGCGGCATATAAAGTGAATTAACCAAAGTAGGAGACATGGCTAGACCTGCCAGTGGCTTCATTACCCTGGGGACCAAGTAGGCTGCTCATATGGAGAAAGGAATCTTCATTTGGGAAAATCCATCCTTCTTTGTAGGGATAAAAATAATACTCCCAAATATTTGAACAACAGACCAAAAAGGGGTTTCCTGAATGTTAGGGAGCAGAAACAAATAAGGAGAAATCGGGATGATGGGAATCTTCACAGTTCAGAACTGATTCTACATGGGGGAAAAAACCATGTATTTTTGTGTGTGTTGTTGTTTGTTTGTTTCTATCTCACTTTTCCCAGTGTGAGAATCAAAGCAGCATACAACAAATTAAATATTACATTGCTAAAAATTTTCAAGATACAAAAGTGAAGATGAAATTAAATTAAAAAAAAAATGGAACCAGGTTAAAACAAACATCATTAAGCACTTGTGAGCATGCATGCATGCACAGACGCACACACACCAGGACAACAATTGTTGATTTTTTTTAATGCTTAAAACTTGATTTTATGTGCAGGAAACACATTTTCTGTGTAGAAAAAAAAACACAAAGAAAACACACAAAAAAAGTTTATTGTTACATGGAATAAGTCATAAATTTGCTCAGTGAGGAGAAAGTGTGTTAAACTATTTGTTCTTTCCTGAGAAAGAACAAAAGTTACAGAAACTTACTTCCCTATATCCTTTCTAGGGCTGATGGATGGTACTTCCTCCCATGCTTATCCTTTCTATTACTTTGCCCCTTTTTCTCTGGAGTTAATAACTGTGACACTCCTTGTCTGTATCTTCCATGCATCATTACATTGCTTCTTCCACTTCTAATTCAGAGCTTCCCTTTTTTTTCCTCCACCACGTTGAGATATGAGTAAAATTCATGGGGAAGGGTTTGACATATGTACAAATCATGTCCTCCTTTCCTGCCAGCTTCTTGTTTTGAAAGGCTCAGCAATAGGAAAAAAAATCCATTGAATGTACCACCCACAGGCTGGGTTGGGCTTTGTTTATTTGCTTCCCATCTACAAAAAAAAAATGTGTGTGTGTGTGTGTAAAACACATGTATTCTAAAGCCTATTGCCCATTGACTCTCCTGTAGGAAGTTTGTTTGAAAGGAGAGGCATAGCCCATACTGTTACATTAAGAGTATTCATAGGATTAAAGTATGAGAAATGGCAGGAGCTGGTACAATTCCTCCAAGCAGAAAAACAGGCTATGATGGGAAACTGCTGGTGGTAGCTGGTGTCTCTAATGTCAGAGGGACAGTGAATTCACTCTTGGTTATAGTGCAGCGTTTAGAGGAACTATCCAAGGTGCTGAATCCTAACCTCAAAACAGGTTCAGCACTTTGGGCAGCTCTCCATTGTTATTGGCTCCAACTGCCCCCCACTGGAAATTGTTATTTTGTGGCTGCCATGGTTCTTATATCTTCAGTCAGCGCCATACAGGGTGATGTGGTGAGGCAGACAAAATATGTAAGACCATCTAGGAAGTGCATAGCAAAGGTGACATGACAGCTGGTAGCTTTACAGCCCATAAAATTACCTGCTCTGGCCTATCACCAGCTCTTGGTCTTAAATGTTAGGGAGCCTTTCGACTAAGAAGGGAATGGGCACCTAAATTTTCCAAACAAAGTAGCTGCTCTGATATGTTGTGCATGGTGCTAGATGAGATGATGAAGTCAAGAAAAGAGGAAAAACCTGGAATTTGGCTTCTACATTTCCTGCCTGTTTCAGTCTAGTTAAAACAGCAGCAAATGAACAGCTGATTGAAGCTCTATGGTCCACTTCAAACATTTTAGCTGGGGCCCTTTCACACTATGAAATTATAACATTATGATTCCACATAGCAAAGTCCTGTGGAATTGTGGAACCTGCAGTTTAGTAAGGGTTGTTTAGAACTCTTACTCAAAGGGCTCTAGTGCCTCACCAAGCTGCAAATTCTAGGATTCCACAGAATGTTTCCATGACAGTTAATGTGAATGCATAGTGCTACAATGGTGCAGTGTGAAGGGGCCTTGGTTGGACAGTCATATCCATAGCAGAGAGCAAATCTGAACACTTCCAAGATCTCTTGCTTGCCACAATAGTTGAATGTGAGATGTACATTCTCACCTACAACCATGCACTCAATTTAGTCAATATCCTTGATCCAAATACTGATGTCAGAGAAACTGTGTGCATATTTGTGCACATCAGTTCAGTTGCATAGGGTTGAGTGAGAATTATATTTCATAGAATCCTAGAATCATAGAGCTGGAAGAGACCACATGGGCCATCTGGTCCTACCCTCTGCCATGTAGGAAGACACTATCAAAGCATTCCTCACAGATGGCCATCCAGCCTCTGTTTGAAAACCTCCAAAGAAGGAGACTCCACCACACTCTGAGGCAGTGTATACCACTGTCAAAACACTCCTATCATTAGGAAGTTCTTCCTAATGTTTAGGTGGAATCTCTTTTCCTGAAGCTTGAATCCATTGCTCCAGATATGTCCCAGTCTCCGAAGCAGCAGATAACAAGCTTGCCCCATCTTCTCTATGACATCCCTTCAAATATTGAAACATAACTGTCATGTCCCCCCCTTAACCTTCTCTTCTCCAGGCTAAACATACCTAACTTCCTAAACTGTTTGTCACAGGGCATGGTTTCTTGCACGTAATATGGCAGGCCATAGTACATGAAATCTTATGGGGAAAAAATTCTTTTTCTCCATTAGTTTCAATGCTGCATTAGGATTCATGTGTCCCGGTGTATTCAGCTAAGCCAGTTTTGAATTAGGATAGCTACCTCTTTCTTTTTTTCCCCAAGAGGCTCATCATTTGGAAGATAGGCACAACGTGGTCCTTTCCATGCTGGAAATTGTTCTGTATTGAATTTTATCAGCGAAGATCGAAGAGAATATTTCAGTTTGCTTTTAAAGACTTTCCTAAAATTTGTTTCTCCTCTCTTCTCGTATCTGGAATGGAAATAACTTGAGGTTTTAAAAAAATCAAATATGAAACAAATGGAAACTGATTTTTTTTTAATCCCACTCTTATCTTTTTACTCAATTGTTTGGTGAACCCTCTCTTGAATGATGGAACTGGTTATCAGGTACCATCTAAATATCACACCGAATGTCCATAAGAGTGATTCATTTGGTTCAAGTACACTGGATCTGAAATTCCCAGAGGTTCATCAGTGAACTTTTAGAGGCTTCTGCTTTTGTTCAGAATATATTGGACTCACTGCTGAAAGAACAGAGTCCCTACTGGGTGGCCAGATGCCCAGACTATGTGAACCCATTTTATTTTATTTCATGTGGAGCAGTAAATAAGCATGCTAGATGAGAGTTAAATTACTTTGGGTATGTGGCCACAGTCCTCACTTCAGCCTGCTGTAAGGAATAAGGATTGGCCTTTTTCTTTTTATTTCCTACCTGCAGTCCTCTGTGGGTTGGGCACCTAAGAGATTAAATGGTACTAAAAGATAGGAAGGGAGGGAGGGAGGGAGGGAGGGAAAAGAGAAAAATATGTAAAAAAATATGTAAAAAAAAGTTAGGATATATACCTTCCTTTTCAAGAAGTGTAAGAAAGTTACAGTGAAGCATGACATATTCTCAGTATTACCCACAAAAGGCAGTACAGTGTCTCATTGTCATTGACTTGGGAGCAGGCAGAAACTCCAGGAGCCAAGAAACCATATACTAATAAGGTGAAGCATTACAGTGTTTCTTCTTCTACCCCATGTGCAGTAAGTAGAACTTTGTTGGTAACATAAAGTGATATGCAAACAATGGGTGGGAGTTCAGAATGATTCACACCAAAAGCAGAATAGCTGGGTTGTTTTACTGGGTTTTTATTGTGTGGGTTTTTTTAACCCACAACAACCATACCATACCATACCATGCTTTCATCCTTTTCATATTATTTCAAGCATTTTGTTTTTAGGTTTCTGCAAGACCTAGTCCTTCTGCATACTTATTCATGACACCTGTATGAAACCTCCTTGTTCCAATGCAGTTACCTCAAAATAGCTGTTTTTGGGGAGGGATAAAGGAGGAAGTCTAAACTGGTGCCTTCAACCCCTGCTTCCAAGAGATATGTAGTCAGAGACTAAGCATCTTGGTTGTATATGTTATTTGGAAAGTGGCTGATAAATAATCACTGATAGGTAGGAATTAATTCAATAGGAATCATTGGAGACATCTTTGGAGGGAGAGGCCCATTTTGTCAATGGCATAAAGTTCTCCTTCTATAACCCAAGTGCCTTGCCAAGAATTATAGACACAAGGCCTTTCTCTCTCTGGGCTTACATTATGTCTAGCTTGATTTTCATTCACAATCTATTAAATCAATTCCCTGCATTAGCTTCAAGGCACTTAATATATTGTTGCCTAAATGCAGTTCCTCCTTTGATTTGATTTTTTACCTTGGCATCTAATTATATTATATCGAACAACAAACACCCTTCATTTGCTTGGTATCTACTGCATGGATCTACATGCACTCAGCTCCTTCATATATCATATTTTTCCAGTTGCCTAGGCAAGGTCTCTTCAGCAGAGTTTTAGAAAGACTTCATGATGATGTTAGCTTTTCTTTAAGACAGCTGTTTTCATAGTGAATTGCTCTTGTGATATAATTATACCAAAGTCTACAACTCTGTTCCACAATAATTTTGTGCAATTATGTACAAAGACATCAATTCATTGGGTTCCATTAAGAAAAAAAATAAACTTAGGGAGGAATAAGGAAGATGATAACAAAATGAAGTAAAAGTAGCAAGGACCAAGAAATGAGTACTTAAAACAATGAGCAGAGAAGCATCCACCTGTGTTATTTGTAGAGCTTGGAAAAGTTATGTTTCGGGAGTATAGATCTTAGACTCCCCTGTCTAACATGGCCAGTAGCTAGCTGAGGATTCTACGATTTGTAGTTCAAAATCTATCTTTCCACACTCTAGTTGTTTGTTTCGAAATTGTTGTTGTTGTTGTTGTGTGTTTTTAAGACATGGTGACCCTAAGGTGAACCTGTCATGGGGTTTTATGAGGTTGGGAGTATCTGACACACACAAGGTCAGCCAATGGGTTTCCATGACCAAGCGGAGAATCCAACCCTGTTCTCAAACCACTATACCACTCTGTCTCTCTTTGTTTCAAAATACACTGGTTCAAATCCAAAGGCTAATGCCAGTTAAAGCCAACTCTTTAAATCAAAAGTATATATAGAAATGTTGACTTAAAATTCACCAGCTGATGCACTATGTCTCCTCCAGTTATAAGTAACCAGTGATTCAGGCTATCAGTGTTAAAGAACTGAGCTGAAATCAAGGCCAGGATCCTACCGCCACTCCTCCAACTGTTCTGATTTGGCAGGGACAGACCAAGTTAATCCTCTGCCATCCCATTTCTTCAGCTGCTTTTAAAATATCCCAGTTTCTCACTCCTCCTCCACTTTCCGCCTTTGTTCTCACCTTCCTTCAATTGTTGCAAACTGAGTTCAAAATGCAAAAATAGTTTGCATGCAGGTAACACAGCAGAGAGAATAGGACAGGATGGGGAAAAAGTTTGCCTTTCCCAATAGGCTCAGGCAAAAGCAAAGTACTGTAACCTCTTCTAGCTTATTTGTTCTTCCTCATATATACCTTTTGGCATCTTGGCCATACTCTGATGCTGCTTATTGCTGGACGGACAGCCTTTTACACATTTCTGGTTTTAATCTCATAAATAAACAGAGTGCTAGGTGTTTGTACTTTTAGAGGAAAAGTGCAAGACAGCTGAAATCTCGTCTGGGTTTGTATTTTCCCTTAAAAAAAAAACAACAACTCTGCAACAACCCAAAAATGTAATTTGACCTGTGCTGTTTGGATTACAGCAGGCATGTGGTTGCTTAGTTATGTGAAGCAGAAAGTGCCTCCGCTCAGTTTTGTTTGGCTGAAAACCAGAAACTGTCTGGTCTTGTTTGTCACAATGCTTCTTCCCAGCTGGTGGGGAAACCACCGCAAGTTACATCTATTGCCTAATGCCAGCATTCAGACAGCCACCTCACTCCATGCTGTGATAATAAAGGGATGTCTAGTTGGTTTTTTCTTCTTCTTTCCCTTCTTCCTGATTCTTCTCTTAGCCCTGGGCTTTTGCTGCATGTGAGGATGGCTGCAAAGTGGAGCACAGTGGTGGTACAACAGGGAGAGATTCAGATGGATTTCAAAACAATTTTTGTTTAACAGAGCAACACGTTTCCTCCTGGCTTTGGTGTCTTCTACAAGTATAAGGATGAGAGAGAGGGAGAAAGAGAGCATTTTTAACTGCAGCATATTTGCCTGTCTCCCCAGAAGGTTTTGGCTGCCTCTGATTTTTATGAAGTAGATAAAAAGGGAACATTCTCAGAACTGAGAAACTAGAAAGCTCTCCTACAGTGAGAATACTCAGCAGGATGTGGAGATAATCAGATGTAATTGGATGTCTTTCTTATTGGTTTTTTAAAAAGAAAATCTGCAGCAAGTGTGAGATGATTTAAGGATCAGAAAGCCACTGAAATTACCATAGCCTTAGGCTACAAACTTATGTACATTTATATGGGAATAAACCTCATCGGCCATGATGGGACTTGTTGTTGAGTAAACATACAACAATGCTGGCACTCGTAGAAAAAGTCTCTGTCAGTATATCTATATATCCGTTCATCGACATGGATAATTTCAACCTTGGAATATTTCTCGATTTACATGCATCTGCACATTTAAAAATAGTCTAGCAAAGCAGGATGGCACATAGATGTCAAACACTGGTGCCTGACAGAAGTAACTTCTCAGCCTCAACCTCAGATCAGCAAGGCTCAAATCTAACTTGTTATCCCTACTGTAATGCATACTCAATGAGTCACCTGCTGCCTCTAACAAGACCTTAAGAAGACAGCGGTGTTTGGGGGCATCAATGTCCACGGAGTGGTGAATCTGCCCTGGATCCCAGTGCAGACTTTCTATGAGCTATCCAAGGTCCTGAATATCCATTGATATCCAGTGTCTGTCACGATAAGGAGACCTCTAGGGATCAGACCAAAGGCCTATCTAGACTAGCACCACACAACAGCCATTCTGTTGGAAATCTCCAAGTAGGACTTCAGTCTTAACAACACTCTCCTTTTTCCATTGGCTCTCTTTCTAATGCTTTGATACAAATTGAACTTGTTTTCATTTCTAGTCCATAGGAATCCATGGGATGTTGAAGGATTTGAAGATAATCAAGAAGGCAGGAAAAGCTTGAAAAGCAGTTCCAGGAAGTGCCCTTACAATAGGAACAAATTTGAAATACTTACTGTAAAGCGAGCATCAGGATGTTTAAAGCTGGAGTAGCAATCATGTAGCTCCCAGGCTATATGGATCGCCAAGACTTGGGGGTGGGGGGGAGTTGTTTGTTTGTTTTTAGTCCTTCAGGCCCTTCGAAGGCTCGCCCATGCTTTGTTTTTTTCATTTATGGCTACAGGAGTGGTGTTTCTTTTCAAAAATGAAATGAAGCTTGCAGCTTTTAAAACTAACCGTAACTTTATTTCTCCAACTGGAAGTGAGTTTCCAATTTATCGTCATGGTCTTTGTGTGTAGACCTTAATGGGTAGCAAGACCAAACATTGATCCCTGGATGTCTACAGCTTCCACGTCTGTTGTTTGTTATTATGGACTGGAAATTGCTAAGGCAATTAAGAATGCGTAACTTAGAATGAAACATTCATGACTGGTTTATATTCCCAGTCCCTGCATAGTCCCTAGTTTAGGGGATACGTAGAGACCGTGAAAGTCCCCCAGTCCCTACCTTACCAGGTGGCAGCTGCTGCAATTTGTCATCTGTCATTAGCACCCCCCCCCAATTTCTGGTATGGGAGGGAATTATAATAGGGACCTCCAGTCACAATGGAGATCACTCACAGGAGGGGTGGGAATATGGCTGGTTGCCAATTGGCAGAGAAGCAGATCAATCCATCAACTGCAGTGGCTGCCCACTATGTAGCGACTGAGGGTGTAGTTGGGCTGGGAGACATTATTTAGCTACATAATTATACTGGTTACATAGCTATGTAGCTGATAGAGAATTTGGGCCCTCATCGTGTTGTTCTTTGTTGTTGTTATGCCTTTTTTGCAAGTTTGGCACTCAAGAGAGCTCACAAAAGTTTAAACAAATAAGTCTAAAAATTCACATCATACAAAAGATCAAAAGGTAATAAAACTATCCATAAAATTGAATCCAATAAAGGAAATCAACTATTAAAAATAAAACAGACAAAAGAAAATACAGCACGTTATACAAGGCCTTTTTCTCTTGAGCAATCATTCTTCAAAGAACTATTGAACTAAAAGAAATACTTTCCCCCTGCTTAAAGAAGGATAGTAGGGGCAACACCAGTCTAAAAATGTTTCGAAATACATGCTAAATTGTTCACCAACTCGATCTATATGGAGAGGCCGGATACAAACAAACAAACAAACAAACAAATAAATAAATAAATAAAATAACCTCACTCTGAAGAAGCAACAACCTAGAAGGGTCTCTTAAGGTAGGCTTATATGGGTGGTAGAACCAAGAGAAATTCCTCCACCAAAGATTGTAAGACTCAGGCAGGTACATGTGAGGAGATATGATCTGTCAGATGGTCTTCATGTTGAGCCTCAACTTCAGAAAGAGAGAAGGAGGCAAAAGCAGAAAATGATATGGGAGGAGGTGGGGACTTCTAGAAATCAGTTTAAAACTATTCCCTGGCCTTGCTTGCAATCAGAAAGGAATTTGCATTTAAAAAAAAAGATGGAAGAGTGGTGAATAACACTCCCCCATCTCTTCTGTTCTGCCAGCAAGAGCCTGGGAGGACTGTAGACATGTGAAATGTTCCAACCTCACAGTACTTTGCCTGGAGAGGTAGGTTTGTTCTGCCTGATTACTTCCAAAAGACACAATGGCAGAATTGCTGCAGTTCTTTTCTTCTATTGATGCTGACCATTCAATAGAAATTCCCATATGACACTAATGCCAGTTCCACTACCTGTGGTGCCCACAGAGATAAACAGTACACTATAAAAGAGACTTTCACTTTGTTAATTGTGAAAGAAAGGAAATGTGTCAAAAGCCTCCATATACACGCACTGTCTAAAGACTTTTTGAAACTGATCCCTATTATCTCTGGGAATGAATGCTGCATTTCCTCAAATATTTTGCAGCCCGTTCACTCAATCGTAGCAAGTAACCAAGCTTAAGACTATATTAGCCTCTGCAAACCAATCTGTCATTTTGAGGTTACTCCTGCAGTTGTGTCTACAAATTATGGTTACAGAATATATGCAGTTTTATTCCAGTTTAATTATCCAGAGTAACTATGCCTGTCTAGTTGTGTTGTTACAAAAAGGAACAGAGATTAATATCACAATTCCTCATGTATAACCATGGGTCCTAGTTCTTATATATCATTTCTCTGAAAGCACTTTGTGTTGAGAATTAGTCAGCATTCTTCTTACATATTACTTATTTATTTATTTAGCTTTTCCCTGCCACCTCATTTTATTTACTCATTTACTCACAAAAGTTTCATAGGTGCTAGATATATTTAGTCAGCCATCCTGGTGTTCTTTATTTTTCTCTCTGTTCTTGCTTTTCTCTTCACCATACTCTTCTTCTTTTCCACTGGTCTTCCTCCAGCCACCTTGACCCCTATGCCCATTCTTCCCCTAACACCCCTTCTCCTCTTCCTCATACCACTCCGTAAAAATTCATCTCCTTCACCTCACCCCCTCTGAACTGTTTACAGAGTCCTGGGTCCTGCAAATGGAGGTGGTATATGGAAGCTAGATCTAAGTCTACATGCAACATTTTTGCTTTAGTTAGCAATTCCAAAAAAAAAAAAAAAAGAATCAGCACCCAAAAGGTAAAAATTCTCAGGCTAGATGTGTGTTTCCAAAAGGGAGGAGGGGGGGAACCAGCTGCTTTCGCAAGAAAGACACAAAGCAAAAATAACTAAAACCTGAAAAATCTGGTAACTATTCTGTTCTGGGACCCCATAACCTGTTGGGGGATTCAGAAATTTTTAGTAATAAGTCTCCCAATCAGTAGAGTATTTTGTAAATGCACAAACAGAAGCTGAACAAATGACCAGTCCCATTTTGTCATCTCCACCCCAGACACACTTAATCTAGCTTAAAATAAACACAAACAGTTTAGTTAAAAGTATGTAAAGTTTACTCACATAATCTTGTATATAGTTTACACAGATTCAAATTCTTGAAGAAAGGTAAGGTGAAAGTAAGAACTCACATGCTTACAGGGAAGCATGCTTGCTGGAGGATCTGAGACCACATGCTTGCAGGGAAGACAAAGAACAAAAAGGGAAGAGGAAGAGAACATGCAAGGGGAAGTGGGTGTTGACCAAGCAACAGGAAGTTTACTCAAGGCAGTCACCTCTATGCCTACAATAGACATGCAAACTAACTAGCCAGTTAATTAAGCATGCAAAAGTTGCCACTCTCAACATTTCCTGGAGGGCATATGAAGAACTGGCTCTCTCATGCATGCTTCTGAACTTGTCTTTAGGAAGGATTATGGACACCTACTGCCTAAAACTGTTACTGGAGACTGAAAACAGATTTTTATTAACTAGAATTCATTGTTCCATTGGGAGAAAAATAAAACTGAGACTCACACCCTTAGTATTCTTACCAAATTCAATGTCAATGCTGTAAACACACACACACATATACATTTTATTCATATAGATTTAAAGTTCTTTATACCCCCGCCTTAGCTCCAGTGCATTCCAGATTTCTTATAACTCAAAAATCTCTCAATTCACAACATGATGCTGGATTCCAAAAAGAAGAAGAAAAACACAACACAACCTCAATCAAAATGTTTAAAATATTAAAAAGCAGAGACTGCTTAAAGCAGCAGGTTGAAATTGCCACCTTTGTGATGGTAGTTCCTTTAGCTATTCTTTCTCAGAAATGTATGAAGATATGATTTGTATGTGGAAGCAAGGGTTTACAGTTTATGGAGTTAACAAAATATCCCCTAGTCCTATCCTTAATTCATCAGGTTTAATATTTTAGTTCCCATAAATCTGACCCAATTGTTGTATAATATTTTAACTATTTGGTTCTCTTTGGTAGTCTATCTTTAGTTGTAAAAGGACATGATCATAAATCTAATATATGGTATTGGGAGATTAATTTTGTTGAAATATCTTGCATTAGGCTTGTTAGTGGCTGTTTGATTTTTAGCCATGCTTTTCTCTAATTGTTGGAGGGTGGGGGGAAGACCTAAATCCTCCTGCTTCTGTGCATAAACCTGAGTGTTTTGATTTCCTGCTGAAAATTTCCATCCTGAAGACACTCCAAAATGTATTAATGATGGGGTGGGTCTTACTTGATTATTGTGGTTTCACCAGACTGGAATAAAATGATTGACTCATATATTTTCAAATTAGTTACATTGTTTTCTGGCATACTCTAGAGCTTTAAAACTGTTCACTTTACAAAACTTTGCTATTTCTGCCCAACTTTTAGGGAAAACAAAGATAATTCTGGGCAAGAAACTATGTCTAGACAAAGGTGACATGAAATGGTGAAATGGACCAATTACATCAACTACACTCTAGGACAGTTCTACCATTTGGCCAAGTCTCAGGTGCATTGTTGTTTGGGAAATCAACTTCCTTTCCAAGCTACTGTGGAGATTGCAATTAAATTCAGAGAGAAGAGAATCCAAACATCTTGGCAGATAATACCATAGTCTCTATAAATCTAAAAGTCTTGAGAGCTTCAACCCTGTAAGCCCTGCTTCACTACATGACAGTGAAATGTTACCATCTTTATTTTTTCACCTCAAGCAATAACATGTCTTGGGCTAGTCCAAACATTACTTGAATGTATTTCCATCTGGCCACAGGGTTTGAATGCTCCATTTTGCCTTTAAAATTTGGAGAAGAATATATTTTTGAAAGTTTCACTGGAGTATCATTCAATCCAATGGAACAAAAAAAAAATACAAACAAAGAAAAAGAACACCCCACATTTTGCTTGCAGGTACAAAATAGCCAATTTGCTCTCCTCTTCCAATCATTATGACTCAACATTGTGCAACTTTACTCTTTCACTGAGGATCAAATGCCAATGGCTCTGCAATTAACTTGATTGAGAAGTTGATTATGCTGAAAGCTCCTGTGATGATAATGACCTTACATTCTTAATTGTGCCTTTCATACCAAAGCACTTCACACATTGATAGGCAATGCAGTAAAAGAGGACTAATTTCAAATGTACCTAAGCTGCAGGCACCACTCCTAAATGAAATGTAACTACTCCTTAACACTATCTTTCTCATGGCATATCTCAGATCTGCCTAAAGAAATACAGGCTGCCACTAAATCTCCCCTAAACTCATTTCATGGTGTACCAGTATATCTAAGGGTAACATGGAAATGGTGTGCTCAAGATAACAGGGGCAAATTTGGATAAATGACAACTGTGCAGGGATGTGTTATTTTCACTGGAAAAATAGTAGCGGGGGGAAATGGTTTGTACTTCCACCACCCCAGCACAATCATTTGGATGCAAATCTTTCCCCAGCCCAACTCAATATGGAGTGACAAAGCAAGAAAGGGGGAGATGAAAGATCCAGTTATTGATCACCGGCATCTCATCTAGTTTTCCCTGATGGCATCACCCTTAATCCAGAAATCACAACTGCTTGAAAAGTTCATCACCAAAAATTCCATATATTTGAAAAACATGGAGCAGAGGTATATGAAGGATATATGAGAAGGTTTGATCAGTGTGGGAATTCTTGGTGGGCAGGCTATAATTTGAAATGATCAAAAATTCTCCTTACTTAAAAAAGAAAGAAAGAAAAAGAACAGAACTCATTTTGACTAAAGATGGCTAGAAGCGGTTTGTTTGGTGTTGGTTTTGCTGAGCAGTGGCAGAAAAGTGCTATCACCTTTTTGGTTTTTGTCAAGTCATTTTTTTCCTTGTCAAGTCATGAAAGTATTTGCCTCACAATCACAGTGTTGTCATGATGCCTCAGTCAGCTTTATTAATATTTAAGGTTGGTGGGTTTTAACATCATGGATGATCAGTTTGTGATTTCCTCGGTTATAAGAAACCAAGAAACTTTATATCATTCTACTATGGTTGTAATAACTAACAATATGCTGTGAGCTGGGTTGCAATCACATAGTTGCCTGGGATCAAATCCCCTTGAACTTCAGTCCAGTTTGGGTACAATAGGGTTGCTATATCTCCTCCTTTTCCCAGACATGTCCTCTTTTGCAGAACTAAAATTTCTGTCTAAGCAGATCTTTAAAAATATCTGCAGATTTTTAAATTGCCCATTAATGCCACCTCCTCGTCACCATCTTGCCAGCTCCATTGAGAGTTCTGATAAGAGCCTGGCAGAACACTCAGAAAGAAGGGAGTAGAGGGGAAGACAAGCTAGCCAAGAGAGGTGGCAGAGGGAGTCTATGTCCACTTAGGGTCAGTGGAACAGAGCAGCTTGGTAGACCAAGGCCATTTCCACACTAGACCGTTATAGTGCTATTATTCCACTTTGGCATCCTATGGAATCCTGGAGTTTGCAGTTTATGGAGGGGCCTCAGGCAAATCCCAAGATTCCATTGGATGTTTAAAGTGGAGTAATAGCACTATAACAGTTGAGTGTAGAAATGGGCCAAGTGAGGCAGCTGTAGGAAGAGATTAGGAAG
Source organism: Ctenosaura bakeri (assembly GCA_948474755.1). Classification (NCBI taxonomy): domain Eukaryota; kingdom Metazoa; phylum Chordata; class Lepidosauria; order Squamata; family Iguanidae; genus Ctenosaura; species Ctenosaura bakeri. The sequence continues at coordinate 76,583 of CAOLHI010001464.1, forward strand.
GAGGGAAGAGAAGAGGAAAAAATTGTTGTTTGAATATAATGAAAGGAATATTTCCAGTAGCAATTTTCACAGCTTATACAGTAGAGCTTTTCAAAATGAGAGTCACTATTGTGATAGACACTTTGAAGTAGTCAGTTGGTAAACGTGTCCTTTTTTCTTTTTTCTTTTTCAAGATACAGAAACCCTAGGGTGTAAGTAAACATTTGAAGTATTGCACTGTGAGAGGATTTTGGAGATGAGAGGTTCTGATTATTATTTTTTAAAAAACAAAACACTTAAAACGTTTACATTTTGCCCTGAAAATAGATTTCTGCCTGCCCAAGAATTAAAATATCCTTACAAATTCTAATTCTCTAAGTCTCTGTAAACTTTCTCAATGTTCTCAATATTTCCGGAAATATAACAGAATTAAATCAGAGCAAAATCAACCGTTTCATTTGTATTTCCTTTTTTTAAAAAAATGTCATTAATTCACACTACTCTACTAACACAATTATAGTTTTTCATAATCCACATTTTAGTATACTATTTCCTTTAAGCTGCTGTACAAGTAGGATGTTTCTTTTATTTATTTACAATATTTTTACCAGCTTTCAATATGCATTTACAAGGTGTTATACAATAAAAAAGTTAAATGACACAAAGGATCAGAAATCGCTGTAAAAGTAGTAATCTCATAATGCAGTTTTTGAACGCATAAGGAAAGGGAGAGATTTCTTTCAACCCACCACCTGAAGAAGGATGTTTCTTGTAGGAAGGTATTCCACAGTCCCTCGGTACCAGCAACAAAAAGATGTTAAATGTTGGTGAAGATTGTATGGGAGAAGAGACTTGTATTCTATAAACTGTCATTATCCATGGGGAAAAAAAAGAGCACTGTATTATTTGAAAACAGTATAAAACATGGTCATCATCTAGTTTTTCTGGGAGGTCCACCCTAAACATGACAGGAGAACTGAAAGATAGCCCCAACCCATAAGTAGACCATTAGCAAATGCCATTGCTATATCTATCGCCCTCTATTTATGCTCCTTTTGTTTCTGAATTGGTAACATAGTTCTCCAAGAAGCTTTGCAGAATCTGAATACTGTTCAAGTGCTATGCAGAAATCATTATGTTGTACTGCAGTGGGGAGAAAATGATGGTGATTATTTGTCTTTGCCCTATTATCCAAGTACTAGACAACCTTCTCAGTGGCTGCCCCTAGACTCTGGAATTCCTTTCCCGGGAAGGCCTGTTTCCCTTCCATTGGCAGGCTAAAACCTCTTTATTCAGAGAGGCATTTAAACAGAAAGTTTTTAAAGAACAACTTTGGGGTGCTATATTGTTTGAATTGTCATTTTTAAGAGTTTATTTTTAATATTCTTAAATTGCATTTTATTCTTTGGTTGTTGTTGTGTGCCTTCAAGTTATTTCCAACTTAAGGCAACCCTAAGGTGAATCTACCATAGGGTTTTCTAGGGCTTAGAGTTTTTGATGCACCTAAGGTCACCCAGTGGGTTTTCATGGCTAAGTGGGGAATCAAACTCTGAACTCCAGGATTACAGTCAGTTCAATGCTCAAACCACTACACACATGGATCTGTAATAGCTGTAAAACTGCAAATAGTTTAATTCTATTTTAATATTCACTTTTTGATTTATTTATTTTTTTTTTTTTGAAATTGTAAGCCACATTGAGTCCCAATTGTGGGGACAACAGGATATAAATATGACAACAACAACCCAGAGAGGATCAGCTTTGAATCTGATGTCTTTGCATGCTGATTTCTATTGGAGGTCTGACTGCATAGGAGACTATGGCCATTTCCACACTAGCCTGTTCTAGTGCCATTATTCCACTTTCAACATCCTATGGAACCTGGGGTTTGCAGTTTAGGGAGGGGCCTTTGAGGCCCCTCCCTAAACTGCAAACCGCAGGATTCCATAGGATGTTGAAAGTGGAATAATGGCACTAGAACAGGCTAGTGTGGGAATGGCTTTTATTTCAGTGGGAAACCTATGCAACCAAGGAAGAGAGAGCCTTAAGCAACTAGATGCTAAGTGAGACATGCTGTCACCTGGTCAAATAATATAATTTACTTGCACTGGAAAGAAATGTCAAAAAACTAGAGCTGTGAGAGAGAACATGGGCCACTGGAACATGAGCATGCCCAGCAGTGTGCTTGTCATTTAAGGAATGAATAGCTGTCAGATCTGTCTTTTTCAGAGAGAAAATTTTCTGACTGGTATCAAAAGCTTTGCCTTATATTGTCACTTTTTAAAACCAGCAATCCTGAAAAGCAAAGGGATGGTGGGGAGTGAGGAGGAGAGACAAAATATTCAGAGATTTTGGGTTAGAAGTTGGCTTCTATGACAGATTTTTTCTTTCCCAGGCAGGCATACAACTGCTTTATCTCACTAAATCTAAAGGTTTAAACATCAGACTGAAACTCTTTCCAAACTCTGGGCCTGTCTCTCTTGACTTGGTTCATTTGCAATTCTGTTCTGAAGTTCCTTTTCCTTTTCACAGGTCGTCATGGAGATGGGGGCTACTGGCCAGTTGATACAAACTTGATTGACAGAAGCAGCCTTAACGGTAAATATGGACTAAAACTGATGCCTTTCCAATTAGGTTTTCTCATATTGTTTTGTTACCCTAAGAGGTGGGGAATGTTGGAGTCCACCTGCAATGCGGTGTCTCCTTAGGATTTGAGGCCCTTCAAAAGGAGAGTAATGGCAGGTTCTTTTCACCCATGTATACCGGTGCTAACTGTGGAAAGGACTCCAGTTAAGGGTAAAGTATTTTATTTGAATCGACAAACACACGAGAAATCAGACACTCCTAAGAACCATGCAAGACTAGCAGAAAATGAGGCAAGAAAGGTTGCATAGAGAGAGACTGGGTGGAAAAGGTGATAGTTACCAGTCCTGAAGAAGGAGTCACAGTGGAGGGATTTAGACAGCATCTGAGGGTAGCACGGAAGAATAGCAGTCTGGGGCACTACATACTACATACAACAATTGTCTGGGGTCAAAGCTAGAGTTTTTATATCTTAGTTCACACCTTGAAGGGATGGATTGAAAAAAATATAATGGCTTTCTCAGAAGATTGACAAAGGGGTCTGGACTGGGCAGAAGGCTTAATTCCAGAGTGACAAAACATTGATGGGACTCATGATGATCTCTTAATCCTAAGAAGGGGGTCACAGCAGAGCAGCTCAGAGAGTGTCTAAGGGGAGCATGGAGGAAGAACAGTCTGGGGCTCCACATCCATCATGTTGTGTCCAATGTACTACAAAAGGGCTGGGGTCAAAGCCAGGGTTTTTATACTGTTTCCTGCTCTGGTGGGCTGTGATGACAAAGCCTCAATGGCTTTCTCATGGGATTGACAAAGGGGGTCTGGAATGGGCTGATTGCTTAACTCCGGAGTGATGGCACACACATGAGATTCATAATGATCTCTTAATGTTCAGTCCGGTAGGATGTGTTGGGAAGATCTCTGTAGGACAAGATTGAGGGATGGTCTCTGATTGCTCACCAGTCTAGGCAGTTTTTCTTTCATTGTTTTTGGAAACGCCAAGAGTCTGGAGTGGTAAAAGGATTAGCACAAACCCATCAGCATTGTTTTTTCTCACTTAATCCTCTCTGAGGTCTCAGGTCAGCTTGACCCCAAAATACATTCTTTGGTCAGTGTGACTTCTAATCATGTTCTCCTGTAATAAGTCCAATTTATGAAAATCGCATACCTCACAAGAGGGGTGGTAGGGTATAGTAACAGTTTCACCAGCGATTTCTTTATTCTTAGTGCCATTTAGTACATTTAGAGCTAGCTTTAACCATTGTTTGAAAGTTCAGTACTTTAGCATGTTAACATCTTAGTATCTCTGCTACTCGGTACTTTGGTTACTGTAAGCTTACTTCATCGTGTTTCAAATGATATTCTAAATAATGTCTGCATCTAAATAGGGCCCATTATGTACAAACACGCGCAGGTTTACCATATGCATACCACTAGCTGCCTGGATGAAAAGTATCTGCCTATGCTGGTTGAGGCCACACAGTAGGAATGCAAAAAAAAACAAAAAATAATAATTGCTATTTGTTTCCCAGCAAAATAAGAGGTTTTCCAAGGTTCAGAAAATCCTTGCTGAGAAGAATAGCACAGCATTAAGAAATTTCTTGTAAAATTATTTTGCCCAGAAATACGTATGCTTTCTCTGTCCAAAAAGAAAGAAAAAAGAAAAGAAAAAGAAAAAGTTCCCAGAAAGCAGGTTTCCCAGGGAAAGGAAACTATATGCTTTGTGCAGAAAAAACTGTTTCCTATATAGGAAACATGTTTTTTAGGCACAGAAAAAGGAAAGCGCACATGCGTTTATGGGCAGCATAATTCCCTGAGAAGCTTTGCAAAGTGTGAATACAGTGGGAAGAAAATGGGATGAAGGACATAAAGATGGCTATGCACCCCCAGCAGACAGAGAGGAAGACAACAGTGGAAATCGGCAGCAGGTTTCTCTGGTTTGATTCCATGAATCAGCACAATCTTCACCTCCACTCTGTTGGGATAACATAAACAGGGACCTTTTCCATAGCTACTTTCAGTTCTTTGAAGAGCAGAACTGGAGAGAGGCATCCTCACCAAACAGCAGATCAACTGAACCCCATGTTTTTTATACATATCTGGGTGTACCTTTATGTATGCCTTGTTACCCTGACTTCTGGGGATCCCGTGGGGGACACCTTGATTTGCTCCAAGGCCCTTTTCGCACAGGCCTTTGCTCGCGCGATAGCCCCGTGAGCCTCGCGGGAGTGGGAGCGTCGCTCCGCACGACGCACTCCCACTTCTGCCCGGCTCACGGGGCTGAAGCGGCACGAGCGCGGGTTTTTTGATTTTCGCGTCCAAGCGAAAATAACCCCGCGCTCGCGCAACGCTCCCGGAGCCCACCCGCACTTATCTTTCGTGCGGAGCCTCTGGGAGCCGGCCGGGTCGCGCTTCCTTCCCTCCGCCCCTGCAGAAGGAAGGAGCGGGGTGGGGAGGTAGCGCAACGGACGCACCGCCCGCTTCGCGTGCGCGCGCGCGCGGGAGGGACGTGACGCCGACCACTTCGCGCGCGCAGGGGGGAGGAATCCGGCGCGTGCGGGGGGAGGAATCCAGCGCGTGCGGGGGGAGGAATCCAGCGCGCGCAGGGGGGAGGAATCCGGCGCGACGCAGCCCGCTTCGCACGCGCCCGTGGGGTGGGAATCCGGCGCGAGGTCTCCCGCTTCGCACGGGGGAGGGCGGTTTGCGCGGCAAGCCTCCTTCGGTGCCGCTTCCCCGCTGGTTCCTTCGCCTGCAGAAGGAAGGAGGGGGAAGCGGCAGCCTCCCAGACGAGCCTTCTTGCGCTTGCTGGCCTCCCCCGCTTGCGCTAGAAGCCTCAGTGCGGAAAGGGCCCAAGTTATAAAGGTTGCGGAAATTAGCAGAGCACCAGCATTAGCAAAATGAGAGACAGGAAAACCCAGCAGGAACTTTTACTCAACTTTACAGGATCAGACCAAGCCAAAAAGCGAGACAAACATTTCAAATAAATGGATTTTATTTAATGAATATATTCTCATGCACTAACGCACTCACTCACTCACACACACAAGGCCTATTGAGAAGGAAAAGAGGTGAAAAGTGGATAGGGGGTATAGCAAAGGGAATTTAGAGGCGGTGATACTGCACCTATCCTGAAGTCTTCAGTCCGGGAAGCAGCGAGAAGAATGGAGCTCAGCGAAGAGATGGCTGAGGGGGTCACTCAACCAACAGAGTGTCGGTCTGCTAGCGTGGCGGGGAGTTCTCCAAAAAGACCCTCAAAAACTAGGACTACTTATAGGGCAGAACATACCTCGAGGGCAGGCCCTCTCCTGGGGAGAACAATGGTCACAACAAGGGAAGCAGTGCCAAACAATGGCAACTTGGTCATTTGCATGATTGGTTTATGCCGGGTTGCTGGTATGTAGGGTTGCCGTTGTGCAGGGCTGCAGTATTGGTTTATGTAGATGGACCTGGCTTTGTAGAATTTTTCCAGAATCAAAAGTTGCTCAACCTGGGGAAAACACGCTAATCCCCTCAAGTTGGCTATTCTTGGCTGAGGACCCTTTATTTATGTAGATGTGCATTGCCTAAGGTCTCTTTGGGCTACGTGACTGGGGATTTTCCTGGCCTGACCTAGTTTCGGTCGTTCGACCTCTTTGTATACATCCCCATCCAGGCAACTTCCCTGGCATGGTGGGCATATTTGATATCAAATTTATAGTTCCTGGGATAGGGTATGCCAATGGGGTAACAGCCTAGCCTACAGAGCTTCTTGCATTACCAAAGCCTATATGCATTCCTGGTGTATAATCAAAGATTGCATAACACTAGATTAACTGAACATGAAACAAATGAATGTCATTTGGGATACATCTTTGTTCAAAGTTCAGAAACAATCCCTAGTCATTATTTTAAAGGATTTATAATGCTTTGTAATCATATTAAACCAATATTAAAGACACTTCACTGGCTGCCAATTAGTTTCTGCCCAAAATACAAATTGTTGGTTAGTACCTTTAAATCCTCACATGGTTTGCATCCGGGTTACCAACAAAATCACCTTCCCTCATATAATCTATCCTATACACTCAGGTCCTGTGGAAGATACGTATTTCAGTCAGTCAAAACTAGGCTGACTGTTACCTGGAGTGTGTTTTCTTTGGCCGTCCCCAAACTGTGGAAAAACCTACTGGAAAAGATTAGTCAGCTATGCTGTCTGAGTTTAAATCATCAGTAAAGACCAGTCTCTTCTGGCAAGTCTATCCAGAATATTTTTAAATTATGGTTTTAAAATATTTATTGATGGATTTCAATATGTGCTAGTTTTGTATGCTTTGTGTGTGTGTTGTATGTATAAAAGTGTGTGTATGGTTGTATATGTGTTGTGTTATTTGTTGTTGTTCCCCACCTCATTTCACAGGGAGAGGTAGATAAGAAATAATAATAATTAGCATCTCCTATTATTTTGGGGATAACATTTTTTTTTCGGCTTTAAAAAAGCCCAAAATAGACTCCAAATGGCATTGTTGAAATAATGAATAAACAATATTTGTTACTTTCCAAAGTATAATGTGTTAGCATTAACATTAAAATGGGACACATGGTGTTATTACCTCGCCCTCCATTAACCCCAAAAAGCAGAACTAGGACATGTTACTTTTGGGGAAAAATGTCTGAAATCTTCTTGATGCATTAAATATGTCAGCATAGGTAGTGGCGGAAGAACATAAAGGCTGCAGATGCAGGGGCTGTGATGGAAGGACATCACTGGAGAAACAGGCTGCTCAAAACCAGCAGGTTTTGTCTGTTTCCCCTTGCCACCATTGTGCAACCCTGAAAAAGGTACTTCTGCTAGTCTAGTGCACCAACAGGACTACACTCCTTATTGTAGGCAAGGTGACCAGTAAGCATGCTTCCTGAGGGTTTCTGGAAGTGCAAGTCCAAAAAAGATGAAGCCAAAGAAAGCTCTGTTGTGTTGTTGTGTGCTTTCAAGCCATTTCCAACTTATGGCGACCCTACAGTGAACCTATCATGGGGTTTCTGGGGCTGAGAGTGTGTGATGCACCCAAAGTCACCCAGTGGATTTTAATGGCTCAGCAGGGAATCAAACTGTGGTCTCCAGGGTCACTAAAACCATTATACTATGCTTGCTCTCACAAAGAAAGCTGTATTTAAAAGCAGTTTATTGCAAGAGACAACAATGTGTGGAATGCCTTGCTTCCAAACTCTGGTTTTGATTTGTTGTTGTCAAATGAATATTAACTGAGATATTCCCAGACCTACCATACACATTTTTGTATGGTTGTTTCTAGGCAATTAATTTACACAGTGCTTCCAAATGATACAATCTATTGGTGTGACAATGTCAATGTACAGTATTCTGATGTTGTAATGGCATGACATGAATCAACTTAGAACACAACACAAAGATACAGAGAATGATTTTTCATTGGTGTTACAGTTCCAGCTGCTTGCCCAAATCACTTATTTACGATTGCTATGCTCATAGGATCAGTTAGTGTCATTTTTTTTTTAGCAAAGTAAGTGGGTCATGGGAAGTTTAAAGAAAGTTTTCAAAGAGTTTTGACCTAATGTGCTGACTAGGAATCAAATGACATTTATATTAGTAGGTGGAAGCCTGCAATAGTTACAATCCATTGCCATGTGAGGAAGTCAGTGGAATCCCTGGAGCAAAATCCTCCCTGCGAAGAGAAAATGCAGGAGATTGAAGAGGGAAATGAAACAGATAATTGATAAAATGGCAGCTGCTAACCATGGGAGTGTAGTCATTATACATACCATAGATTTAGCAGGTACAAGTTGCAGAGCCAGGAAATTGCACTGCACAAAGAAGCAAATCCTATTGTATGTCCATCCCCATCACCTGTCCCCAAATCTATACGCTCTGATGTTAGGAAACACAACATTGGTTTATCATTTCATGTAATTCTACCTGTACTTTGGTACTAAATCAGCAGCCATGATGTATTGGAATGCCTAAACCTGATAGCAGTCAAACACTTCATCTTTTCAGCTTGCATTTTCAGTACCACTGAAATCAACTGCCCAATCTGAGAGGATCCAGAAAAAATTATTGTAACATATTTTTGTAGGGATACCTTTGAAAATTGTCCCCAATAGGCAGCTGTTCTTGCCTGGATGTTTATCTGGAGTCAGAACTTTCTTGCTGTTGTTGTTTTGACCTTTTAAGTCATTTCTGAATTAGGTTAATCTTGAGGTGAAACTATTAGGGGATTTCTTGGCAAGATTTGTTCAGAAGTCTTTGCCTTCCTCTGAGGTTGAGAAAGTGTGATTTGGTCAAGGTCACCCAGTCAGTTTCCATGGCTGAGCAGGGATTCAAATCCTGGTCCCCAGAGTAGTATCTAGTTCTCTAACTATTGTACCACACTGGGTCTCTAGAACATATTATCCCAATATTAAGAATAGTACCACTCACTGCTTGCTGTCCCAAGGGATCACCCCCAATTTCACAGGAGACGATGGGAGTTATAGTCCCAAACAATTAGAGAGTTAGAGAATGCTGCTGTGTGGGTTGAGTTCAGGGTGCTAGTTTTAGCTGACTATGAAGCTCTTGCTCATGTGAGGTTCCACCTAAGGGTGAGCAACTTCCAGAGATCCTTCCAACCTCTTAAGGCCACTCTCAAAATTATGCCCATCTTTGCTGATTTTAAAAGTCCCTTCACACATCATTTAGGCAACTGTGGCAGGTCTGGGTCACTTTTACTTTAATCCTTCTAAGGATTACAAGGGCCACTAAAAAATGAGACAAAAGAACCAAATTGGCTGCAAGTTCACTTTTGGTTCTCAAAAAATGGGCATTTGTTGATGTCAAATAGTACCCAGAGACCTTGCAATCCAGCAAAACATGACAAAACAAAACAAAACAACGGTTGGATCTGAAGCCTTCTTGGAAGAACAATCCACATTCCTTTTGCCTAGAAAAGGGTTGATCTGGGGACTCTGGAGGTGTCAAGGACCACAACATCCCTAGAGATAGCCCCACAGATAGCCCCAGGGCCACACTTCACAGTCCTGCTCTGGTGAGGGGCTGAGGGCAATTTTCGTATATCTCTCCAAATCCTTTTAGGCCTAGAGTGGGGATTATTTTTAAATCCAGAAGTGGCTAGAAGTCACTTACAATTTTAAAGAAAAGACTCACCTGGGACTAAAAAAGATTACCTCCGGACCACCTGCATGGTAAATTTGACCCTCTGCCCCATATGATTTTTGCAGTCATAAAGCAGGATTTTGTAAGGGTTGCTGTAGCTGCACGGGAAGCCCTGGAGGACACACACATCTTGCAGGGGACACTTGGCCCATGATGTAAACATAGAACCTCACAAAGTTTTGGACTGAGGGCAGTGGTTAGCTCTTGACTTTGTGGCCAAAAAAGTGTCCTCAAAGAAGCAGCTCACTGCAGTTTCCCATAAAGAACGTGTTTACCAGGTTTGAGGAATGGTCAAAATCCACAGGAAATTTCTCTCCATTGCAATGAAGTGAAACTCATCCTTGCACAAGTTACTTTTATTTCAATGAGGCTCCCATAGGATACTTTCCTTGGCAGATGACAGTGGTTAAAGAAGGGAAAGGTCAGAAGATGACCATAAGGCCCAAGTAAGGTATAGTCACAATATTTCCCATTCGGGGAAAAATTGTGATGCTGCAAAGTAGTTAGGATTGTCTGTGCCATCATATTTCCGGTCTCTATATATGGTTGTGAAAGCTAGTCAGTAAAGAAAGCTGATAGGAAGAGAATCAACTTATTTGAACATGATGCTGGAGGAGAGTTCTCCAGATACCATAGACTGTCAAAAACACAAATAAATGGTTCCAAAAGCAAATCAAGTCTTAAATTGACTAAACTGAGACTTGTACTTTGGGCATACCATGACTCATTAGAAAAAACAATAATGCTTGATAGGATAGAAGAAGACTATATAACAGGTGGATAGACTTAATAAAGGAAGCCATGGCCCTGAATGTGTCAGACCTGAACAGGGCTGTCGTTAACAGGGTGGTGTCATGTGTCCACCCCAGGACGCAGAACATAGAAGCGTGAATGCAGCAATACTTACAGTAGCCAATGTAGGTGGAAAAGGAAAAGCCATGAGACTTGGAGCATTTACACTCTAAGGACGCATCAATTAGGCAAACAGCTGGTTGGGAGTTTTCAGCCTATATAAACAAGGAAGGAGATAGAAAGAAGCCATTGTAGACAATTGCTCTTATTGGTGGAAGTAACACGCCGCATGTTTGCATCTCTTGCTCGTGTTGCTGGAAACCTTGGCCCCTTCCTTGTGTACGGACTTTGCTAGTGGACTGTCGCTTTGAATTTATTACAAACTCAAACTGTGAAAACAATGACCAGTAACTGGCTAACAAACTGTTATAAGATTTGCTCATGGCTGCTGATAAAAGACTCTGATTGGAGAGCTGTAAACCTTGGCTGGCTGCCGGCACAGGACAAGTGACTTAGAGGCCTCTCATCCGTAGGGTTGTCATAAGCTGAAGTCAACATGACAGCAATTAACAACAAGAACAAGAGTTTCTAGGATCCTAGATATCTCGAGGAAAATCAAATTGAACATGTACGGGGCATTCTGACCCATGTCCTCTGACATCACAATGTTCTCTGCAGATAAGGATACCAATTATAATGCTGGTGTTTGGTAACAAGGTTAGTACAAATAGTTACAAGGTACAGGTTTGGCATGAGTAGTTTGGAAATGAACCTTGCTCATTATTGGTTAGTTTGTGTTACTGCCATAACCTTTTTATTGCTCAAATGGTGCCATTGTATAATGTTATAAGAATTTAATATAAGTTTGCTTTAACTGGCTGCTTGCCAATAGACTCTGAGCATGCATGTTAGACTATCTTCAGTGATGTGTCTGTGGATATAAACTATTGTGTTCCACTCTACTAGAGGCTCCACTCTTTAATTCTTAAAGGGGCATATTTCCCCCTGTAGTAAATTGCATCTAGAAACCTATTGAACAATGAGAATGATTTTCACATAATCAGAGAGGAACAGAAGATATATATATACAATGTGACTTTCTGTTTTATACTCTAAGGCTCCTAATAGAAGCTGTGATTTTAATTAAACCTGATATAGTAAGACATGGAAGAACACACACATATTAACACACTATGGTTTAGGGGAGATGAGCAGCCTCTAATTGTGATCAACTTTGGTTTAGACTCCTCATCAACCTCTTCCCTTTAGCACTCCATACCTAATGGGGTTTTAACCTTTTAAAGTTATTGAATCTATAAGGAGAAATAAAAAAAACCCTGAATGTTATGTAAATCCAGGCTTGAAAATACAAAATTAGTACAAGGTGTGTGGCTGATTAAATCAGACTCTTTTTTTCCACATTCATGATGAGGAGAGAATACTTAAACTGTCTTTTTTTCTTCCATTTTTTTTTTCAAAACCTGTGGCTTACTGGTAGATAAATGACTTTTCTTTTGTATGCGAGGCGGGCAAGACAGAGATGGTATCAGTAAATCTGGGATGTTTAATTAGGTCTCTACGTTGATACCTGAGACTTTTCTTTATGTGAATCTCTGTAGACGAGGAGTCTCAGCTGTTGCTATCTGCCTCTGTCATTGGTGGTAGAAACCATTGCTGCACACTTTGAAATTTAGGGGAAAACAAGGTCTTCTATATTTGTTTCCCAATATTTGAAATGTGCAAATTATGACTGAGTTGGAGAGAAGAAAAAGTAAGAAAGATGCCTGTAATAGGCTAGCGCAGGGAAAAAATACGATACAACAATATTTGGTGACAGAAGGCATGACATATGAAAATTATGTTTTCTATAGGGACTTAGCAGACCTATGTGGAAGAAAATCAGAAGAGCTTTGCAGTCTAATTTGCATCAGTATGTAAGAATTAGCTTAGGATGGGGTGAAGGAGGACCGGTTTAAATCCAGCTAGTCACTTTCCATTCTTCTGGAGTCAAATAATTCATATTTGTGGCATAGAGCTAAGTGACTCTTTGAAAAATGAGGGGATACACAAGGGTGCTACTCATAGAATTATAGAATCAGTTGGAAGGGACCTCAAAGGCCATCAAGTCTAAGCCTTCTCACTCAGTTCAGGAAATCCAGCTAGAGCATCCACAGCAGGTAGCTGTACATCTTCCTTTTGAAGATGTCCAGAAAGAAAAATCCCACCACCTCTCCAGGTAAATGGTTCCACTGCTGAGCAGATCTCACTATCAAGAAGTGCCTTCTAATGTTCAACTGAAATCTACCCTCCTTTAGCTTAAAACTGTTCAATCTGGTCCTACCTCTGGAGCTGGAGAGAGCAAACCTGCACCTTCCTCTTTGAGGGTTGGGAAACAGGATCAAAGTGATTGGGGTTTTTTTGGGAAGTTGTTGTTTAAATGGTCATTATTTATAGGTAGGGGATATGAAGATCATAAAACTTGGGTGTACACACAAATTAAAAATAAACCTTTTTCCTAATTGCTAAAATACCCCCCACCATCTGGCCATTTTGCACTACACTGTGCCATAAATACAAGTTGGCAGAAAAATTCCATCTCTCCTGTTATCCTGTTTTCAAACAGATCTTCATCATCATCATGTGATGGGCACCAACAACTGCCAACTAACACTGTCCATGTGAAGTAAGAATATAAAAGCAGTGCTGGATTAGACCAAAGATCTTTCCAGTCAAGAATTCTCTTCACACAGTACATTTCACACAGACAGCTGCTGATGTTCCCCACGTGAGCACATCACCCACTGATGTTCCCCAGCAACTTTTAATGAGAGGCATGCTTCCTCTGATGTTAGAGTGATATATATACACCTCTCATGAGGAGCAGCCATTGATTACCTCATTCTCCATGAATTTGTCCAATCCACCTTTAAAGACATCTGAGTTCGACACTCAATAGCAGTAGTGAATTCCCTTCTTCATCTATATGCTATGTGAAGAAATACTTCCTTTTATATGTCCCAAATGCCCCACCATTCAACTTTATTGTTGTTGATATTGTATGCCTTCAAGTTGTTTCCAACTTATGGAGACCTTAAGATGAGTTTATCATAAGGTCTTCTGGGGCTGAGAGTATGTGACATGCCCAAGGTCATCCAGTGGGTTTCCGTGGTCAAGAGTCAAATCCTGGTGTCCAGGGTCATAGTCCAGTGCTCAAGCAACTAGTCCAGCCAGCTCTTCATTTTACCTGCCCAGTATATGAGGAGTATCTCATGTCATAATGATAGGTACCTCATCATTCCAAGTGGCTATGATATTTTCTTGTTTGCTGTAGTATGATTATGATTGGCAGTAACCATATTCCTTTATTTTACCTTTCTAAAATTATTTGTTTAGTCCAAAAAGAGTTTCAGTGCTGGAGAGGTTTTGAATGTTAAAATACACACTATTTGCATGGTCAGGATTTAAGAGATATGACAGAATGGAAAAAGAGAGAAAGAGTGAAGAATAAAGAAGAGAACAAATAATGGTGTAGCTATATTTTCACTGGTTGATGGATAGAACCCAACTGCCCTGTCTCTTGCAGTGATGTTCTTCCTAGGGGGCTGGAGGGGCAGTGGTCCTTGAGCATTGACTCCCAGCTATTGGCAGAGGCTAGAGTGTATTTTCCCAGAGCCTCACAGTCCCAGAATAACCTGCTGTTCCTGTTTTCTGTGTGTCTCTGATGTCTCAAAGCATAAATTCACCATGTTTTATAGCACCATTCTGAACCCAAGTCTATCCTTTAGAGTACAATTCATACATCTTGGCAGGCATTAAATTGTATCTGTTTTTATAGGCAAGTTCTTTTGTAAAAAAAGGGGTAGGGGAGTAAGTTCGTGACAGTAGAACATCATGCAGTTTCACTTCCTGCACATCAACTAAGTAGGATATTTCTCATAAACTGTGACCTTTCCTTGCTCATGACACAGATGTGTTTCCACAGCATAAAATATCTTTGATGTTTGATGTACTTGCAGTAGAAGTCTTCCCCTTGTTTCTGAAATCTCTCCTGCCAGCTCTCACTCTACATAATAGTTTTGCTTCAAGCAATGCCCATGCACAGTGAGGAGTTTGTGCAATGTTTTCTCTGTGTTGAAAATATGTATGGGGGGAGGATGGAGGGCCATACAAGCTAGTTCCATCTACCACCAATATCCTGCACATCTGCTGCACCCCAGGTGAACATCTGTTCGATATTCATAGTCTAGAAGGAGAATTTAAGTAAAGATGTTACCTTAAAACAAGAGCACATGTTTCATGTCATGCAGACTTTGAAACCTAATGGCATTTTTTATAGTAGCAATATACAATGTAAATAAATAAGCACAATCATTTTATTTTTTTAAAAAAAATCTTAATAATTTTCCATGCCTTGCCATCCCATGATTGAAGTCTAATACCTCGCTATAGTGGTAGTGATGGTATAACAAGGGGAATGGAATTATTGTTGTTATTGTGTACCATCAAGTCATTTCTAACTTATGGTGTCCCTAAGGTAAACCTATGATAGGGTTTCCTGGGGCTGAGAATAGTGATGTGCCCAAGGTCATTCAGTGGGTTTCCATGGCTGCACAGGGAATCAAACCCTGGTCTCCAAGGTTGTAGTCTAACGCTCAAACCACTATACTACACGGGCTCTCTAACAGAATGATAGGATCTTAGAACTGGAAGGATCCACAAGTTCAACCCCCTGCCATATAAAGCACTGCTGAAAGATGGCCATCCAGATTCTGTTTGAAGACCTCCAAAGAATATTGACTGGAATTCAGTAAGAGATTTTACATAAATTGACTTACATCTGCAGAAAACAGAACTGAGCAGTTTTACAATGTCCATATTCAACAAGGAGCTAGCATGATGTTACTATGTAGGGGATTGTTACACAATGTGACCAGCGCTCACTGGGATACTAGTTAGAGAGTGCTGATGTACATCAGTAGAGTTCAGTACATATTGGGACACTGGGTAGAGAGTGCCAGTGCACATCAATAGTGCCCAATGTATATCATGACACTTTTGCTAGTGACCCAATGTGCATCTTCACAGTTCACTAGGAGGGCTCCATAGCATCTCTGCTATGTAGCTAACTATGAGAAAAGTTACAAAGTGTGGACTGCTATATGGTATTTCAGCCATTGCTAGAGATTTTTTTTTTTTTATGGTAGCAGTGATATTCAAGGGATAAGGAATTAAAGTGGATTCACAGTACAGTCTGAAGTAGGGTTGGTGAGTCACATACTCCACAGCTTAGGGGGTTATAATGCGGGAAAACATTATAGGTAAGTGACATTTTCACCACATTTGGTATTGAAGTCAAATGGTAAGTGAACATATTGCCAAAAGTTTGGTGCAGGGCAAAAGGCCACTATCTACACTACCTTCAATAAGGTGGAAAAGTCACCATAAAGTGATTTTTTTAAAAAAACAAATGCTTTAAAAATACAATACAGTGATAATTTCACAGGCACTGCAGGTTGTAAGATTCTAGTTCCTAAATCACAGAAAGTACTGGAAATTAATGGTAACTTGAATCTTGCTTCACAAAGCATTTTCAGAAGCCCAAACAAAGTAAAGGAAAATAACTTCGGAGATGTGCATACAATCAGTCTTCAGTGATCCAACTAAAAGATTATTCATGTGATTCATTATAATGAAGTGCCAATGATACTGGACTAACCTGATAGTCAGTAAAAGGCATAAAGTAAGATTTATGAATCATCACTAAAGGGTCCACAGGTGATACTATATTTCTTGTTTGTGGAACCCCAGTATTATACAATAGCTATTCACAGCATTTCCATAATCATTTATGTTATTTCAGAACCCCCTATTGGACAAATGCATCCTCCACATGGAAGTGTGACACCTCAGAAGAACAGCAACCTTCTCGTTATTATCGTTGTCACAGTAGGAGTTGTGACTGTGGTGGTAGTGGTGATTGTGGCTGTGATTTGTACTAGGAGATCGTCAGCACAACAGAGGAAGTAAGTAATTTTGACAGTTCTTTGTGCTAAGCATGTAGGAAACACTTGGATTTTTTTTTTCTTGACCTGAAAGCACTGTCTCAATATATAGAGATGTCCTACTAGGAATGATCAATTAGTAGTGAGAATGCTTGCACAAAACTCTCCAAATTGTTTTCCCCAAAATTTTGGGGCACATGATGTCTTGCAGTTCTGAAACGTTCAAAATCTTTGAAAAAAATGCACAAAAACCTATAACTTCACCCAGTGAAGAGAAAACATTTGAAATTATTCATTCTTGTATGAAGATCTGTACTCTGTACACCCTGCCATACCACAAAACTGGCAAGATTGGTTCTCTGTCCCAGCTCCATAACATGGTAAAATATGTGAAAGACTTGAGACAGCCACACAATCTCCTTGACTTTTCAACAGGAGCTAATACCAAACATAGGGCAGAGCGTTCGCCACATTACCATTCAGAGAGAGCCCAAAATATTCTTTGTGACTTTAATAAAAATCCAAATCATGACCTTTTTCCAATACTGCTAAGAAATACAATTAAATCCTCTGGCTTAAACCAATTACAACTCTTGGGTAAACTAGATCCTTTGAAGCAAATGATTTTATATAAGCATTGACTCACCATTCAGGAACTGATACACTGGGTGTACTCTAGTTGGGACTAGTCATTGAATTTAGCTGAAATTAGCAAGTGACAATTGGTTGCTGCCTGAGAAGGATTTTATCACTCTTTTCCAGGTCAAAAACAGCAAACCTTTAGGAGGTCTGTCATGCATAGGATGAAGGAGAGATGGTAGATTACAGAGGAAGCCGAGCAAGGAAGAGAAAGCATCCCTTACCCCACTGCAACCCCCCAAAAATGCAAGAAAACAACTAATATCCTAGAGTCAGGAGCTTCTACGATTAAATTGAGGGATCTTTCTCCCAATGAAGTGAATCTCTCAGTTACACCTTGAAAATGGTATGGGTGTGTATTGGCATGTACACACTCACCTTCAAGTCACCTGTCAACTTATGGCAACCCCATGAATTTCACAGGGTTTTCTTAAGGAATACTCAGAAGTGGCTTGCCATTGCTTTCCTCTGAAATACAGTTGGCCCTCCACATTCACCAGGATTAGGGGTGGAGGACCCCCACAAAAGTGGGAAAAAAAATCACAAGTGTCAAAATGTGTGTGTGCATGCCTATGGGAAGGGGGCTGAGGCATGGTGGGGAGAATGAGCACACAGGATCCAAAGCAGGTTAGAGAAAATAGAGGGAAAGGAGGTGAGTCGGCATAGTGGTTCTATACTTCCTCTCTCCTATTTCTTGCCTTGGGTGTTGGGAGGGGGCATCCAGAGAGGGTTTGCATTCCTCAACAATCAGGCTTGATCCATCTTTAGCTGGCCAGGCAGTAGCTGGTGGTGGAGGAGGAGAGTCAGAGACGGGCTTTTTAAAGAACTGTACAGCCTGATCAGAGCTTCTCAAAGGGAAAGTTCCCCTGGATAAGAAACCCTGAAGTGTGTGTGGTGGAGCGAAGCAAGAGTTGGAGAAATTTACAAATGATCAAATTTGTGAAAGTCAAACACACAAATGTGGAGAGACTCCTATATACCCTACAGCACCTGGTATGCCTTGGCAGTCACTCATCCAATGCTAACCAGACCTGATCCTGCTTAGCTTCCAAGACCAGATGGCATCTGTTGCCTTCAGGATATTTAGGCTTTCACTGAAAATTTTCCCAAGGCTATATATGCTACTCCTATTCTACTATATATGCTACTCCCATTTGCCCAGACATCTCATTGGTTTCCTACTAGTTGGTTGCACTAGCAAAACTTCTGATGGAGCTTGCCAAAGATAATTTTTGCTGCCTGATTCAGAAAGGAGAATGTCAAGGTACTTTTTATCCACAACCGATGGAGATACTTTGGCATAAAATCTGACAAATGCTTCTTTTCCCAACTGGCAGTGGAAACACAATAAAAGTAAATTAAGTAACAAACCATTTGACACGCTTCAGTGATGCCCCCAAATTATCCTCCTGAGCTGTTAGGGCTTGGGAAAGCTGTAAATTTCATGTCAAATGTTATTTTTTTTATATCAAAAAATCTCCAGTTTCTTTTTCTTTAACACCAAAAAAATTGTGAAGACAATTGTGAACTACTCTGTGGGAGGGGGTGAGGAAATGCCATGAAAAGCCTGTGTCAGTTGCACTATGTTCATATCTTACATACTTTTCCTCCCCCACCCTTTTCCCTATTTCTTTCTTTTTTGTTTCCCCCCTCCTGTGGAATCATACTTTTAAAATGCAAATAATTTTAAAAAGCAAAGAAAATGGGCGTACTGTCAGCCAAGTTAATGTTGAAAATAAGCAACCTTTCAAAGAAAAAGAAAGAGAGAGGGAGAGAGAATGAAATGGAAATCCTAATACATGGTGGAATGCACAGGAATTCATGCCTAAATCTCGAAGAGTTAAGCATTCCACAGGCAAGCACAGATATCAGTTGTAGGTTTTTTTCTCTCCCTCTTATTCATTTTTTTAAAAAAATCTAAATATGAAAAAACTGTAGATTTAATGGAATTTTTATCAAAAATGAGTTGAAGTGAAATGAATTCTCACTCATCCTTCTGATCTGTCTGATTCTGCCTAATGGTGGAATTGGCCCTGGCTTCAGATTCAGGTTTATTTTGGGAACAGCATAGATTCTGCCTTTCCTAGCTTTTGTTCTTCTTCTCCAAACTATATTTTCCCCAGGCATATGTGCTTCCTACTTCCCCATCATGCTAATGTACTAGACTGTCATCTCCCACCTAGTACCATGATATCCAGTGACTGCAGAAATGAAAGAAAGAACGAACTAGAATAGATGTGGAGTGGGCCTTTTAATGACGTTAAGAGCCCAACAAGTGGAATTCAAGAGTATGTTGAGAAACTATAATAGGCTCTGTTGAGAATAAAGCATGCCACACAATAGTCAGAGCTGGATAACAAGGTGAAGGAGAACAACAGCTACAGCAGAGGATCAGAAAGCTCAGCTTATCCATTCCCAATAAGAACCAAGCCGTTGGCTTAGGTGGATTTTGAGTTTTATGTAAAATAGCTCCCAGAGCTAGAAAGCACACAAAATCCCTATGACAACTTGATCATAGGAGAGCACTATGACTAATGTACTAGATAGTTAGCTGGAGCATGGGGAATGAAAGGGGAAGGAAGTAAGCATGTTTTTAATACATGTACCTTCTGGCACAATTGTGAGGCACCTCCATAGGTTTGAAGCAAGCTTTGAAGATGAGTTGATAAGAAAATGAGGAAATACCATCCAGGAATTCAGAAAATGTGCTAGTCACCATTTAGCATTCATTAAGATATCAGTCATTTCATATTGAGCTGTATTTTTTGGATTTATCTTTACACTATGCAACAAAATCCAAAACCCACAAAAGAGAAGTACCATTATTGGCCAACCAAACTGCAGAAAATACATCATGCAGCTTTCAAAGATCCACCAGCTTCTTAATCAGGCAAAAGATGTTGAAAAATCATGAGAAGGAAGAAAAATCAGGAGAAGGAAAGTGATAATGGTAGAGTCACAAGCCTACATTTTATCTGAGATATTGTTGCTTTTGTAGTTCAGGTGTTCTGGAGGGATCTGACCTGTAACAGAAACAATATCATTTACAAAATGTAGGTGTATGACTCTACTATCATTGCTTTTCTTCTCTTGAATGATTTTTAAATGCATTGCTCTTTTGTGGAGTGTGGCTTTTGTTGTATTTTGCTGCAAGGCCAACATGGGTACCCCTGAATATCTTCAAACTGAATGTCTTCATACTATGTTTCAGTGATATAGACTCTAGTTGACTGAATCAGACTCAAGTCGGACTTAAGTCAGTTCAATGACTCAATTCAGACTCGCCTCGGCAATAAATGATGCACTGACTTGACTCAACTTGAGACTTGTATATTTTTAGTGACTGACTTGCTGTTCTTTGTTCAGTAACATAACACATTCATCCAGAAACCTTATGACTTCAAACAGTGCCTCCATCCCTTTTTGCCTGCTGGTCACATGACAGCCTGTCTCAAGCCCAGAGTATAGCTGTATTTCTTAGAGGGGAAGAGCGAATGGGATAGGCAATGGGGTTGAGATGGGGTTGAGGTCTGCTTAGCAGCCTATCCCTGCTGCATGTTGGAGGCACCTTCTAAAATTTTTCCTAAGAGCAGAGGACAAGACTTGCCCCTCAGAGTACAGGGTGCATTTCTCAGAAGGGAACAGCAAATGTCCTGGGCCACAGGCTTGAGGAGGTAAGATTCTTCCTTCTAAAGCTTTTGAAGTTTCAGTAATAGGGAGTAAGAAGTATCCATTCCTCACTTCTGAAAAATCCCCCAGCTTCAGAAATGGGAAGTAAGAAGGATTCTGTTCACCACTTCTGAAACTGCAGATGGCGAAATCACAAAAGTAGAGAGACGACTCTGCTTAAATTGTTAAAGCTGACTTTATTCAACTCTGTCCAGAAATTCTGGAATATAGGTTGGGGCATAAAGTTAGTTCCCAAACTTGAGACTTGACTTGAAAGTATCTTGCAAGGACTTGAGATATGACTTGAGACTTGAAGGTAGAGAGACTTGACTTGAGACTTGGACTTAAATACATCACTGCTATGTTTTTGATAGACATTAGTCACAGCATTACATTTTCAAATCTTGGCTGTTCAGGGCTAAGTTTGGATGTGTCAGAATTGCACATGACCACAGAGACTTCCCCTGCAAGTCCAATAATGACCACATGAAAAGTTAAAAGACAAAAAAAATGTTTCCCATTTTCAAATGCGATATATCCTTCTCTTGCGAAAGCACTCATATCGACTGAGACAGGGCACATTTTATACCACAATTTCAGCAACTGGAAGTTACCAGGGCAAATTAAGCGTATGGAAAAGAGGTCTCTGTGGGTTTTCCATGTATCTGCTTACAGCTGTATATGAGCAGAATCCCTACCTGACAGAGGACTGATATGGTGCAAAAGCTGGTTCAAACTTTAAAAAGGAAAATCTGTACTTAGATAGGGCAGGCAGCCAGCTATTGAAGGGACTGATGTTAATGGCTTCTGAGCTTTCATTTCACCTGCTTTGCCACATCTCAATGCACAAGATGACAGCATAACATTACAAACAGCTTGGAAGTAGCTACTTGCAAATAACCAGCTGATTGTATTCATAGAATCACAGAGTTGGAAGGGACCTCAAGGACCATCTGGTCCAATTCCTGCCAGTCCCAGTATTCAGTTCCTTTCTCCAATAACAAAGTTATCTTGCTGTTGTAATTCAGCAAGGAATATTGTAATTTCCTTCTGAAGTGCTTTCTCAGTTGGAGGTCTGAGCAGCAAATTGTAATGGAGAAATATCATAAGGTTCACGTACTGACTTCCACACCGCCTCATGCTCTATTGTGGATCTTGAGGCACTGATGGTGTGAATGGGAGGATAGTCTTTTTTCTAGCAGAGACCAGCAGCTTGTAACAGATTGGAAAAAACATCAAAATAATTGTGCTAGTTACTTTTGAGGAATGGCATAAATAAAGAGAGGGTTTTTAAAGTAAAACTATAACAGTAACTCATTATGTTAGGGCCTTGGAACTGTAACTGTAACCAATCACTTATAAAGTAACGTTTTGTACTCTGATCAAAATGCTCTAAGAGTGCATGAATGCGCATCACATGGCACAAAAAACAATGGTACTAAAAACCCATGTATGAATTGGAAGCACTTTCACAGTGAAGGTTAGCAATGTTCAGTTTGAACCATTTCCTCTCACTGCTGAATTGCGTAATGGTGGTTGTCCCACTCTAACTAGGGCCATTTCCACATGACACTATTATACTGCTATTATTCCACTTTCAACATCTTGTGGAATTCTGGGATTTGTAGTCTCCTGAGGCCAAAGAGCTCTCTGGCTGAGAATTCTAAATGCCCCTCCCTAAACTGCAAACTCCAGGATTCCATAGGATGTTGAAAGTGGAATAATAGCACTATAACAGTGTACAGTGGAAATGGCCTATGTTAAAAAGGGAGAAGAAACAGAAACAGAAAGCCAGTGGTGGCAAAGTAAATGTGCTCATCAGAGATCAGCTGTGGTGCTTATCAGGGCCAGAATGGGAAAATGTGTGTGAAATCCAATTTGCCCACAGGTAGACTGTGCCTCCACTGCTCCACCTCCACCACAATACTTAAGCCAGTCATCCAAGAGATGGAAGCCGCTGCTACTGTTGTTGCTTCCTCTGCTCTTCTCCAAATGTACAACAGTACCTATGGGAGAAGGGCTCCTCATTGCATTTTGTTCCTCTGTTCACTGAGTAGCTGTAGGTGTGTACTTAGGGATATTCTGGCTGCCCTTGGCACCATGGAAAAAGGAACAGCCTCCATTGCCATGTCTGCTTCTTTTCCCCAGGTGCTCAAGAGCAGCCAGACAATTCCCAAGTGTACTCCCACAACTTCTCAGAGGCTCAAGGGATGCAGCTGCAGTGGGGTGCTCCTAGCTTCTGTCATATGCACAGGATGAGGTGTATACCCCAACTCCATATTCACTGGTATATGAACAAGAGTTATGCCAACATATATCAAAACAAGGATTCTAGGCAAAAGGTGCACATTCTAAGTGTTTTTTTCCCCTTCCCAGGTATAGCTAAACTCTTCTTGGCTCTGTTCAAGACGTTTGTGTTCATCTAAGAAGGTTTAGCTATGTAAACCAAACAATGTTTTCCTTTACCATTACATTTCCAGCTTTCACATTAACCCATAAAAGTGTACTCCTTAAGACTTCTGGGGTTGGAGTAAATTGGAACAAATGACATAGTCCAGACATTGGAATTCCATCCCTGGCAGTGAGAATGCTTCTTCTCAAAGACAGATATTTAGGTGTCTGGAGAGAAAGCTAAGCAACTTTCCTAATGTCTTAAATATCCCAAAGCAGAGATTTTTAACTAACATATATATATATATATATATATATATATATACACATACACACACATACATACATACATACATACACACACACACACATACATACACACACACACACACACACATACATACATACAAGATGAGATTGTCCTAGCTGGATTAGAAAATAATAATGCCCCAGTGGACTTTATATATTTTATTATTGCATTATTAACTTATTTACTCCATTTATTGTTCAACCAATAACAAAAGTTCTCTAGATGATAGGCAGATTGAAACAAATTAAAAGCAGAATTTCAATAAAACATGGATCAATAAACATCATAAATACCTATAAAACATGGCATCCATATCAAAGCAGAATTTAATACAATATCACCAAGTTTCACATAATGTAGAGTTCCCCACAACAAAAGTCTTCATAGAGCTAAATAGGCTGTAGCATAATGCAGAGAATGGCAATATGCTTTTAGACATGTCTATTCAAATCTCATTGCTCCCATCCCACAGGTAAGTGTGTATAACACTGCAGCCTAAGACATTTAAATACATTATTTAAAAAGACTAGGAAATAAGAAGGTATTTGTCTGATTCCCAAAAGAAATTAGGAAAGACAATAGCCAAGCCTCTCTGGGAAAGGCTTTCCTTAGCTGGGGAGATCACAACTAAAGTGTCTTTTGTCTCAAAGGCATGCCTCATTCTAAGAGTCTTTGCTGTTGTTTGTCATTTCCAACTTGTGGTGACCTTAAGGTGGACCTATCATGAGGGTTTCTGGGGCTGAGAGTGTGTGATACACCCAAGGTCACCCAGTGAGTTTCCATGGCCAAGCAGGGAATTGAACCCTGGTCTACAGGATTATAATCCACAGTTCAAACCACAGTACAACAGTGGCTCTCCTAGAAGCATTCAAGGAAGTGTGCCTGTCATTGGCCTTGAGGCTTGAGTAGGTACAAATGGGAAATGGTTATCCTTTAGATACCGAGATCCCAAATCTTGTATGTTTGCATTTATTCTTAATTCATTGTCTATTCATAAGAAACTATTCACAAGGGAAACTATGTATAATATAGAAATCTGAAAAATATGAACTTCAAAATCCATTAAAAAGAAAATGTAAGCATGAAAATGTAAACAATCCAAACATTTCTTTTTGTTAAGAAATCAACCACTCACTACTAGCCAAAGTAACTCTGACTTACCTTAGGGCATAGGTATAGATGGCATAGCATTTGTGCTGAAAAAGCAACCACTTCAGTATGGCTCTGTCATCCTTGAGTGCCTGTGTTTTGTGCTCTTTGTAGCCAAATGGTATTCAGTCTGCATAAGCTAAGAGCAAAATGTTTGGCATTTGTACCTAAATGTAAGCCTACTAGTAGGATTCACACAGCCCTCAAGATATTATTGGACTGCAGCCTCCATCATGCCTCCCCCTTGGATGTGCTGGCTAAGACTGCAGTCCAGAAATAGTGACATGATTTCCACCTGTACATTACACAGGCCAAATGTATAGGACTAAAACAGTGCAGTGACTGCTGTCCATGGTACTGGACTGAGAGGCACGCATGCAGTAGAAGGAAGATTCAACATATGTGAATAAGTTAGAGAACATAATATAACAATGTTCACCTGAGCCTTTTCAAGAACTTCTGTATGAATATGCCTATATAAATTTAAGGAGCATATGAATTACCTTGCTGGTTAAAAAAAGAAAACATTCATTCATATTCTATCACTATCATAACTTTCACTAATCAGGCTTTTTAGTATACAAGAGATATCAGGGAGCTTCAATGAGGACGATGATGACTGGATTGCAGATAGAGGAAAACTCAGTTTATATCCAGCAAGACATGGTGTCAAGAACAGCTTTGTTCCTATAAGGTGGCAATATATGCAGTGAAGAAAGCCTTCTTCTCTGCATGCAGTGCATCTGTGAATTCACATTCAGCTGAACTATTCAGTGTTGTGAGGGCTGTGACTCAGGAACCTTCCCCCTGAATCCACTTTTAGAGATTTCTGCAGTTTGCTGTGTTGCTTTTAACAATCATTTCACAGATAAAATCTCTCAGACAGGAGCTGACTTACATGCCACTGGTATAGCAGAAGCTGACAAGGGGGTGTCCAACATCTCTATGAGCAGATTACACTGTATTACTTTAAGCTGGTATGAACAAACTGCTAGGACAAGTAAGGAGAATACCACCTCAATTCCTGTCCTTCTTGGTTGATTGTCCAGGGAGGAGAAGCAGTAAGATTTCAGTTTAAACATATTAATAATGCATCTCTCATGGAAGGAAGTTTTCCACCTTGTTTAAAAGAAGTGGTGGTACAGCCTGTTCTTTAAAAACCCTCCCTGGACTCTCTGGACTTTAAAAACTGTAGACTAATGAGAATCTTCCTTTTTTGGGCAAGATGATTGAGAGGGCAGTTGCCTTCCAACTCCAGGCAGTCTTGGATGATACAAGTTTTCTAGCTTCAGGGCAGGATATGGAGTTGAGACCACTATGATCCCCTTAGTTAATTATCGTAGTTAATTATCTGAGCATCAACATGGGGAGTGTGCCCCTGTCAGTGCTTTTGGACCTCTCAGCAACATTCAATACTCTCAATCATGGTATCTTCCTGGAATGCCTGAGGGGTTTGGGAATTGGGGATACTGCACTTCAGTGGTTCCAGTCCTATCTCTCAGGTAGGTTCTATATGGTGGTGCTTGGGCATAGCTGCTCCCAAGAAAGGAGTTGTTATATGGCATACCACAAAGTGCCATTCTATCCCCAATGCTGTTTAACATCTCCATGAAACCACTGGGAGAGATCATCTCGAGACATGGTACAGGGTGCTATCAGTATTCTGATGATACTCAAATATACTTCAAAAGTAGCATTAGCTAAGGATAGAGTGTCTCCTCTGAATTAATGGCTGGAGGAGGTAATAGGTGGATAAAGAAAAGCAATCTGAAACTGAATCCAGGAAAGATGGGGTTGCTTACTCTTCAGAGTCCTAACCTGGGTTTGCAGGTGTGTCAACCAGTCCTTGATGGGGTTACACGTGCCTTGTTTCACAGCTTAGGGAGTGCTTCTGGATCTGTCACTCCAAATGACAGCCCAGAAAGATATGATGGTCGGGAGTGCTTACTATCAGTTTCAGCTGATATGTCAGGGCCTCACTTACTAGAGCTAAACCACCTAAAAGACGGTAGTGCATACAATGGTAAGCTCAAGGATAGACTTCTGTAATACACCATACATTGGGCTACCTCTGTACCATGTTTGGAAACTTCAATTAGTGCAAAACATGCAGCCAGATTGATTACTGGTCCATTTAGGAGTAATCATCATTACACCTATATTAAAATCACTCTACTGACTGCCTCTTAGTTTTCAGGCAAGATACAAAGTGTTGGTTGTTACCTTTAAGGCTGTACCTGGTTTGGGTCCAGGTTATCTATGAGACCACCTTCTCCCATATAATCTGCCCCATACACTCAGATCTTCTGGGGAAATTTACTTGAGTCAGCCAAGACCAGGCTGGCAACTGTTAACGTGATGATTTTTTTCATCAGCCACCCCCAAACTGTGGAATGACTTGCTGGAAAAGATTTCACAGCTGGATACACTGTCTGCA
Source organism: Ctenosaura bakeri (assembly GCA_948474755.1). NCBI lineage: Eukaryota > Metazoa > Chordata > Lepidosauria > Squamata > Iguanidae > Ctenosaura > Ctenosaura bakeri. Next base: position 103,696 of record CAOLHI010001464.1, read on the forward strand.
TTTAAAACAGCATTAAAGACCAATCTTTTCTGGCAGGCCTATCCAAATGGATTTTTAAATTGTGCATTTTCAAATTATGAATTTAATATGTATGTATACTTTTTAAACTTGGTGTTATGCTCCTTTAATTGATTATGTATTTTTAATTGTTGTCTGTGTTTTTAACTGTGCCATGTCTCTATTTATTGCTGTATTTTAATCTGCTGTTCCCTGCCTCATTCTATAGGGAGAGGCAGGTAAGAGCTACTAATACTACTACTGTTTTCCATCACCAAGCATTTATATTCTGTCACTGTCAACAGCCAGTCAAAAGCCACTTTGAAACTCCCAGTTTGAACTTCCTAGAATGTCTATCCCCTGTTGTGTTGCCCCATCACCTGGTGATTTCATTATGAAAGGCTCTATTCTCACTGTAGATAATTATATATTATATTATATTATATTATATTATATTATATTATATTATATTATATTATATATAATAACTATGGATACTTCTTTGTGAATCTTTCTAAATGGCTAAAAAGTCCTGTAAGTTCATGTAATAGCTTAATGTCATAGGGCAGTGATTGCCCTCAGATCTTACAGTAAGGAATTCTGTAAGTTATGTATGCCTCTACCTGGGTGTTTAAGCTATCATATGATTAGAATTTCACAAGGGAAAAAGTGGAGCTGCACTTGCTAGTTTCATAACTCCCACCCCATGACTTATTTCTACCACCTTTTATGAGTTTGAGGAGGAAAAATGAAACAAGAAACTTGCTGTTCACATCTAGACTAGGGATGTAAAGAATTCCACTAGGCAAAAAATTCTCAAAGAAACTAAGCATTCTGCACCTCTCAAGATGTGCTGGAAGGCAAAAGGTTATTTAGCTCCAACAGTCGTGTGTTTTGGAGGCATGTGGTATGCTTTTGGAAAAATAAAATAAGCACAAGATCACTCGTGCATTTTTAAAAATGGAAACATTAAAAAAGTGTGTCACTGAAAAATAAGTACAAACATATGTTGGTCAGTGGGGAAAATATGTTCAAAATGTGTGCATTAAAATGCATGCAAGCATATGAACTGGTTCTACCTTTGAAAAAAAGAAGCACAAACTTCTCTGCAAAAAGAAAATATAAGTTGCACAACATGTTATAAACCAAAGAGTAACAAGAAAGAAATTGGGAATGCAAGTGAGACTCAGAGAAACATGGCACAATTGAGATTCAAGAGATTTTTATATTCCTCATGTGGACCTCTCATGTAATGTCATGTCCTGGCCGTGCAGAATTCAACATCACATGAGGATCTTATATGACAGGATCGTGTTTCAAATCTTCTTGAGTTCATGGAGTATGTTAGAGTCAGACAATGGTGATACAGTTGAAGGACAACATTTTCCCCCTTCACATGATTGTTATTCTCAACGACCGAGTGAACTCTGCTTAGATGAAGGTTGCTTGTTCAGAAGCTAGCTTGTGAGTTTCCCATATCCTTTTAGTGTCTGAGCTCTGCTAGGGGATGCAATGTGATGTAGAGGTTTTTAGCATTGAAATAAGACCCTGGAGAGCAGACACATTTCTGCACTCGGCTGTTACAGCGCTATGATTCCACTTTCAACATCCTATGGAATCCTGGGGTTTGCAGTTTCAGGAGGGGCCGGCTGGCCCCTCCTGAAACTGCAAACCCCAGGATTCCATAGAATGTTGAAAGTGGAATCATAGCGCTATAACAACTAAGTGCAGAAATAACCCAGGATTCAATTCCCGCCCCCTTGGCCATGGAAATCCACTGCTTGACCTTGGGTACATCACACATTCTCAGCTCCAGAAAACACTGTCATAGGTTCTCCTTAGGGGTACCAAAAGTCAGAAATGACTTGGAGGCACACACCAACAAGAAGAAGATAAGACCTAAATCACAGGGACTACTGCTGAGAGGATAGTGAGTTATTACCTTGGTTGGAAGTGGATGTAACAGTTACTAGTTTGGAGCTGTTTGGGAATTTTCTTGTAAGTTTCTGTTTCAGTTGTTTTCTCCAACCTCATTTTTCGGTGTACAAGCTTTGCTAGACTATAAGGATTGAAGTGAAGAGGCTACTGTTAAAAGGAAATGAGTCATTGATTTGTTGATGATAGATACAGCAGCCACTACCCCTGTATAACTGTTCTCACAGTCCCTGTGTGTGTTTGTGAGTAAGAGCTCATGTGCCTTATGCCTAGAGGCAGAAAGTGCCAGAAGAGGCAGGCTAGAGTAGAGGGAAGTGACCACCTGTGAGTCAAGCCAATCCAGGTCATATTTGGAATCAAAAGTCAAAAGAAGATAAAGGGAGGTGTAGCACCAAGATCTCTGCCATTCCAGAATCTAGCGCAATGAGCCAGCAGTCACAACAACCCACATCAAAAGGGAAAGACAAACAGATGTGAAATATATGTGAATCCAGATATCAAGAATCCACATAAATTCACAAGCACAAATGACACTGGAATCAAGAAGAACAAAACATCATGAACAGGAACTCTAAGCAGTTTCTGGGAAATTTATAGTGTCCTGAGACAGCAGGTGGTGAATCACTCAGCTTTTCCTATTTAAGCTTGTGCAAGAGGTGTTGCCACTTCTTACATTGCCGTGTCTCCTGTCAACATGACACAAAGGATGGGGATGTTTCCTTGGTGTCCATCAAATCTGCATGAGATGAACCCCATCTTTCTGAAACTCCTTGTAGGCTGTACCTGTTGCTAAGTGCTCTGATTAGGGGAAGGAGTCATCATTGAAAGCCAGAGGCCTCTCCACATCTGACTTCTTTTTGTGAGATTCCACAGTGTGAGTTAAGACATCATGAACAAGGAGGAAACAGGGACTTCTTGCAGTGAGGTTTGAGGGGAAGGTCCAGAGTGCTATATCACTCTCTACATAAGTTGAAGAGACATGGGCAGTGAGGAAGCTGCCTCACTGGCCTGTAACATCTGTGCCAGGTTTTGTTTCTCTGCCTAAAGATATCAAAGGCTATGTCTACAGCAAGAGCAGTGTGGTTGCGCTGCTGGAAGAGAAGGTCCTCTTTGGACACAGATAGCTACATTCAGGTAAGAGGAAACATTTTAGAGGAGGGCACACTACCCAGGAAGAGTGACAGAGGTGGGATGCCTCAAAAGATGATGAAGATGAAACACAAGAAGCAAACACTTGGAAGAAATATGACGCACAGAAGCAGAACACGCTGTCTCTTTGGAGCTACACAATTGATTCCATGCCTTCAAGCATGTGGAACTAGTGAGAACCTTGGGTGGAAGAGACTACCATCCAGACATTCATTATCCAGAGGAAAATGAAAGCTGAGAATAGTTGAATACACACTCTGGGCTTTAAGAAAGCTAATTTTCATAATATCAAAGAAATACTGAATGAAACTCCTTAGTGAGAAATAGTCAACTACAAGAGAGTTCATGATGAATAGAAGTTTCTTAACAGTGAAATGTTGAAAGCAGAACTGAAAATTTTCAATGAAAAAGAAAAATTGTAAGGCATGTAAAGAAACCACTGTGAATTCCTGAGGAGCTTTCAAATGAACTGAGATTTTAAAAGAGTGTGAAGAACAAATGGAAGAAAGTACAATATTTGTATGAAGATGGTCAAGCTCAGAATTCACTCAGGTTTATTAGCAGACCACAAGCTAAACATGAGTCAACAGGCTGATCTACGTTATTAATTGCTGTCAAGTCAGTTCTTCACTCATGGTGACCCAATGAATGAGAAAGTAAAAGACATCTTGCCATCAGTAGACCAACTCAGCTCCTGAAATTCAGGGCTGTGGCTTCCTTGATTCAGCCTGTCCACCTGTTACATCATCTTTTTCTTTTCCTATTCTTTCCAACTTGACCAAGCATCATCATTTTTTCTAAAGCATATGGTACAGCAGTAAAAAGGTCAGTGCAGTTCTAAGCTGTATCAAAAGGACTACAGTGTCCAGAAGTAATGACACCACTGTTTATGTTTAGTCAGGGTTAGCTTATGATGTCACCTAAATTTCTGGACACCATTATTTAAAGGAGGACATTAACAAGTTGAAACATATCCAGTGGAGGACAAGCAAGGTGGCAAAAGGTCTAGAAACCCAGCCCTATGAAGAGTAGTTGAAGAAGCTCGATATGTTAGATAGGAGAAATGAAGAATGAAAGGTAATATGAAGGGCAGTTAGGTTGAAGAACAAGTGAGAGTGTTTTCTGCTGCTCCAGAGAATGAGAGTAAACCAATGGATTCATACTGTGGTAACTAAGATTCCAGTTAAATCTGTTCAAGACTAGAATGACCTGCCTGAGAATGTGGTGCACTGTCCTTTGTTAGATGTTTTTAAACATATTGGTTGGCCAGATCTCATGGATGTTTTAGCTGTTTGTTCCTGCACTGACAGTGGGGTTGGACTACATATCTTTAAGAGTATCTTACAACTCTACAAATCAAAGAGTGGTTGCTATCCTGTTGGGAATTTACATTATTGTAAACTGATTCAACAGTTAACTGAGGTTGAATATCACCATGATGTAATGTTCATATTCTTCGGAGGAAAGTGGAGACATAGCTACACCACTGGGACCATAGCACAAGGAGAGCCAGCAGCATGGTCACTGCACAACAATCCCAGTGCACTACGTGTCCCAATGTGTAATGTATCCTATATATAATCTGTCCTGATGTGTAATGTGTCTTAATGGACAACATGTACCAATGCAGAATGTGTCTCAATGGACAAGATCTGTTGTGCAAGGAGAGCTGCTGCTGTGCAACAAGATATTCTTATGTGGTACCCCCATTGTACTTTGTCACAATTCACTAATATGACTGTGGATCATGTCAGCAACATAGGCCATTTCCACACTACACTGTTATAGTGCTAATATTCCACTTTCAATATATTATGGAAATCCTGGGGTTTGCAGTTTAGGAAGGAGCCTTTAGAATTCTCAGCCATAGAGCTCTTTGGTCTCAGTAAATTACAAACCCCAGAATTCTGCAAGATGGTGAAAGTGAAATAATAGCACTATAGCAGTGTAGTGCAGAAATGGCCATAGTTCCATCACTGTAAAATTACATATTACCTCTGATCACATATTGCCTCTGATTCAGGGTCTTGGCCAATATTTCCTTTCCCCCATTGTCCTAAACCAATTAAAAATCAACATGACTATATGAATCTCCTCTAGTTTTTACGGCAAGATGGGGAAAAATAATCAGATTTACACAGTATAGTTCTGTTAACCTCTATCCTTCCCTCTTTGTTAGGCCACTTTTTTAAAAAATTAAAGCAAGCCATACATATTGTTGTATCATAAAAGAAAGGTCTGCAATGGAAACCTCCTGTCTTGCCTTGATTTAGCATTTCAGTATCTGAAACTGTACCACCATCAGCCAATCTATTAATCCATCACTAGTTATTTTTTTCTTTTAAAAAAGCCATCTTTCCAAGCTAGGAATAGCCTCCCCAAAAGCCATCCACCACCAGCATTCAGGTATAAACAAGTAGATTTGGATTATTGACTCAAAACCCAGCGCAGTGATAGGTTGCTCCATATTTATATTACAAGAGCTTGTCAGAACTCATTACAGTAAGTTTGTGGCAAGGTGCTGTTCTTCTGAAGACCTGGAGCTTGACAGTAATTGAGAACAAAACCCCAAAGTGATGTTAATACAAGAAGAACACATTCTGGGATGACTCTTTCATTTCATTCGCTTTTATTAATAACCTTTCTTTCTGTAAGTCTCATCTCAGATTTATGTCACTACTTATTATAAAGGAGAGTGTTGGTAAAGAAAGGAAAGAAATAAACAGTATGCCGAATGTTACATTTTCTTTCCTTTTCTTTTTAAAATATTATATAACAGTAGTATTAATATGCCAAAATTGAGACATGCATGCAATGACATAGTCGATATCTATAACTCTTTACTTACAGTCTAGGAACATTTGTGAAATTTCTATGGCATCCTACAGATTGTATGAACAGAATGTCAGTTGGAAAATTTATCAAAATCCAAAATAACGACAGTTGTGCTTCGATGGATGAAATGGGGCATGAAGTGTTTATCTTACAGAACAAAGGTCAGAATTGCTTGGGCCTTAACCACCAGCAAGCACTTCTTCACAAAATGTGGTCCTGATTGGTTCTTACTAATTTTGAACTCTGCAGGATTTTTTTTTTTTTTAGGGGGGTCTGATTGACATTGTCCTACTTTTGCTATTATATCCAGTAACTTCCTTAGAGAACTCAAATATTTCTCTTTCAGGCCAATGGCATGACTAGAGTAAGGATGTGGAACCCTTGGCAGAAGATCAAACCAGCATTGCCAGTGCTCAGGGATCATTAGAAGCTGTAAACACTTAAAACAGGGGTGGGCAACCGTGGTAGGCTCTGGGGCCCTAAGAGACTTTGGAGGCCTCTACCCTCCATAAAAATTTTAGAATATTTTCCCACATTTTTAGGCCCCATGGACCATTTTAGATCCAGGAAAGGACTTTTTTAAAAGCAGGAAGTGACCAGAAATCACTTTTATATTAAAAAAAAGGCTTCTCCTGAGGCTTAAATAGCTGACCCCCCCTTGAAAGCAAAACATGGCACGCATGCCCCCAGAGCCTCTAGAGAGCACCTGGGGGCATTTAGAAACTTTTTGGGGAGGAAAATCTCTAAAGGCTACAAAAGTGGCCCTGGGGTTGCCCTGGGCACATGGTTAATACTTTGTCCACCCCACTCTAAAACATTTGTGGAGGAGAGGGTCAAAAGATCCTCACTTTGGGATGTGTGCATTTCTCAAAAGCTCACAAGTATTATTTATTCCCTCCCATCCACCTTAAAGACTGGAGGAAAACATTTCAGCAGAAAGAGCATATGGTAGGTTTTTATAAAATGTGTCAGTAGCTGAATTTGAACAGGGGTAGCCATGGCCACCCAGAATTGGGAAAAGCTTTGGTATATCCCGTATGAGTGTGGATTGCTCCCGTGCACCATTCATAGAATGAAACATTGGTACTTAGTGTAAAAGATCAATTTTTCTGGAGATGCAGAACTGCATTCCGCTTCTACTCATAAGTGGTAGCTGCTAAACAAAAACAGAAACAAAAAAACTCACATGGGTCTGAGATGGATTTCTTATTACTGTGTACTATAATATACGCCTTTTCTATTTCTTTGAGGGCGAAGCTGTACAAGAAAGAGGAAGGGAGTTCCTTTTCCAGTATCTTGCAGAAAATCAATAAAAAGTTATTTTTAAGAAACTGTTTCACAAAGATTAGCTTTATAGGATTACTTCTTAAACAGTTGGAGAGAATGTGCACAAATAAATCCAAAGAAACTAAGATTCCTTAATTTATAGTAGGGATGTGCTTATAGCTAGATATTATTCAGAGCAATTCACTGGTTTGGAAACCAGCCTGCTTCTCCTGGGACTCATTCCAAGCCATTTCACTTGACCTTTGATTGAGTTACATTTGTTAATTCATGTCATCAGTATCCTTCTCCACTCATTTTATATAACTCAGAGCATTGGTTTTCAGGGTGTTCCAGAGAAACATGGCATTCCAGAGAAGCTCCTTTGAGGAAGTGTTTACTGATCCCTAGATTTAGGCCATTTCTGCACTAAACTGTTATAGTGCTATTATTCCACTTGCAACATCCTATGGAATCCTGGAGTTTGCCGTTTAGGGAGGGGCCTCAGGCCTCCCTAAATGGCAAACCCCAGGATTCCATAGGATGTTGAAAGTGGAATAATAGCACTATAACAGTCTAGTATGGAAATGGCCTTAGTCTGAACTTTGTGCTTTGGATGTAAGCTTCAACTCTAGTCCCAATTCCTAGTTTTACTTTAGGAATTTAAAGGTTTATCTCTCCCCTTGGCTATCGCCCAAATACAAAAACAGTTGTATCTTTTCTACTCTTTTGCATATTTATATTAAATTATAGGGCTTAGTAGTTCCTTGGGCAGGGTTTATACCTGCAAAGCTTCAGACACACAGATACAAGAGGTTTTGTGTTTTAAGCCTTTAAAACTACAATTTTGAAAAGAGTACTGCGAATAATATTGCTTCTGTTAAGGAACTAATTGACTCATCCTATATTACAAATAAAAATCTGCATAAATGAAGCAGGAACAAAGGTGTATGAAATATTAAAATCCACAGGTCTCATATGAGGAAGGCAACTTCAAAATGGATAGCAGTTGGTTTCAACATGGGTGCTCTTTGAGAATTGAAAGCAGAGGTCATTTGTGGAACTTTGTGAGGCCAGAAGGACATAATAGGGGTCGGAGACAAGAATTCACAAGTCCTAATACTTCCAGTGGAAAGAGAGAGAGTGAAGGAGACATGGAGGAGGTGGGGATTAAAATCGGCATTTCAAAATTCCTGTTCACAAGATCAGAGAAGAGTTGAAGATCAGAGAAGAGTTGTCACACTGGAACATGGGCCTTTTCCGCACTTCGCTATTATAGTGTTATTATTCCACTTTCAACATCTTATGGAATTCTAAAGTTTGTAGTTTACTGAGGCCAAAGAGCTCTCTGGCTGAGAATTCTAAAGGCCCCTCCCTAAACTACAAACTCCAGGATTCCATAGGATGTTGAAAGCGGAATAGCAGCACTATAACAGTGTGGTGAGGAAAGGCCATAGTGTCAACAAGGAGGGACAAGATGTATAGGAAAACTAACTTTAATTCATAGACACTATCACAATTCAGTGCTTTGATTATTGTGCCTGGGTTTTTCTTTTGGGTTTGGTTTGTTTTTCCGGATGTCCCAGAGAAACATGGTGTTCTGAAAGAGTAGAAACAAGTTGCTTTATTTTTATTTGTATTAGTTTTATTTGCTTTGGGTTTTTTTATTTGTTTATTTTGTTATCCCCTGGCTTTTACTCCAGCCTGTCCTGCCATTCTCCTTCAAGGAGAGGATCTGTGCAAGACAGAGATGTTTTCTAGTGGGTAAACAAACACAACTGGATGCTCAAAGAAGAGACTTATCTGCATTCCCTTTTTTCCCAGAGAACCAGAGACTGCACCAAGTGTCTTGGTTCCCTCTGTGAATTAAAAACATCTTTGCCTTAAAACAGGGATAGCAGAAAGGGGTGTAGAAAGTGGAGTGGTTCAATATCTAAGGAAAATAGCAATGCAGTCTAGAAAGCTGCAACATTGCAGAAGGATAAGTGGTGGGGCTAGGAATTTGTTATACTTGAACCCTGAACTGTGGGAAATATCTGTGAGAGTCACATTCCCTCCTGCAAAGTACAGCGCTTGGAGAGTTTCTTTCAACACAAGTCTCTTCCATTTTAAAGTGGCCCTGTCGTTCATCCCCAGCCCCCATTTCCCCCTTCCCCCATTTCTCCCACTCTGGGGACTTTTGACAGTAAAGACAATATTTTTGCTAACAATCTGTCTGCCTTTCTGAAGTCTAAAACCTGGATGGAGCTTTGAGCACATTCCAGCTTCAGTTCTGTTAGGCTTTGAGGAAATTTTGCTTTAGAAGAAGCAGCACCTGAACTTTTCTAAAGAGGCCTGGATCTTCTCATGTTTTGGACTTTGGTCAAATCTGAGAAATTCAGTAGTGGCAGGCAAGCTTTCTGAAACTCATTTTATCCACCATTACAGATATTCCCTTGCAAAATGTTAGAGCGCCTGTGAAAGAGTGAGCCACAAGGGTAAACAGAGGATAAAGAGAAACAGTCTATTTTACTTTCTCTCGCATTCACTTTTTAAATTGTCAAATTCTTTCCATCTCATTTATGATGAAGTGTGCAAATTTTGGCAAATTGTTATCAAGACCAACCATATCAAATTCTTAAGCACCTGAACCACCTGGGCCATTTCTGCACTAGACTGTTATAGTGCTATTATTCCACTTTCAACATCCTCTGGAATCCTTGGGTTTGCAGTTTAGGGAGGCACCATTAGAATTCTCAGCCGGAGAGCTCTTTGGCCTCAGTAAACTACAAACCCCAGAATTCCACAGGATGTTGAAAATGGAATAATAGCACTATAACAGTGTAGTGCAGAAATGGCCCAGATTTCAATTCTAGCTATTTACCATCAAGCTGAGTTTGACTTATTGTAATCTTATAAATGAAGGACCTTCAAAAGAACTTGGTCTGGACAACCCAGCTTGGGTTCAGCAAACTCTGGGCTGTCACTGCAGTTGGCCCTTCACTTTCATGAACATTAGGGGCCCCCACAAAAGTGAAAAGACTAGAATGATAAGTATGGTTAGCAACAAATAATAACTGGTATAAATTTAAGTTATAATAGTTATGGGCAGCAGTTAATTTACTATGAGCTGCTTGCAACAAGGGTGGGAATCCATTTTTTAAATATATTTTTTAGTTATCTGTAATTTTGTTAGGTATTTGTAGTTTTTTTAAGTATTGTTCTGTTTTTCTTTCTTTCATATTGTTTGTTATGTTTCTGTTTTGTAGCATTGTTGTTTTGTGTTTGTTTAATAACATTTTTAATTAAAAAAGTAGAAAAACTATGAATATCTCCCCCTACACCCGAGTAAGCAAGGGAATGCATGTGCTCACCATCCCTCCGTGCATCCCCCATTCCTTCCTCTTTCCCCTGTCTGCCCACCTGCATGAGGGCATGAGGGAACATGATGTGCCCTTCCTCTTCACATTCCCCATCACATCCCCTTCCCCTTTGGCCACCTGCCTGACTGACGCCATTTCTGCACTAGCCTGTTATAGCGTGATGATTCCACTTTCAACATCCTCTGGAATCCTGGGGTTTGCAGTTTCGGGAGGGGCCTGAGGGAGGGAGGGAGGGAATCCATACTCTCCCTGTCTCATCCCCTTTGCCCTGCTTGAAAGAGGGAGGCTGGGAGGAAAAGTATATGTGAGCCTGCTCTCCTGGTTCTCCCCCCACCCACCCATGTGTGTAAGGGAGTGTGTGGGAGGCAGAAGCAGCAGAAAATAATCTGTAGATAATCACATTCCTGGAGATCATACATGCAAAAATGGGGGGATGATTGTACCTTACTATTCCTAGCATGAACAAATCCATGTTGTACTTGGCTGCCATATTGCCAAGATGCTGAATATGGAGGAATTTAAGCTCAGACTTTAAAGGCTTTCAACACGGAAAAGTCTATCCCTGGTTGGATCGATCTGCCAAGGTGGATTTCTGCCACATTTAGTTTAAAAATATGTCTGCCTGTCTGCCTATTTAGCTACTTGTCTCAAGCTATTTTGTTTATGCAGAAATTTCATTCCTACACGGAAGCATTATTTTCAGTCCAGAAAATGCTGTTTCCAGCACAGAAAATGTTTTCTATGCAAATCAACGAGGGGCAAATTTTAGGTCGATAAACCCTCAATTATACCATTTTCTGGGCAAAACAGCCATGTGCAAATATTGTGCAGAATACATTCTGAACAGAGTGGCCACTTGTGAGTCCAGCTTTCATCTCATTGAGGTTTCTCAATGTTTGAATTTTTTTTTTATCATTTTGCAAATATTTTTGAACCTTCTTTCCACCCCTACTACCTAAAGGTGCTTTGTCATTGATTTTAGTACTCTAACACTGCAGGTACATGTGGTCTCTTCCAAGTCTTTGATTGTATGTACACCTTGCATGCGAACCTCCTATGTTATGATATAAATAGATTCCTATTCCATGTAAAGTCAACTACTACTATTTGTGTACACTGCTGAAATTATTCCCTCCCCACTTTTTTTTTTCTTATATAGAAAGTACACTCGGCATACTGGGACACAAGATTGATGCACAGATATGCTGACCGTATACTTATCCTAAGACAGCATAATGTCATGAATATTCATAATGTGTGATCTTTGCACTTTTCCAAGTTAAAAACATATTTTAATGTATAAGATTATAACATATGCAGAGAACGAAGTAGAAAATTTTACAAAATCAAAAGCCAGTTCCTGAACTAAATGATTGGTGCTATTAATTTATCAAGATATTGTTTCAAATATATATTTTAATGAAAAACAATACTAGCACAAACACTGCTAGCATATATTTTTGTTTCTTTATTTCATGTTAGAAGCTTAAATAGCATGGCCTGTTACAAACCGCTAGCATGGGTCATATAGGGGGTGTTGGGTAACTTATTTCTTATAAAGTTCCACAAGTTAACATGTGTTCCTGGTGAGCAACAAAATCAATGGTGTTGTTTATAAAGACACTAAATGGAAAACAGAACTTTGTACTCTTTCTCTCTGTTTCTGGAGGGATCCTTGTAACGGTTGGAGATCAGCTAGTTAACAAATTTCCAACTGCATTGTGTGCCAGGCCTGCATCTTCTCAAGCCACTGTTCATATTCATTTGTTCATCTTCACATCAAAAATTGTCAGCATGGGTCTCATGTCTGTCTAGAAGTGGGCCTCAGCTGGAGTCAAAATGATATTTTATGGAACAGAATAAAGCAGCAGGTACAGGAGCACGAGATTATAAGAATGGCTTTGACCAATAGTCAAGCTAGTCCACTGTGCTTTTTTTACCTAAAGTGGACAGTCATATTCTTATGGGATGCCTGCAAGCAGGGTATAATGGTTTTGCATGTTGCTTTTGCTCCTGCAGCTAGGATATATCCACTGTGCCTAGTAGAAATCGGCACTTTTGTCTGCCGTGAATGCGTCCATTTTCCCTTCAAAGCCATCTGAGTTGGTGATTGTACATCTTGTTGGAGCAAACTTCATAGTTTACCTATGTACTACCTGAAGGAGTGTTATTTTTTTTTCTGTTCCAGACCTAGCATTCAGCTGTATTGACCAGTGGTTCTTAATATTTTCTTTACTGGGGACTCCCTGTAAATATAGTTTATTGCCAGGGACCCCCAAGATTAACTCAAGATTTTAATATTTAATATTTAAATTTAGACTTAAATATTCAAATATTTATTTAAATATTCATTTACAAAACGTTTCTGAAGACTTTCTGATTGCATATCTTGATGTTCCTCCCTTTGGTGTAACGGGCATTACAAATAAACAGTAGTAGTAGTAGTAGTAGTAGTAGTAGTAGTAGTAGTAGTAGTATTTCTAGGATTCAGATCCCCACTCAGACACTCAAGGACCTTGGGCAAGTCACATTCTTTCAACCTCAGAAGAAGGCAAAGGCAAATCCTCTCTGAACAAACCTCACCACAAAAAAACCCTGTGATAGGTTTACCTTAGGGTTGCTCTAAGTCAGAAGTGACTTGAAGGCACACAACAACAAAGTGCTACTGAGAGTAGAGTATCTTTCTAGCCATCATGTCTCTCGCCCTTGGAAGCTGACTTGTGGTGACCTTAAGGTGAATATATCATGAGGGTTTTCTTGGCAAGATTGTTGTCTTTGCCTTTCTCTGAGGCTGAGAGAATGTGACTTGGCTGAGGTCAGCCAGTGAGTTTCCATGGCCAAGTGGGGATTCAGACTCTGGTCTCCAGATTCATAGTTTGGATGCATGCATACACCTGCTCCTTTATCAGGGATGTGGCGGTGGGGTGGGGTGTGGGTGCAAAAACAGTTTGGGTGCACACACATGTCCCTTTTATCAATGGCATGGCAGCAGGGGGCAGGGAGGGTTTGCAGGTGTCAAAAGTGCTCCCTTGTTTGCAAACGAGGGAGCAGTTTAGGTGCCAACACGCACCTGCCACCATGTCCCTCAGTGCCCACACCCTCTGCTGCTAGACGGAACACAGCAACAGGCATGTGTGCATGCCCAGACTGTTCCCTTGTTTGCAAACAAAGGAGACCTTTTGGCACCTGGACTCCCCCCACCGTCATGTTTCTGCTGCTGGCATCCAGCTGCAGGGTTTCATGGATCCCCCTGTGGAGGGCTCTGCAGACCCCAGGTTAAAAACCACTGATATTGACCATATTATGAGATAAAGACTTCATTCTATCCACCTCTCTTCCTCATACATAATTTTATATGTCTCATTTTAGCCCTTTCCCAATTATATATCTCTAGGGAAGGAATTCACTAATTTTGTTCTCAAAGAAAGCAATGGTTAATTTTCACAAATGTCTTTCCACTTAGAAAGAATCTTCACAATCTGCAATTCTCAAAAGACTATTCACAGTTTAGGACTTATGCTGCATAAAATTCTTGAATCTGTTTTCTTAGCATTTCCTGGATATAAAATAATATTTTTGTGCATAATATTATATTCTTCCCAGAAAATGCTATTTGTTGTGCAGAAAATATTGTCATTGGGGAACTGGTCTATGCAAAATTCACATGTGGTTTTTTGTGTGCAGAAAACAGCATTTTCTGTGCAGGAAACAGCATTTTTCTGCACAGTGCAGAAAATACTGTTTCCTATCCAAACATGCCATGTGCTAATTTTCTGCAATACTGTGTAGAAAATACTGTTTTCTGTGCAAACATACCATGTACACATTTTGAACAGCATATGTTCCTCTAAAGGCACCAGATACTGTCTGATCTTGGAAGCTAAGGGGCAGCCCTGGTTAGTACCTGGATGGGAGGTAGACCATGAATGCCAGGTATTGTAACCTATATTTCAGTGGAAGGAATTGGCCAAACTGCCTTTGAGTATTCATTGCCTAAGAAAACCCTATGCAATTCATGGGGTCACCATAAGTTGACAGGCAACTTGAAGGTACACACACACGTTCAAAATAGTGAAGATTATTATCATTCCAGGATGACTGGCCTACTCATAGTTTGCCAAAAGTTCAGAAATGCATTTTTCAACAACTTTGTATTCCTCCTCTCTCTCTCTCCCTCCCTCTCTCTTCCCCAACAGAAAGCGTGCTACTCACAGTGCTGGCAAGAGGAAAGGCAGTCAGAAAGACCTGAGACCTCCAGATCTTTGGATACACCATGAAGAGATGGAAATGAAGAATATTGAAAAGCCTTCAGGTTCTGATCCATCAGGAAGAGACTCCCCAATGCAAAGCTGTCAGGACATCACCCCAGGCAGCCACAGCCAATCTGAAACCCAGATGGGCAGCAAGAGTGCCTCGCAGTCTGGTAATAACACTACTCATCCCTCTCCATAAAAGGGCTGGTTCACACACCCATGAGTATGCAATTTGAGCCCTTGATTACTCAGCGCTTGATGGCTTATGAATGAATGTGTGAACTAATTTCACTGAAAAATAAAACTACTATCTACAACATCGGTCTTTCTTTCATAAATACAGATAATCTCTTGATTTATTTTATATATTTATATATTTATATAATCATCACATGATGAGCAGAGCCAATGGGACATTTCAGACAGTGCTTATCCATATAAATTTCTTGCAAGTGAAAATACTTTGTACCAAGGAACTGTGGGAAGTACAATACATCCATTCTTGGTCTTGTTCCAGATTTTAAAGCAGCTATTCAAAGTGTTTAACCACACAGTTCAGCATAGTGAATAGTTCTGTTGAAGTCTGGCATAAAATCCAGTGTGTATTCAACACATCCCTATCTAGAGACAGAAAGAATATTTACCATTGTTTCTCAACTGATACTCTTTCCGCAACTCACTCATTTTCGGTGCTGGGGTGCAGGGCTTGCGCGAGCAGCCTCCGGAGAGAGGCTCTCGCTTCCCTCCCCCTTCAGCTCCACATAAGCTTCCTGCTCGTGCGAGAGCCCTGCCTCTTCCTTTCACAGTGCAGCCTGGGACCTTCCCAGCCTGCACTGGACAGGAAGCACAACTGGCTCAGCTCCCGGGGCTCCGCACTCAAGGTAAGTGCGTGCAGGGCCCAGGAGTGATGTGTGACCACGCAGCATTTTCAGCTTCAAGCCAAAAATGAAAAAAATGTGTGTTCGGTCCGTGTCAGGCCCCGGAGCTTTGCGCAAATGTGAGTGTGTCGTGTGGATCGCTCCTCACATGTGCATGACACTCAAGGGGCCCTTTCGCATCGAAAATACCATGCGAAAAGGACCTGAGAAAGGGGTTACCCAACACTAAGGAAACCTCATCAAGAAAAAAACAGACAGCTACAAGTCTGCTATAATATTCTTTGTGCTTCAGCAAGTGTTCACTTGTGTAGAATTAGATGTGGTTTTTCCACATAGAAAATGCATTTTTGTGCAGAAAGCATGTCTCTTGCACAGAGGACAGTATATTTTGCACATGTACAAAAGAACAACACCAAAACAAAATACTTTCTATACAGAAAACATGGGAAATATGTGCTTCTGTGCAGAAAACATTTTCTGAAGAGAAAATATATATATATATATTTCTATGCATATGAATACTTTTGGAACAGCAATTAGGAATTGTGCAGACATCTTTAGTTTCTTGTTAGGCAAGGAGAATACTGCAGGAATGATTTATTCTTGTACATGAAGATGAGAAACAGGAAGATTTCCATGCCTACCTCTGACATGGAAGCCACTGGCTGCTACCACTTTCTGTTGCGTTGCTCTTATGCAGAAGTGTAGGACTGCCACATCTTACTGATATATGTGGCTCAGTTAGGTTAGATAATGCCTTAAGCCACATGAAGCACTGCCATGAACAATTAACTTTAGGTATCCTCCATGAACAGTAGGGATGGGCTAACTGTGGACCCCATAGTTTGTGTGGACTCTGCAAGTATCCATTTAGCAGCCCAATTTTTCAGCCCCCAACACCTTTCAGAAGCACCCAAAGCCATTTTAAAAAAAGATTCTATGGTGATTTTTCAGCTTCAAACAGCTGAAACAGCTGAACACTCCAGTAGTCTTGTCACTGAACAATCTCAAGGCTTGCAATGCAAAAACCCCAATAGCCACCTCCCCCCCCGACAAATCAGCCAAAAGCAGAACCAGAAGTGATGCCATTTTTGATCATATTGGGCATGGTGGTGTGGTCCTTAGTGAGGCAAACTATGGCCCCTTCCCTCTTTGCATTTGCCCACCCCTGATATAGCATGAGAGAGCTTTTTAGCATCCTTCCAGCTGTCCTATTTACTTTTCTCAATGGGGAAGTCAGTTGCTCCCACATGAAAGATCCTGAAAGCAGCTTTGGCTGAAATCCACGACTGCCACTGAAATTTTGCTTAAAACAGAATTTGAAGTTGACACAAAGGTTCAGGCAAAATATCCCATTAGTCTTATGGGAAAGTCGAATAATCTCAGTACAGCTTCTGGAATGAGGGTTAGAAAGTTTGATGGAGTGGGGTCAGAAATGTTTCTGCATGGAGAGAGATTGTAAATTCCCTTGAGTGTATTTTTTTTAAAAAAAGGTTGATAAATATTTATTATCATGTATTAAAATGCTTTTTTTTATCCTGCCCTGAATCATGAGATTGCAGGGTGATGTACAGTATGAACATAATTTAGAACATAACACATGCAGGAAGGCAGGGAAAGGCTGTTTTCAACAGGGTTTCCCAACAATTCTAACATGTTCAGTAATACCACCTTATCTGTGGTTTTGCTTCCTGGGGTTTCAGTTACCCATGGCCAACCTTGGTCTGAAAATATTACTGTACAATAGTGTGTATATATATATGTAGAGGGAGAGACCATATTCATATAACTTATATTGCAGCATATTGCTATTGTTCTATTTTATTATTAGAATGAAAGACCCCAGGGGCCACTGAATCCAACCCCCTGCTATGCAGGAACCCACGTCAAAGCACTCGCAACAGATGGCCATCCAGCCTCTGCTTAAAAACCTCCTAAGAAGGAGACTCCACCACATTCCAAGGCAGCCTATTCCACCGCCAGACAGCTTTGACCATCGGGAAGTTCTTCCTGAGGTTCAGGTGGAATCTCCTTTCCTTCAGCTTGAATCCATTGCTCCTTGTCCTAGTCTCTGAAGCAGCAGAAAACAAGCCCACTCCCTCCTTGACATGACATCCCTTCAAACATTTAAACATGGCTATCATGTCCCCTCTTAACCTTCTCTTCTGCAGACTAAACATCCCCAGCTCTCTAAGCCATTCCTCAAAGGGCATGGCTTCCAGACCCTTCACCATTTTGGTCACCCTCCTCTGGACATGCTCCAGCTTGTTGATATCCTTCTTGAACTGAGGTGCCCAGAACTGGACACAGTATTCCAAATGAGGCCTAACCAGTGCAGAATAGAGTGGTACCATTACCTCCCTCCATCTAGACACCATACGCCTATTGATGCAGCCAAGAATCACGTTGGTTTTCTTGGCTGCTGCATCACACTGCTGACTCATGTTCAGCTTGTGATCTACGAAGACTCCTAGATTCCTTTCACATGTACTGCTACCCAGCCATGCGTCCCTCATCCCCACCCTCATTCCATTTTTTCATGCCTAAGTGTAGGACCTTACATTTCTCTCTGTTGTTCTTGTTGCTCTCTTACTGTGCCTGATGTATAAATTAAACTTAATCATGTATGTATGTATGTATGTATGTATGTATGTATGTATGTATAGGTAAAAACATAAATAGGGTTAGGTACTATCTGTTTTTTCAGGCATCCACTGGGTGTCTTGGACTGTATCCCCCATGGATAAGGCAGGGGTACCACTGTACTTCTGCTCAGTGCAGTAAAGCAGCCGTCACCTTCTGTCATAACATGCTTTGCTTGCAAAGAGTGCAAGGTTTGATCTTTGCCATCTCCGGCCAAAACAGGATTGTGTAGCAGGCAAAGGGGGGGACTGCTGCCTGAGACTCTGGGGAGTTCTTCCAGTCTCAGCACATAGTGCTGGGGCTAGACAAATGAAGAGTTTGACTCATTAAAAGTAGCTTCCCTTGCTGAAATGCTTCACAAAAGATTCCATACCTATGAGGCATTCAATGTGTCAGCTCGTTGTCAGAGTGTTAGACTTCATTGTCAGGATGAGGGCAAGAATATTGCTGCCAGTGTTTGCTTCTTGAATTGTTCCACACACTTGTTTTTATGTTCTTGTTTGTCTTAACTGACTTGAGAATCCCCAGACAGGCAAGCTATAAATGTAAAATAAACAAATCAACAGCAGGGAGAAAGAATGGCCAAAAGACTAGGATAGAGATAGTAATGTAATTTTTGCAAAATCTTATTAGAGGAATTTTCTGGTTGAAGCTATATGTTTTTCATGCACTTTGGACCTTAGGCTGACACAGAGTTTGAAAGTTAATTCGTTACAGATGACTAGTTCCTTGCAAATATCTTTTACCAGTATCTGTCATGCCTTGGATAACTGAGTCCACAAACTCCACCCTGAAGACATTTCTGCACTACATTGCTATAGTGCTATTATTCCACTTTCAACCTCCTATGGAATCCTGGGGTTTGCAGTTTAAGGAGGGGCCTTTAGAATTCTCAGCCAGAGAGCTCTTTGGCCTCAGTAGACTACAAACCTCAGAATTCCACAGCATGTTGAAAATGGAATAATAGCACTATAACAGTGTAGTACAGAAATGGCCTGAGGTAGACAGTGTTTATTTGTGACAAGCAGCCAACACAGCACAATTCTTCCAAAGTTGCTGAGACTAGAACATACATGGCATTCACAAGTTTTATACCTTCATATACAAAATTAGGTGCATAAAGCTGTGCTTGGAAAGGTTCATCAATTAAACGTTACCCCACAGCTTTAGGCATTGCCCAGACTCTCAGTTGTTTACTCATCTTTCATCCTTGAGGCAAGAACATGTTTTCTGTCTCTTATCTCTGAGCATTTCCAGCTCTTACAACATCATCTGGTGCTTTTGTTTTCCCCTTCTCTGATCTTCTCCCCCTTCTTACAGATATATTGTAACATGGAGCAATAAAGCAAGTAGGCATTTGATAGGCATTTTGAATACACACACCAGTTTCAAACAGCTACATTGTTGCAATCAACAATTGCCCTTCAATACTTGGAAGCACTCTAACTAGTCTACCATTTGTATAATCAAATACACATCCAGTAAATATAGCATGCATCCTGACAATATCAAAGGCATGACTAAGGCCCTTTCCACATGTTACCTGCTCACGGAGGTGGGAGGTGCCGTTTGCGCAAGCAGCCTCTTGTGCGAGGCATTCACATTGCTCCTCCATTCTCCCGCAGCTGGGTTGCTGGTCGCATGGCCGTCGCATGAACCCCCCGCCCCTTCCTTCTGCAGTGCAGCCTAGGAGCTGTAGGCTGCGCTGGGGGAGGAAGTGCGACCGGCCTGGCTCGCCCAATGCACCACAGGGCAGGTAAGTGCGCGAGGGCCCCGGGAGAATTGCACGACTGCGCAGTATTTTCAGCTTAGAGCCAAAAATAAAAAAATCTGTGCACGGCCCACTTTAGGCTCGTGAGCGTCACGTAAATGGGAGTACATCATACGGACCACCGCTCCCATTTATGTGAAGCTCAAGGGGCCCTCTTGCAAAAGAAACTGCGTGCGAAAAGGGCCTAAGTTGTAATTATGATTGTAACTTATGTTAACATTTAATTAGGTTTTATTATTGTATAACTTAAGAAGAGATAAATTTTCTTTTTATGCTGTGTAACTAAAAGTATTTATAATTCTGTGGGTGTTGTCTCACTACATGGCGAAGGACGAATATCACATGGTGGAAGCACTGGCCCATGATATGCCTTGCGCTATTGCTGTGCGTTCTCCTGTGACACTGAGACTATTAGAAAGTGGATGAGAAGCACATGGGCATTGTTGACAGGCTAGCAGCTTATAACACTAAGACATAAGTACCTAAAAAGTAATAAGTTACTTTTTGAAACAGGAAAGTGTTACATTTTAAAAGTCTGGCTAAAAGCGGTAACCAACTACCCTTTAGAATCTTGAAAGTTTATGTCTAATTCCAACTCTGAGCTGACAATTAGATCTGTGGCCTAACTAGAAATGTGGGCTTGAGCAGTATAAAAGTGATTATCCATGCCACATTCTACTTAGGCAGCTTCATATTGTAACTGAGGTCTCGGCCACCATGTGAGGAGCATTTGGATACCAGCATAACAACTGCTGGAGCCGTGGATCACTGGCATGAATGAGGACTCAATTTCAACATGAAGCCTTGTGCCCAGGATTTTGCATGAGGAAGCAATTTCAGCCCCACCCATGTCACATTTACATCCAACCTTAGACATCACAAGCACTTCATCCTTTCCACAAGCATTAGTACAAAGTTGATTTCAGCCCCACATGGAGAAGAATGATATTTACACAGTTCTGAGGTCATACAAAACCTCTTGAACAGCTAACAAGATTGAGCAGACTCCATTGAGGAGAGCTTCTGCTAGCAAAACAAGTAATTGCTACCCTCAAGTTGAACCTGAGCTATGTACGTCAGCATTTAATATAGCTAATGATGCATGTGGCAAAATCATATTAATTCAGATTCCTGGACCTCCCCACAAGAGGAACACAACACATTCATTTTGTTCGTTAATACACTTGCCAAACCCACAACCATAGGCCTTGCCGCTTCTTGACAAGAGCTTGATTTGAGGTCATATTAAACAACTTTTTATGCTTGTAATGCAGTTTAATATTGAAATCCACTACCATTAAACAGACACCGAGACCTATTTTTGCTCCCGAGTACAATTGTTAAATTCTCAAGGTTCATTTATATAGCAAATGGCCCTGAGTTAATGGGCGATTATATGCTGCCTTTTAAGCCCGATGGCCAATCACACAGAAGGTGGAATGCTGATTTGAGCAAATAATCAGCGTGTAGGAGTCTGACCATTCCTGCAATGGCGTTTTCATGACCTTAGTGGGAGGCAAGTAGCAAACAACATTTTCAGAAGACGAGAAGTCTCATTTTTGCAAAGCAGTTTCAAAGAGACAGTTAAACCGTGACACAATTTTATAGAAGAAATTGGAATTCTAAGTTAATTGAAAGAAAATGTGAAGCAATTCTTTCTGTTCCAAAGTGGTTTTTAAACTATTTTGCGATACTATTATGAAGGGGATGCCTACTGAACGATCAAGCTTTCTCAAGTGGGAGATTCCAGGAAAATATATGCCTATCTGACTTGTAGTGATAGGCAATGCTATATTACAGGGAAGTCCAGGAAGATAAGGGCTACTCAGTTCATTTAACTGTTGTGTGCTTTCTGCCAGCTCCTGAAACAGAAGAAGTTGGAAGCAGCATGTCCACATTGGAACGTTCACTGGCAGCCCGCCGAGCAACACGTGCGAAACTCATGATTCCTATGGACTCACAACCCAGCAATCCTTGTAAGTTGTGCACCAATAGAATCACACACCTATAGATCCATAATATTTGGTTTGTTTCATACAAGAGTGTTGCCATCATTGTTTAGTGGAATAGAAACATATCTAAAAGGCCTGTTGGTTTTCTCACTTGATCCTAGTCATATGTTCAAATCTTGAACAGAGGCTCTGTCCCATGGCCCACTGTTAGACACAGTGTAGCTGGTGGAAATACAGGATGAGGACTTTTCAGGCTGCATACTACTTTCTGCAGGAGACTCATTAGGCCAAAATGACCCTGTGCAGCTTTCTTTTCTTCAGAGCATGCCCACCTTTTCTAAGGTAAGCATGGCAAAAAATAAAGAGGATTGATTGGCAGTGGGCACTTTTGAGGTACTCGGTTTCACTACTGCATACTTTCAACAATAGGGATGGGAAACGCATGGGCTATGGACCACATGTAGCCCACCAGAAAAAATACATAAAAATAGAATCATAGAGTCATATTGCTGGAAGAGACCAAAGGGGCCACTGAGTCCAACCCCCTGCTATGCAAGAACACACATCAAAGCATTCCCAACAGATGGCCATCCAGCCTCTGCTTAAAAACTTCCAAGGAAGGAGACTCTACCACACTTCGAGGCAGCATATTCCATTGCCGAACAGCCCTGACTGTCAGGAAGTTCTTCCTGAGGTTCAGGTGGAATCTCCTTTCCAGCAGCTTGAATCCATTGCTCCTTGTCCTAATCTCTGGAGCAGCGGAAAACAAGCCCACTCCCTCCTTGGCAAGACATCCCTTCAAATATTTAAATGTGGCTATCATGTCCCTTCTTAACCTTCTCTTCTACAGTCTAGACATACCCAGCTCCCTAAGCTGCTCCTCAGAGGGCATGACTTCCAGACTCTTCACCATTTTGGTTGCCCTCCTCTGGACACACTCCAGCTTGTTAATATCCTTTTTGAGTCGACGTGCCCAGAACTGGACACAGTATTCCAAATGAGGTCTAACCAATGCAGATTAGAGTGGTATCATTATCTCCGTTCATCTAGACACCACACTCCTATTGATGCAGCCAAGAATCATATTGGCTTGTTTGGCTGCCACATCCCATAATAATAAATACATAATAAATAATATTATAAAAAATAAATAAGAAATCATGGGCCTGAAATCCTCTAGCAGTCATGCTTTACTTTTAAGTCATATTATGCAGCCACCTGGCCCACCCTCCCTCCCTCCCTCCCTCCCTTCCTTCCTTCCTTCTTTGTTTCTTTTTTTCCTAGTTAAAATGAAAACTCGCTTCTAGTCATGGCAAGTAGAGGTAGTGGGTCTATGAAATGTGTGTAAAATTTTCATCTATGCTATCCAAAATTGTCCATCTTTGTTTCAATGGTAGGTGGTGGTTCCATGTCAGTGGACTGATGAATCTTAAGTATCTCCTTAAACTCTGTAACTACAACCTGTGGTGAATTAATCAACCCATTGACACTGTCACTGGCATCCTGACTGCAGATACTCTCTTGCTGACCCAAGATATGTTGCAGCCTGGCCAGGAGCCATAAATATTGCATTTCTAACCCTGACTAGCATCTACCTCCAGCTAAGATAGAGGCTAACTATGTTATAGTGACACTCAAGACATTAAAAAATTTACCACAAATACACAGATAATATAATAGTCAATGATATCTCACTCCACCTAATGGCAGGGCTGACCGCTTCCTCCAGATTGAGAGGGTGACGGAGAGGAATAACCTCACACTTAGAATTTTGCAAAGAAAGTTAATATTTTGTGGCTGGCTCTGACAAGGGAAGGTTCAAGGGCAGGGTGTTTGCTTTTGGGCAACTGCTGCTGCTTTAAAAATGAGCAGCATCTGCCTGGATGCCTGCTCACTCATACTTGTCTTCTATTTTTGTAAATGTGCCAGTGTGACAAGAGCACCAGCATTCTCTCCTTAAAAGAAAACAAGTTCTGTAGCAATTGTCTCTATAATTTCCTTCTCCTAGCGTATGAGGGGAGTTGCAAAACACTGTATCAAACTGGGAAGCCACTGTTTGAGCACCATTGTGCAGACGATCCTTCTGGCAATTGTATATAGACAAAAAATGACAGATGACTTAGAGTTAATTACAGTGATTTTGTTTTGGTATACCAATATAACTCTGTCAATCTTGTGGTATCAGAACTATTTTTCTACATTTTGCAGTGTTGAATTTATTTTATATACTCAGTCTCAAGCCCCCTCTTTACATTCATCCCCCTGAAAAGCATTTTTACAGTGCTAAATAAAGGGCCTATTAAGCCTCTCCTGCATCACTTTTGAATGTTGTTGATGCAAGGTAAATCACAGAGGTGGATCAGCTAGACTTTGCTGGCACTTCTTGTATGGTGACCTCTGTAAGAAAACATTTTAAGAAACTTAGTTTATATCTCAGATTAAAAAATAGATAGATAGATAGATAGATAGATAGATAGATAGATAGATAGATAGACAGATAGATAAAATTCAAGCCTCTTTGCAATGTAACAATAGTATCCCAACAGTATCCCTGTTTATTTTCTGCTGGAACCAGCTACCTCCAATTCACAATTGCATTTAAATTCAGGGTGGATGCATCTGTCAATTTCATTTTCTCATGCACAGATATTTTTAAAACTTGAAGTTCTTTCTACTCCAAATATGAATGCATTTGAGAATTTTGGTATGAAATGAAACAAATTTACAATCATTTGTACCAATCAAATTCAATTGTGACAGCCATTCCCAGACTTTTAAAAATTAAACAATCAGAACACCTGGATGTGGATAGACAGATCTGTCAGATTAACATTTTGGCATGTGTGTGTGTGTGTGTGTGTGTGAGAGAGAGAGAGAGAGAGAGAGAGAGAGAGAGAGATAAAATCATCTCATTCTTCCCATCCTTAAAATGGAGGCATCAGTAAGTTTTATATCTTTAACCAAAATGAACTGAACTGAAATCTCATCCATGCCTTATAAGTGTGATAATAGTAACCCTGGTTGGTATAACTCATCTGAATAAAAGTGAAATCATCAGCCATGCATTGCAGCCTATTGGCTGTTGTTTATTGCCCGGAGATATTTCCATATTTACAGAATTGAAGCAAATATAAGAAATTCCATGAGCCCCTCTATTTCAACAGAGGTGGAGGCATCTTTGACCTGGAATCTCGTAAGCTGTACAATTCAAGGTGGTTCAAGGTTTCACTGTCACTGAGATGGTAAATCCACTCCAGATGTTAGTTTATTTTTCAGACTTTAAAGCAGCTACCCAAGATACTGATAGCTGACAGTGAGGTGGTGGACCCATCTAACCATCAAAGAAGCTGTCCAGGGTCCTTATTTCAGGAATTGGGTTCAGTACCTTGGGTAGTTCCTTTAACAGGCAAACGGATGTATCACTCCATTAACATGGAAGTCACCAACCATCACTGTACTGTCTAATGAAATATAAATCATAGGGTTGGGAATGAAAATGGTGATCATGTACTTAAGTAAGCTACACCATTTGGAATATATGTCAACACTAGATCACTTTAATCAGAGGGTAATTGTGAGAAACTAATAGGGATATGCTTGGCTTCAGACTATGAGCAGATAGAGGGTTACACTGCATATTGCATGGAATGAGTTAATCCAATGCTGGATGACGCTTCTTCAGGCCCCAGAATGAAGTACCATGTTTTTGAGGGTTCCTCCTTGCATAAACACAAGAATAACACCCAATAAAACACCCAATAAAATTCTTCCATGCTATGTATCTTGCTTAATATGTATGTATGTGTGCGTATGTATATATGTATGTACATATCGTGTATATCATAAGAAGAATGTAGAAAGAGCCAGGGCAAACCTTACCCTTATACAAAGTGAGACAGCTGCCTCAAGTAACAAACGTTGGGTGTCATCAAAAGGAGAGCAAAATTAGCTATTTACTTTTCAGTTTTCAGGATGAATCTTATTAGTTAATTCCAACTACTTTAAGTCCATTGAATCAATGGTATTTACTGATGTACTGACTCACCATTCAACAATTTATTCCACTATCTACTCTAGTTGTGACTAAACAGCACTAACCAGGTTTGGGGAGACATGCTTGTGAGATTAATGCCTTATGTGCCAAAGTAACTGGGCTTGATGTGAGTGAGTGGGGAGGTACCATAAACAATGACTTGGTCAGCCCGAAGAAAAGCCATATATGATCATACCAAAGGTCCATCTTCTCCAGCATCCTCTTTCCTCCATTCAAAATATCTAGGAAGCTAGAAGTAGACAAGTTTCCCACTAAGTACTTTTTAAATCCCAAACAATACCATTCCTGTGATACAGAGTCATTGTATCAATGGATGGACAGAAGGAAAATCAGAGTCTACTGGGAAATCTCCATGTACAGTGGAATGATCCACAGTGGAAAAAATCACACAAGAGCAACAGCTTTCTCCTTATATAATAAGTTGCTGGATTAAGAGAATAGAGTGTTAGGAACTGTAAAGAAGAGAAGGAAATCTGGAGTTTTCCAGATTTTTCTGGACTGCAACTTCCAGAATTATTTACCTTTGGTTATCTTAACCAGGGCTGCTGGAAGCTGCAATTCAACAACATTTGGAGAATTTCACAATTCCTAATACTGATGTCAAAAAAAAATTGGCTGGTCTGGCAGCTAGGTCTGACTTTTACACTAATGATGGGATAGCATCTTCCATTGAACCTGAAGCTGCAGTCTGAGAATCCTCAGGATAAGCTATGAGATATTCACTGAAGTGTTCTTGAAGAGAAAGAAATGTCAAATAGCAAGGCAATTGGCTCAGGAAACAAAGATGAGGATTTAGTTATTCTACCTTCACAGGAATGGCTCACATTGTTCTGTTGAAGAGTTAGAAGCACCCTGTTCTTCATTCCTAGTACTACCTATGCCATTATTTTCACCTGGGTCCATTTTCATGTATTTTGATGTTCTAGTAAAACAAACAGGCAAAGCAGAGCCGACATACCTGATGTCTGCTCATACCCGTTATATGTTTTCACTACAGTTCTCAGAATTCCCCCAGACAGCCACCACTCCCCGTAGTGGTTGAAGAATTCCGGGACTTTTAACCCAACACCAGCTTAGTGCTCATTTCTGACACTGAATCTAAAAACATTCATGCAGCCCAAGTACCTGATTGTCTGTAGAACACTAGCATTTCAGGGAGAGAATTCATTGTATCCCTGTTCTTTGATGTGCTATTTTACCACTTGCAGGAATTTGTTTATTTTTCAAAAAAAAAAAACACATTCAATATCATGGCACCCCTCCCTCCGTATAATGACCTATGGTCCCAAAGAAATATAGAACAGAAATCTACCACTCAATTTACCATATTGTCCTTCAAAATGCATTAGCATTGTTGTGGATCAAGCAGTGAGAATATCCACAGACTGCTTCATGTTTTCACTGGCAGAATACTCCATGGGTTTTGCAACTTATTCTTGAATCAGCATAGGAAAATATTAATTGCCTCCAAAGGTTTCTACTATCTATATCATATATAATAACTCTAATGTTGTCACCGTCGGGGGGGAAAGAATCCTGTAAATGTAATCTATTTATCTGTGCTATAATTGCTTTGAAAAAAAATGCCTCTTATAATTGGACAATATGAAATTGAGTCTTCTTTCTCTTGTGCCAGCATAAATCAGTTAGCTTACCACTGAACATGTCATAAGAGAAGGCTCTGGTGCTATGTGGATGCAAACTTGTTTAGCCATTTGTTAAATGTTTATGGACTAGGAAATGGAAGAAAAGAACAGTTGTCAGTTAATCTTAACCTGCAGTCCTGCCACCTCTAACACATGCACATACAAAAATGTTGTTTAATTGTCTGGTTTTAATTCTCAGTAGGATTCATGTTGCAGAGCTTCAAAAGCCTCCATGTGTAAACTATTGGCAGTGTTTTGTGTGGATGCCTTTCACAAACAAGTTACTGTCTGAAAGCTATGGGTAATTTGTCTCTGTCTTTGAATCCAACAGCAGGGAGAAGCTTTCTCCCCTCCCTTTGAAAGGTGGCAAAAAGGACAAGAAAAGTAAAATGTGCAGTAATTTATTCACAGGCTAAAGTCTGATAACTAGGGACACCACAAGTAGCAGCTCATACTGATACAACATGTCTGGACACGATCATCAAAGTGGGCAGGGACAAAATAATGACTTGTTTTGCAATGAAGTTAAAAGCAGATAATAAATAATGGATGAGATCCTGCACCAGAGGCTGCAGCCTGTAAGTTTATGATATTACATCTAAATACCCAGCAGGACACATAACCCATAACAGTGCACTATCAGGGTATTCTGTGTGGTGTCCTGTCATACATGGGAGTTTCCATCAAGCAATGGGTCCCGTAGCATTCTGGTGCCCATTGTGCAAGAAAATGCATGCTGCATCAGTCATGCTGTTGGTTCCATTTGTAGAATGGTTCTGGAGATGTAACTACATGTCTGCTTCCCTTCTGAGAATATGAGCATTGCACAACATCAGAAGTCAACTTTATGTGATGACAATCAATTTACAATGGCATAAGTAACTAACAGGATTCTAGCCAATATGCTTGCAGATTGTAGTATTCAGATGTGCAGGGAAACACATCTGTGCTTTCAGAAAGTGGACATAATAACTAGGTAGCATGCATGAGATGTGTGGTTACTTGGGTCTGTTTTGCAACAAAAACCTTCATAACCTGGTTATACATAAGCATCCTGAATATACACTGTAGATAACTGGAAAGTTGGAGATATGTGGAGAAAAAAATGTTGGGGGAAGCAGTTATTCCTACAGGTAACTTTGAGGACAGTGGTCCCAAGCACCCGAAAAGCACCAGATCCTATCTGATATTGGAGGCCTAGTTAGCAGCATCAGCCCTATTTAGTACTTGGATGGGAGAGTGTCAATGAATCCCAGGTGCTGTGGGCTATATTTCAGAGAAGAGAACTGGCAAAACCAACTCTGAGTATCCCTTGCCTAAGAAAACCCTCTGAAATTCATGAGGTCGCCATAAGTTGACAGGCAACTTAAAGGCATATACACACACAACTTTGAGGGCACTCTTAATTTATGGTGAGAAAGTAAAGTGATGGATTGCTTGCCACTTCTGAAGGATTTTGTTTGTTTGTTTGTTTGTTTTTTGCATTCATTCTGAGTAGGTTGAGAGTTTGGTGTGGTTGTTGCCTTTTTTTTTTTTCCAATAGAGTTGTCTCTTCGTCAAAGTACCTTAATAGACCAGGATAAACCAATTATAGTAAGCTCATACTGACATAGTCAAAAGACCTAGTCCTGTGACCTCTCAGGCCAATCTTGAAGTCTCCTTTCATCCAGGAGAACCAAGTCACACCAGCTGGAATTTAGCTGGAACATCCTATTTCAGCTGAGTTTAGGAGATGGCCATTCTGATTAGAAGCCAATGGTCATGCTGGTCACGGGAGATTCTGAAAGCTGTATTAAAAATAATAACTTTCCCAAGACCTGTATTTCATAACCTTCTGCCAGGAAGAACACCAGCTGTGGTCATTTTCCAGGCACGTAATCAAGGCCTCTGGTCAAACACACCCCAACAGCTGATAGAGGTAACCTCTGTTGAGGGAAGGGATCCCTGTACCATTATCATACTGGCCAACAGAAGAACTTGGACATTAGGATCACTTTGTCTTTCACTTCTTTCAGACCTACAAAAATAGTTGAGAAAAATAATTCCTTGTGTCTCTGAATACATATATGAATGCGTATATCCAAAAAGGTGAAGGATCAGATAAACAGATCTACTGAAAGAAATAAAATCAGGTTTGGCTAACTAGCCTCATGGCCTGCCGGAAGAGACCCGGCACATCACCAGTCTTGACTGCTTTAAAAAAGCAGTCAAGACTGTTCTCTTCTGACAGGCCTTCCCAGACTAGTGTTCCACCACCTCTCATCAATTGTCCTTTTGTTTTTAATTTTGTTTTTAATCTGTTTTAATAATTAATGTGTTTTAGGGGGATAGAAGGGTTGGTGGGTGGGGAGGATGGGGTACATTTTAATGTTTTAATGTATTTATATATTTCTGTAATGCCGCCTCGATCCACTGGGAGAGGTGGGATAATAATAATAATAATAATAATAATAATAATAATAATAATTATTATTATTATTATTATTATTATTATTATTATTATTATTAAATTGTTATCATGCTGAGAGTCTTATCTTTTCCAGTGCTGAAATGGGGTAGACAATTAAGATTTCTTTACTTCTTTTTCAGCCTTTTTCAGCCCTATAATTGTTATAGTGCTATTATTCCACTTTCAACATTCTGTGGAATCCTAGGGCTTGCAATTTAAGGTGGGAGGACATTTAGAATTCTCAGAGCTCTTTGGCCTCAGTAAACTACAAGCCAGAATTCCACAGGATGTTGAAAGTGGAATTATAGCACTATAACAGTATACTGTGGAAATGGCCTCTATCTGAAGCAAATATCACTGGGAAGTTTGTATCCCTTTTGCTGTTTTAAAAAGTGCTGCTGTCATATCATCAGTGGATACTTTTAACTGTAGGTTTTACCCTTGAATTTTAAACAAAGGTTTGGAGTCATAAAACAAAGTTTTAGCTAAGAAAGTAAATAAATAAACCAACATATCAACTGCCCTCAAAAATGCAGCATAAGCTTGTTTTTCTATGAATGTTTTGCTGGTTATTCAACTTCTCTAATTGTAGACAGATAAAAGAGAACTTCTGTTTAATCATCAAATCACCATCATCATCATCATCATCAGTCATCATCACCATCCTGTCAAGACAGGCATTACAGATCAGCTGGAGGCAAACTAGCTGGCCGTGATTATTTTGGCTTTGAGACTGAGTGATAATGCTGATTGCAATACCTGTAAGAAAATAACCTTGGAACTCTTTGAGTGATCTATATTCAGAATAAACTCCTTTACCAATGCCTCTTCAAGGAAAAGAATATTTAAAAAAATGGATTCCACATTTCCAATCCTCCTCTCTGCATTGGGTATGCATTAAGTCCACTCTAATTTTGACAGACAAATAGAGGCAAATAACAAAAAGTAATGAAACATGATAGCTCTTTTTCTTCATTCTCTCTTAAAAAAAAGAAAAGAAAGAAACTTCATTCCATACTTTCATTTTGCCTTCCTGCAGTAACCCATTGACATGACAGCATTCAGGCATCTTCCAATTACTCACCACCATTAAATCATGCTTGGCTCTTAATTTGAAGGCTGTTTTAAACTTGGAATGAGCACTAATTGATCAGCTTTTATAATAAATAGCATCAGCTTCATTTGTGATATAATCCATCATGTGTCTCTTTCTTTTACACACTTGATTTTTATTTGATTGAATAATGTAGATTTATTTCCTTCAAGCCAGTGGTAGCGACTTGTGTTTCCAAGATTGCAATTAAGGATCTGTCAAATGGCATGTCTCCCACCACCCTTCAAAACTCAGCCTCCTTCTTCAGTCAGCCACAGTATTCATCCCCTCCCTTTTCTCTGAATTAATTCTCATGTGCTCTTGCCCATCTTCCACCAGGATGCATGGTGCTAAACTTATGTTATTCTTTCTCTTCTCTTCTCTAGCTGTAGTCAGTGCCATCCCAGTGCCAACATTAGAAAGTGCTCAGTACCCAGGAATCCTGCCTTCACCCACCTGTGGATACCCACATCCTCAGTTCACTCTCCGGCCTGTGCCATTCCCAACACTCTCAGTTGATCGGACTTTTGGGACAGGAAGAAGTAAGTAAAAGCATTTTGCTTTGTTTCTCCAACCTCAAGAAGCTGGGAAAATAAACAACCACAACATTGTACTAAATAGACACTACAAGGTGATATTGTAGCAGTGGGTTCTTTGGAAAGAAAATGTCTCCCAGTGCAAGGTGAGATTTGGAAAACCACTTTCTTTTCCAGACTGCAGCTCTCAGAAACTCCCAGCCAGTATAGTCAGAGGGATTCTAAGAGTTGTGATCTCAAAAATAATTTTACAAAACTCTGAGCAAGACTGGAAACTTTTGGAAAATTCAACTTTTTTCATATTGCTTCTCTTCTGCCATTATATGTTGGTTTTGCTGACTGCTTGTTCCTAAGAGTTGTGGTAACTGTGGATGTTCCATGGCATCCCATCATCTCATCTAGTGGCTAAGTAGACACATATTAATAAACTGATGCCAGCGTTCTTGTAGCTTTGGTTTCCATGCTGCCATGGTAAGCTCAGGCCCTTACCACATGATGGTAATGCATGGCAACGCATTGCTTCTGGTCTGGGATGTGTGCCATCACACGACACCATTGCAGTCGCATCCTTATCCACTGCTGTTGCACCTTATACCATTACTGGAAATAAATCCAGTAATGGCTCCTTTTCCTATGATCATCCCATTAGCTGCGGGCATGTGGTAAGGTCCAGAGTATTCAATAGTGCTTCCCTCCACAGTATAGTGCAGGAAGAAAGGGACCCACCATTCACACTATACTGTGGAAAGAAAAAGAGTGTCCCTAACACTACCCATCTGCCAGCAGCCAAGTGGGTGCAGTGGGAACCATTCAGGCCCTGATCCCATCCCAGTAATGACAATGCTGGGATTCTATCAGGACTATGAGATATTGAGACATGGTGTGGTAAGGGCCTCAGTTAGTGGCCAGAGAGTACCTGAGATTATGTTGTGTGTATGGGTTTGTTTTTTGTTTTCTTGTTTTTTGGCTCTTAATTTTTAAGTTTTCTAAGTGATGGATTTCAATTTGAACTTCATTTGTGCTTCTACATATGCTACTCAAAAGTAGCATTCACATTATATTTGTGTGCACAGAAGAAAGCTGGAGGGAGACTGTAGCAGCCAGCCCCTTTGCCAACTTCAAATACCTTGTCCTGGCTCTGTATCTGGATATGCATAGCTGGATATGCATAAATTGCTCATTCAGTCAATGTGTTCTGCAACAGCGGGATGGGGCTAGAAAGCAGGACTCTCTCACTCTTTCATGTGGAGACGAAACATGTGGGGGAAAACATTATCAATAGTCTAAGTTGGTATAGTAATGAGGACTTTCTCTCTTCTGGAGGGGCCTCATGAAGTTGATACCAGCAAAAGATCAG
This sequence comes from Ctenosaura bakeri, assembly GCA_948474755.1. Lineage (NCBI taxonomy): Eukaryota > Metazoa > Chordata > Lepidosauria > Squamata > Iguanidae > Ctenosaura > Ctenosaura bakeri. The sequence goes on from CAOLHI010001464.1 coordinate 136,869, forward strand.
TGTTCAGCTTGGCTGGTACAGCTAGCATTGTTTCAGTCATTGGTATTTCCTGTCCCTCTAAGAACCCAAATGACAGTGGGTGTGCCATATATATGAAGGGATCTGTCGTGTTGTTGGAGAAAGCAAGCTGAGACTCAGTTCTGATGAAAGCCATAGTGGCTGGTAGTTAGCATGTCTGTGGCACAAGAAAACCACTCTGAGTTTGAGTGCAGATTTTAAAATAACTATTCAAGATGTTCACTGTGTCTGTTGCTTCAATATCTGCAGCAATGCAGAAGCCAGCACCTAAATCATGTAATATTCCTCCTCTACCATTTAGTGAGGCCACGCCTTTGTAATTATAAAAGCAACTGCAAGTAACAATTATACCACAAAGGAGATCATCAATTGTTTCAGTCACTGGTCAAAGGAGTCAAAGCAGATCTCAAATAAGTAGCTATATGTAAGTAGTTACTTTCAAGGTTCAGACAATTGCTACTTCTTCTGCTGCCTCAACTGAGTAGCAGAAATATCTAAGAAATAACTTTTTGAAAGAATTGAGAATGATCTGAATTTTTTTCTGTAGAAAGCTGCCAAAAATTCTAGTCTGCTGTGATATGAACCATGCAAGTGAAGTATTCTTATTCCTCCTTGACTGATTATGATCTTTACCTTATTTCCCTTCACAACAATGCACACAAGGCAAGCTCTACCGCTTCCCATTTGACAGATGGGGAACTGAGGCACAGAGAAAGTGGCCACTCTTGAGACGAAGTTTTCCATTTGCTTCCACCGGCGTGGTCACTATCTTTGCTGCTTTAGCTGTCAAAACAAGAGATGTTTGTAGGCAACCGGATTAAAACATTATACTTTGTGCCCATTACCACTGACATGTAACAAACCAGCCAAGCGGTTGCTTTTCTTTTCAGTTTCCTCATGCTTGGTTAGCTCATAGTTTAAGGGTCTCAGAATGGCTCACACAGAGTTTAAATGCATGATCTGAACTTCTCGTTGAGCCCTTACTGGCTGTCATCTAACACAGAGAACAGTCTTCTCCCATCTTCCATTGCACTGTCAATAAGAGTAAAATGGGTGTATTTGAACAATTGACCGCAAAGAGTAGTTCTGAAGATAAATGACATAATCCCTGGCATTGTGTTCAGTATTCACGATGACATAAGCTAAACTTATGACCACATAAATTTTGGTATTCACATTTAAGATTGTGGTACTCTTGCTATGATCACAAATGTCCTCTAAAACCGACCTTAAAAGCCAATCAGCTGCACCAGAGGAAGGAGCTCTGCAATGCTGATGAGTGGGGTGCTGAAGGACTGTGCATCTACCCCCTTCCTACCAATAGGCTCTAGTGGGACAAGCAGTTGCATCAGGACCTCACTGTCATTGCTCATTATATTTCAGCTTGCTAGTGGCAGTAGACTGGATGCATCATCCTTCAGTGCCCTGCTTGCCAACACCACAGAACGCCTTCAGCTGGTTTGGCTGCCTTGATCTTAAGACAGGAATTCAGATTAGGAGATGCACTGTAGCTATATCATTATAGCTATGCTTCCCATGTAACATCTCAATCAATGGCCATTTCTGGCCTACACTGTTCTAGTGCTCTTATTCCACTTTCAACATCCTGTGGAATTCCGTGGAATATGCATGGCTTGTTTTAATTTTTTTAAAAAGTGGCTTAACAAGGGGGGCAGGACAGAGGTTGACAGAACCATTGCTGTGTAAATCTGATTTCCCCCCGCCCCCTCTTGCAGTAAAAACTAGAGGAGATTCATAGTCATGTTGATTTTCAGTTGGTTTAGGACAAGGCCGAGGGGGAAGGAAATAATGGCCAAGATCCTGAATCAGAGGCTGCAATATGTAATGTTGCAATGATGAAGCTATGGCCATTTCTGCACTGTACTGTTTATAGTGCTGTTATTCCACTTTCAACATCCTGTGGAATTCTTGGGTTTATAGTTTACTCAGCCAAAGAGCTTTCTGGCTGAGAATTCAAAATGCCCCTCCCTAAACTGCAAACCCTAGGATTCCATAGGATGATGAAAGTGGGATAATAGCACTATAATACTGTAGCGCAGAAAGGCCCAGTGTCTTGAAAATTTTTGCCACGCTGGAAATAGAACTGGGGGAAGGGTTACATTGCAGACAGCAGCTCCCATAAACCATGCTGACTAGATTATTCTTCCTCAAGCTTTTAATAAAATTCTTATATGAATAAGTGGCAATAATAATATTTGGGCCAAGATTGTACAACATGGTTGCACAGCATAAATCTCCACATGTGGATTTACGTGTTAATTATGTTTGATGGCAATGCTGTTCAACTTACTCAACACATTAAATAAGTAACTGAATGCACAATCAAATATGCATGCACCTCTATAGACAATGCACATCCTTTCATAATGTCACCATATACAGGCTCTATCTCTGCAGACTTCAACTGAATGTGGTCATTCTGCATTTGATAAAAACGCCCAGCTGTGCTTCTGTAGTTTTATTTACACAAGCTTTAAAGCATCCTTGGTGGCCTTGAGTTCAAAGTGACAATGGATATGTCAAATATATTTTCCTATCCAAGGCTGCACACAAACAGCTTCTTATTGCAACTGGGTCACCGGTTGCTATGCATACAGCATCTGACCTCCAAGATGTCATGGTCTGGCTATATACCACACTGCTATGGTTAATGCTGCATGCATTAGAACCAGTGACCTGATTTAAACATGATGTTGGCCCTATGCATCCCTGCAGGGATTGCTTTATTCTGTCCAGCTTGTCCTGTTACTTTCCCTGTTCTATCTCATTTTTAATGTGTTTTCAATTTAAAATTCCATCCTGGATGGTATGAAGAATGTATTGTGAATGCCTCACACTGGATCTGAACTGCTATGGGAAAGAGAGGTTTCTGTAGGTCTTAGGTTTCCTGCCTGCTCTGTCCAAAGTTGAATCACTTGTTAAAAATACCTTAAAAACAGCTTGAAAAACTTAGTTTTTGGATTGTAACTCCCAGAATCACACCAGACAAAGACCATTTCCGCACGGGGTGAGGGAATCGCCCCGTGCCAGTACTTACCGGACTTCTTGGCTCCATGCTTGGGTCTAGGCTGGTCCAAAGCAGTGCATGGCCACTGCTCCACACTGCTCCGGGGACAAAAATGGCAGCTTCCAATTGGTCAAGGCTCTCCACCAACTGCTGAAGGTCGCCAGCCTAAAGCCTGCCCCCGGCAGATCACAGGTTCACACTGGTGCGAGCCTGCAAATCTACACTGGAGCGCGGACATGGAGTGGTGTGCTCCATGCTTTTGAAAGACCTGTTTCAAGTGGTCTTTCAAAACCACTCTGGACGAACACTTTGGGTCGTTCCAGAGTGGGCTGAGGTGCAGAACTACACTAAGTAGGTCCAACCCAGTCCACTTCCAGGTGCAGACATCCTCCCTGGAGGACGCTCTGCACCGTTTCTTTAAGTCTGTGCGGAAATGGCCATAATTCTACAATCCAAAAAAGTACATACTTCCAACTGCCCCATTTTAGCAGGGACAATCCTAATTAATACTATAATGTCCTGTTTCTTTGTATGCTTTCAAAATATCTCATTTTCTCTCTTCTTCTCCTACTTCTTCCCCCTTTGTCTTATCTCAGTTGCTGCAAATTGAGTACAAAGTACTGTATACAAGTAGTTTGCACCTAGTTAACTCAGCCAGGGGGAAAGCGGAGGATTTTTTTGTCCTTCCCAGTAAGCCTAGGCAAATGCAAATTGCTGCAGCCTTCCCTACCTTGGCTGTTCTTCCTCATTAATAACTTTTGTCATTTTAACTATACTGTGATATTATCTGGCCACACATATCCCTACTTTCAACTGTTAAATATTGCAGGGTACAAAGATAGCTTTTCCAGACTCAAACCTCAAATAGCTAATATGAATGTGAATAGAAGTATTGAGCTGAAGGTAGATAATGTAGTCTGATACCAGATAAATTCACCAGACTTTTTAAACTTTCAGTCAGAAAGATCCATGTGTAGACAAGTACAAAGCTGTGCAGTGCAGTTACTTGTCCCAGAGTAACTATCCCTGCATTATTACATGACTGAGCATGCTATTGATTGGAAAGAGGCACCCTTCAAATTCATCATGTGCAAAGACATTACGGATAGCGTACCCATTCATTCTACCAAATGGGCCGTGCTCAAATCCTTCTTTTCTGTTCTTGAAACTCATTTCTAATGAACTAGAAAGAAGCCGATGCTGAAAAATCACCTTTAGCAAAAAATGTTCCCACTCAACCATCTATCGAAACAGAAAATGGAAAAAAATGAAGGGGAAGGGCCCACTTCAGTTGATGCCTACCTTCCTCAGATGATAAACTTGTCTACCATTTTGGCTAGTGTCAAAGGGGTTGGTAACAATAGTCCAGAATAATGACTTCAGGCTCGCTTCTTTCTGAATACTTTTTCTAAGATCATTGATCTTGACAGAGCGTTTGCACTGCAAAGATCTATCTTGGGAGGCCCGAGTGTTATGGAAACATCTAAACAGAGCATTTCATAACTCTTGGGCTGGATCTGTTTTTCTTTTGCTTCCCCACATTTCAAATTGTGGGGAAAGTTTTGCATTTTCTGTAATTCCTCTCCTGGACTTAATGTTTTTTTATGCTTTTGGGTTGCTACGCTTAAGCTCCCTTCCTTCCACTTTCTCCTGTGAGGTCACTTCCTGTTTTTTCCTCCCTTTGCTAAAGAGAGAGAGAGAGGAGGGAAAAAATGACTGCCAGCAAAACTGCATATAGCACTTAGAAACCAAGCAGAAGGGCCTGGTTTTGCTAGGATGGTGCTTTAAGTTTCATTTTACCACAAGATGGTTGTTCTTTCTCAGTAGTCACAGGTTCAACGCAAGAGTGTCACCCTCTGCAGCCAGGGAGTACAAATAATGCCAACAGAAATGAGAGCCATGAAATCAATGACTTGAAGGCCATTTCGGCCCTACACTGTTACAGTGCTATTATTCCACTTTCAACATCCTGTGGAATTCTGGGGTTTGTAGATTACTAAGCCAAGGAGCATTCTTGCTGAGAATTCGAAATGCCCCTCTCTAAACTGCAAACCCCAAGACTCCATAGGAGGTTGAAAATGGAAAAGTAGGAGGTGAAAGTGCAATAATAGCAGTATAACAGTGTAGTGCGGAAATGGCTGAAGCTGAAGCTAGAGAAGGACTAGCTAATATTCACCTTCACTCTGTTTTCAGCTCTCCAAAGATACCCTCATCACTGCTGAAATTGCTTCTGTGCCCCTGAAAACAACAACAACAACAACAATAACAACATTTTTTTCCTAAAAGTTCAAGGTGTGTAGGGAGCGTGTACCTTCTTTTGGATTAAACTCATACTCCCAGAAGCACAGTTCTCTAAAACAAGGTATATACTCCCTACGTATCTTGTATTTACAAAATTTGTTTTAAAACTACAATTGCAGTGTTGCTGGATTGTGGAAGTGTGACAGTAATTTTGAAGGATTTTTCTCATTGCTACTCCTGCTGCCACCACTGCCATGCTATTGAAATTGCTGTGTTGTGAGAAAGGCAAGCTCCGGTAACAAGTCCTGGCAATTGGAAGTCAGCACTAGCCATCATTCTGGGAGAACCTGAAATCAGGATCCAAGTAAAAAAGCCAATGAGATAGTGTCTTCCATACAGTTTGGAAAAGTTGCTCTTTTGGACTAGAACTCACAGTGATGCCATGCTAGCTGGATGATTTATGGGAGCTGTATTACAAAATAATAAGTATCCAAACTCTGATCTTTCACCACACCAGATGCAGCTGGCTAGTTCATGGCCTTTTTCACACTTTGGGAAGAAAACGGGGCAGTCTGTTACTCACCAGACTGGCGTGCTCCCTCCGACAATCCACGCTGATCCAGAGCAGTGCGTGCCCGCGCTACACACTTCTCTGGGGACGAAAATGGAGGCTTCTGGTTGGTGGAGGCTCTCCACCAAACGGAGAAGCTCACCAGCCAGAAGCTCACCAGCCAGAAGCCCACCCCCGGAAGATCTGCAACCTCGTGCTGGTGCAAGCCTGCAGATCTACACAGGAGCGCAGCGACGGCCTGGGGCGCGCCAGGCTATTGAAAGACCTGTTTTAAGTGGTCTTTCAATAGCATGGCGAACCACCAGTTCTGGTTGTTCCGGAGCGGGCTGAAGTCCGAAACTACAGAAAGTAGTCCGGACCCAGTTCGCTCCCAAGTGCAAACGTCCTCGCTGGAGGACGCGCTGCCCCGTTTTAAAAACAAAATGCGGAAAAGGCCCATGTGGCACAGGACAAATTGTAGAGTGTACACAGCTCTGTCCTCTCTCTAAGGGAAATAGGTAGGAAGTTCAGTAAGGAGAGCCATAAGGCTGCCACAAAGATGCCTTCTCAGGTTGCCTAACTCTCTTAAATGTTCGGAGCAGTGATGTTAGGCCTACATCCTCATCTGCCTGTTTTTCTGCCTTTCATCAGATATCCTCGGATACACTGAGTAATGGGAATTTCCTCATTTCATTGGGTCTTAGAAAGACTTTGAAGGCTTTTTTCTATATTTCTAGGTATCTCAGATCTACTCTGACCATCTACAGGTGGACATAAATTCCCAGAAGACTGGTTAAAATGGATCTATCACCTCAGCCAGTATACTCTCTTCCAGAAATTTGGAAAATTACTTTTTCAAAATCATTTGTTCCTGTTACCCATTGCAGTGTTTTAATGAGTAGTTCATTGCGATATTTCAAAAGTAATTTAGCTTTAGTACTTGAGGTGTTCTTCCCTGTTTTTGTTACTTCTCAGAGGAAAAAAGGAATGATATGAAAGTAGGTTAAAACTTGACTAAATGCCTAAAATGTCATTTAACGGTACCTTTGAAAAGTAAGCAGAAAATATTGCCTGTTGTACTGGTACCTGTCTACTCACTGCATTAGTTTTGAGATATTGCTTCATTATACCCTTTTTACTGAAAAAGGTAACTGATTGCAGTTACTTTCCATAAGTGTAAGTCTGTTTCTTCAAGCTCTGATCTCAATGCAATCCCTAGCAAAGGGTGGGAATCATGCAGCCCTCTAGACGTTGTTGAACTGCAAGTTCTAGCAGCTCTAGCCTAGAATAGGCAATGTTTTGGAATGGTGGGAATTGCAGTCTATGAACATCTAGAGTCCCATTCCTGCATTAGCATATATTTGGAAATAACACTGCCACCTATCCAAGATGCAATGCCATGGAAATGTCTGGTTTGTTGACTGGATCTCTTGAATCTCCCTTTAAGGGCATTTGCTAAGATCTCTCTGGACCTTAGCTGGCATTTAGACAAAGCTAGATTTACATGGAAAGCTCAGTATAGGTGTATGGGGAGCTTAGCTTTTCTTTTCAAACGGCTCCGTACTGAATCTGAGCCTTATAATATAGGCAAATATATTTTGAATCAGGTAATTAGTTCAGCAACATCTGCAATAATCTGCAACCATTAGCTTGCTCTAAGGCCCTTTCTGAAGCCCTCTCCCAACCGGCAATGGTGACAGGATCGCGACAAGACTGCACCGATGGTTCTGCATGATGTCATCATGATCCCGTTGTGATCCTTGGCCACCCTTCGCAGTAGTAAAGTACATCATTAACAGGATTTACCCATCAATAAACCATGATTGAGCAGTCTTCCCACTGTCCTCCTGCACGTACCTGCTGTGCAGAGGCTCAAGAAGCGCAATGGCAGCACTTCCTCCCCCAGCACAGCCTGGGAAAGTGCTGAGCTGTGCTGTGGAAGGGAGGAGAGGGGCCATCACGCTTCCTACCTTACAGAAAGCAGCCGGTGTGGAGAGGAGCACTTCTGTCATGCTCCCCTCCTGGGAGAGCCAACCCCAGGATCCCCATGTGATGGCTTCAGCAAAAGGTAAAGCTGCAGAAAGTACCTGAAAAACTGCAACCTATAACACAAAAAGCAGCAACATATTTATTCTATAACCATTGGGAAGAAGGAGAGGGGATTAACTGTGTACAAGAAGCCTTCTACAAATGGCATTGACCTCTCTTTCCCAAGGTAGTTACTCTCCAATGCCTCTAGTTCATTCCCACAAAAATGCCCCCTCTCTTTCCCTGAGACTGAATAATCTGATTCTGAGAAAGAATTGCAAATATGCATTTTAGAACAGTGTTTGCTGCTTGGTTAGTAACTCACTTGGGGTCAAAGTGCAATATAGACCCCTGCCAAGGCATTCAAAATAATGAAATGCCTGGAGATTTCACCTGGCTGAATACTTTTGGCTTGTGTTTTTCCTTCTGCTGAGTCTTCTGTACTGCACCAGTTTTCGCAAAGCAAGAGAACTACCAGTCAGAGTTCAACAGTCTCTTCTCATCATGAAGATAAGCAGAGAGATTCTTACCTCCAGCAAAACAATAATGTAGTTGGGTCTTGGGGGTTTTCAGTCTGCATTGCGTGACTTACTATTAAGCTCTCTGCATTCTCAGCAGTGTAGATATTAAGAAGCTTTTTACCTGCAGTGGATTAAATAACTTCATTTAATATTAAGACAAGTTTCTCATATTAAGACATACTTCTCATTTCCAGGGTTTTGGGTATTCTAGGGCCCTGAGATTATAGCAGACAAGCACATAATTGGTGATCCAGCTTGGAATTCAACATCCTGAAAATGTCAGCTTTCTTTGTTTTAAAAACAACTCTCACACAAAGATTTAGCCAATAATAATATATTGTGAATGAGGCCAAGAGCAAATTGTGGCACAGACCATGAACTACTAATAGCAAAAGTTAGAGAAAAGCTAAAGAAAAACACTAAATTAATCATCATGCTGAAATACAATCTGAAGATCATTCCTGTAGAACTTAAAGACAGCGTGAAAGATAGATTTGCACTATTAAGCCTAATTGACCAGGAACCAAAAGAACTCTGGACTGAAGCCATGGACATTGTCAGCGAGGAAAGCAAAAAAGACTCTGTCTGTACTCAAAAAGAAAGAGAAGCCTCAGTGAAACTATTCAAGAAGTTAAGGATGAACAAGAAGCAAAAGTGAAAGGTAACAGAAATAGAGTCAGAACTCTGAATGCAGCTATTCAATGATGTTCAGAGGAACAAGGAGAACTACTGTAATAATCAATGCAGAAAAATAGAAGGTGACAACAAAAAGGGAAGAACAAGAGACCTCTTCCACAGGATCCAAGAAATCAAAAGAATTTTGAACCAAAAGGGGGGATGCTCTACAACCAGCAGGGGAACACATTATACGACCAAGTAGAAATAAAAAGTTGATGGAAATAATATACAGAACTTTATAAATTAGAGGAATGGTTGACAGCTTCATTAAAGGAAGAACCATATGGAGATGACCCTCCAATTTTAGAAAGTGAACTGAGAACTGCACTCAGGGCACTTGGGAGAAAAAAAAAATCACCAGGAACAGGTGGCATAACAATAGAGATGCTTCAAGCTACAGAGACAGAATCTACTTCAGTTCTAACTAAAATCTGTCAACAAATATGGAAAATAAAATCATGGTCCAAAGATTGGAAACACTCAATATACATTTGAATCTCAAATAAAGGTAACACCAGAGATTGCAGTAACTACCAGACCATTGCATTAACTTCCCATGAAAGCAGAGTGATGCTCTAAAGTCCACACTAAAGACATTTATCATATATGGAGCTAGAAATGCCAGATGTTCAAGCTGGGTCCAGGAAAGGAAAATGTACTAGGGACCATATTGCAAACATAACTTTGGGCAAAGGAGTACACCAAAGAATTTCAGTAGGAAATCAGCTACTGTTTTATAGGCTATAGCAAAGCCCTTGATTGTGTAGATCATGAAGAACTATGGATTGCTCTTAAAGAAATGGATGTGCCACAACATTTGATTGTCCTGTACTCAGGATATGAGGCTACTGTTAGGACAGAATACAGAGAACAGAATGGTTTCCAAGGTACAGATAAAATGGTTTCAATGGCACAGGAACATCCAAAGTACTTAAGGCTTTCCTGAAGTCTCCAACCCTTCTTGGCCACCCCACCTATGGTAAGCATTGTTTACAGAGATTAAGACACTAGAGATGGCAAACTTCATAAGAGCACTGCTTCCATGAGGGCACCAAAACAACTTTTGATAAACAACTGACAAAGTTTTCATGAGGATCTAAAACAAGAATGGACAATTCTTGGGGGTTAGGGGACTGGATTCTCCCCACAAGGGTACCTGGAGCACATGTTCCACTGCACTCTTCCTACAATAATCATTTTTAAAAGGTTTTCTCTGATTTGTAATTGAGGGAAAAAACCCTATATTGATCATTCTGTTTCACTCAGGTTATTCTTGGGCTAATTATGAATCAGACCAACGGAAGTTTGCCCAGCTGTGACACACTATGCTACAAGTATGCTGTGACATTTTTATGAACCTGTATTTTGTATTCATGCACTGTCTCTAATAAAAGGTGTGGCATTTTAACAGTCCTGGTATAGATCGTGTTTCTTCCAAATGAAGCAATTAGGCCCTGCTGGGCAGGTACTTCAGGAACAAACCTGGTGCATTTAACTTTATCCACTTTGGGCAAATGAACCACTCACTGACATGAATAAATGCATGGAAGCAATAATTTAACATAGTTCCTGCCCCAGTCAGACTTGTAACCAAGCAACAAATGGACATGAAAATTGAACCAAACTCTTTCTCCTCTCCAGGTGGCCCACTGAAGTTATGGCTGCATCACGTTGTCAGAGTGGTTTAGCCAATAGTTATTACTATATGTCCTAAGCTATAATAATCAGATGATAATTACCTATCTGCCTACAAAATAAGTGGCTAGAGAAACACGGAAGGCAAATAGGGATTGTGTTGTATATGGCAAACTCTTCCTGTTGGATTAGCTTTCATTGTCCTTTCTGCCCACAGCTTACACATTCCTCCCTAAATCGGAGGGCTGCAGTCCATTCCATAACTGTGGGAGATTAAAAGCAGATCTTTAGTTTTTATTTTGTATGGGTTTTTTTTTTAATAACATCAGCTACTATGGTTGAATCTTCAGGCTGCTGAATAGGTAAGAAATGTGCACAGAGCTGGCTCTGGGCAATATGACCTCAGTGGATTTTTCTCAAAGACTGCCCCAGTCCAGAGAATTTGCTAGTAACAGAAGTGGGCAGCTGTGTGTTATTTTCCACAATGCCCTGGAGCACAACCACAGTAGGTGTTCAGGAACATCATGGGAAATTTTAAATGGAGACTCGTCCACCACACGGGTGGTATCACAGTCAGTTGGGACCAATGTTGCTCAGGCATGCCTGTGAGTGCTATGTTCTGATTAGACAGACAGATAGATAGATAGATAGATAGATAGATAGATAGATAGATAGATAGATAGATAGGTAGATAGATTTAGAGTATTTATACCCTGCTAATCAGCTAAAATGGTTCCCAGGGCAGCTTACAAACAATTAATTTGATGGTAAGTCCTCAGGCTTACAATCTAAATAAGATACAACAGGTAAAGAAAAGGGGAAGAGATTGAGACCAACAAGTGCTGGCTTCTCTTTCTCTCTCAGAGGCAATAGCAATAGCATTTGGATTGTGGAAGTAGGGGGTCTCATCAACCTCTACACCAGGGCACAATGAAGCTGTGCCTGGTTGCTCTTCCTTCTCCATCAGAGGCTAAGAAATGGCAGTTTGATTATGGAGGGAGGGCCTCTCACCAGCTACTACAGCCAAGGCATGATGGAGCTGTGCCTGACCGCCCTTTACTAATGATAATGATGCTGGTCTTTCATGCAAAAAATGGGGAGGGAACATAAGTGGTACCCAGGGCCCTACCATTACGCAAAGCAAGACAACTGAATCAGGCAGCAGATCCTGGTTGATGTCAAATCACAGCAAATTATTAACTATTTAGTTTGTTGCTGTTGTATTTTTACTGCTACAGAAGGAGACAGGTGCTTAAGGGATCTTGTGTCTGGCCTTGGGTGCTATGGGTCTTTATCTGGAAAGGTTGGGGGCTATGTCATTTTGTACTTTACTCTGAGGCAGCAAAATGTCTTGTGTCATCCTTGGTGACCTCAGTTCATGGTCATGGCTCAGTCTAGCCCAGCACTTTCTTCACTGACTAGCAACAGCTTCCAAAGTGTGAGCCAAAGATCTTCACAGCCTTGCATTATGTGACTCTTTGGACTCCCATCACCAGCAAAGGGAGGTAGCTGAACCGGGGAGCTGGGGGAGGCCTGACATTCCACCAGCTCACGTAACATGGAGGTCCAGTAGGAAAAAGGTAGCCAGTTGGGTGATAATGTGAAGGAGTTTCCCTGGTGGACCATCATGGCCAATCAGTGGCTCTTTGGGTTGAGGGTGGAAATGCTTAGCCACTTTGAGTTCCCTCGAGGAGAAAAGTGGGATGATGATGATAATAATAATAGTAATAATAATGTGCCTGGTGCTATCCAGAAGCTTTTGTACAGACAGGCAAACCAGGAGGTACTTGATGCTTCCAATATGGCATCATCCACTTGCACAGCAGGCAACACCATTGTGCACTGGATACCTCCTTCTGCAGCATCCAAAAAACTCCCATTGGCACAATAATCTAGTTAACAAGAGTTAGCCTTGGCCTTGGCCTTTTTGCCACAAAATGAAGTTCAGGGAGAGAGGAATTCATGTTTGAAACAGGGGCATCCAATTTGAAACGAACTACTCCTGTCTCTGTCAGTGGGATAATCATGCACAGCCTGAACAACATTGCCAGAAGTAGCATCACATACACAGCAATCATTGTGGTGAAATAAGTTCCATTGATTTTGTGTCTAAGATGGACGTGCCAGTTGGGTTCATGTTTCTGCTTTGGCACTGAGCCTGCTATTGAAAAATGAACACTCACAAGCTGTTCCTACAAGTCCTCTTTTACAAGAAAGACTCCTGACAGTAAGATAGCCTCAATTTATACATGCAGCTCTGATGTGACTATTCAAATCACAGAAAAATTGATCCTGGATACAAGACAATAAAGCAGAAAGCTAGAGCTCTGGCAATACTGCAGCTGTCTCGAGGAAAAATGGAGATGGGAATCATTTAAACAGAAATTAAGCAACCTCTTTTCCTATAGTGCTCATCAGAAAATGCAGTCATTGTAATGATCTAACAGTCTATGGAAAGGAACTGATTCACAGGAAGCTGTCTTACAGTCTTACCTGGTGATGGATGCTATGCATAGTCATTTGTCTGTTTTTGTAACCATTGAATCCAAACAGCTAGCTTCAGTGAAAAGTTAAAGACAGTTAACTTATGCAAATTTATAAATAATCACCCCAGCAGTTCCTGGGCTTCTCCTAATTCCAAATGAGAAGAACAGTCTAAATTATGCAAACAATGTTTGAATCAGTTTCACTACATATCACCAATTATGATTTATTTCTTAGACATTTTCTAGAAAAATTATGGGATGCCCCTCACTCCACCCCAAAGTCTGAACTGACTCTTAAGGATCGATCAAATTGCTAATCCCAACCAGAGTGAAGCCCGGGAATCAAATCTTGAGTCATCACATATGTAAATCCCATAGATTCAGTGGGTCTACTCTAACAGTTGGGACTACCTAGTGGGTTAAGGAGCCGGTGTAGCTTAGCATTGGACCATGACTCTGGAGACACTGGAGACTCTGGAGTTTAGTTCCCTGCTCAGCCATGGAAACTCACTGGTTGACCTTGAGTGTGTCACATACTCTCAGCCCCAGAAAACCCCATGATAAGTTAGGCCATAATATTGGTTGAACTATATTTGAGTGGCTTAAACTTTCAATTCTCCCCCTACCCTCTTCCTACAAGGCTCAAGAGAAGCATTCAGCTAGACCAATAATTTTCACAGCTTTGGCATACAGGTTTTATTTGTGGGAACATCAATTGGTGTCCAGAATTTTAGGCTAAAATAGATTCAAATTCAACAGAAATCTACTCAATATTGCTTTGTGATATATAGAACTTTTAGCGTGAATAGCATCTGATTATTGCTAGCTAGGCAAACTGATATTCAGGGGGTGGAGGAAAGTATTTATCAGATTAGGTGGCAAAATTAGACAGCTCAGTTCGTGGCTGAGTTCAATGGGACAAAGTAAACAGACTGCAGTCAGGGACTCAATGGAACCAAGGGACAGAAATATATCTTAGAAATCTGACGTATCAGCACGTTTCCATAGTGAACCATCATTCGCTAGTTACAGATGAAGATGAAACTCTGAAAAAAAGAATTATTATAATTATCAGTTTTTCAAAGTGTTTTGTTTAGAATTCTTTGGTGCCTTATGAAGACATGTGTTTGCCTATAGAAGTAGTTGGCAATTTTTCTCCAATGTAGAATAACCATTTTTGGCTCAAGGAAGTAGAATTGGAGTTGTGCAAACAGTGCTATCGTGCATGGGTGTGCATGCACATTGCCTATGGTTGTGTATGATATGCATATATGCTGTGCATTGATGTACATTTGGTTGTATATTCAGTTGCAGAATGCCACAGTTCACCAACAAGGTGACATTGTGCAACTGCCATATAACTCTGGGAGTACAAAGTTAAATTCTGGCTCCTTAATCTTAGTTGCTGAACATATACAAATTTTATCTATATTGGTAACTGTAACTATGTCTGACTATGCAAGGACGGTCATGGAAAAAGTAAATAAAATACCAATTGTTGATAGTTCCCATATCAGTGAGATTTTAGTCCGAACTTAAAAATTTAGCCTGATTTTAAAGGAGGTATTTAAGATCTCGAACCTATATTGTGAATTGCATTTAGTACCTCAGACAGTTCCTATAAACTTCAGGCTAGAACCGAAAGTTGATTCGCCAACCATCTCACATGAAAGCCATCTGTCACAGCGAAATGCACCATATCTCTAAAAGGAATTTTTTGTTTCTTGAAAAGCCTCAAATATGAGGTATGTGGTATGTGACCGATAAACAAAGGTTATTATGTATATGTGAAACTACAATTTAAATGGGATTTCGATGTGGATATATTTCTTTTAAGCATAGCCATCATGGTGTGGTGGTTTGAGTGTTGGACTACAATACTGAGAGATTGGAGTTGGAGTCCCTGCTTAGTCATGGAAACTCACTGGGTGACCTAGGTCAAGTCACACTCTCTCAGCCTCAGAAGAAGTCAAAGGCAACCCCCCTCTGGACAAATCTTGCCAAGGAAACTCCATGATAGGTTCATCTTAGGGTTGCCATAAGTTGGAAGTGACTTGAAGGCACATAACAACAACTGTATTTCCTTTCCACTTATCTTCTTACAGCAGTAAGTGAAACGCCAGCTCCTCAGCAGACGTCCATGTTACCACAAACACAGCCTGAACATCCCAGCAACGAGGATGCCCCAAGCAGAACAATTCCCACAGCATGTGTCCGGCCTACACATCCTCTCCGGAGCTTTGCCAACCCCTTGCTACCTCCACCAATGAGTGCAATAGAACCGAAAGTCCCTTATACACCGCTTTTATCTCAAACAGGTGAGTGCTCTGTTGAAACTACACCCAGACGAAAAGCTAACCTTTCCTTCTGATAGCAATCATTTTTCTTTATCACCACCCGTCCAGTATCATCATCCATGAGCAGTATTGCAAACCATCATGCTGTGTTTAGAACCAAAAGGAAACAGAGCTTGAAAATCAGTTGCTATTTCACAGCTTGGGGGGGGGGCGGGGAAATAGGCAAGGCTAGTCCTATGCTGGTCCTATGATGAATTTAGCTTTAGGTTGTGCTCATATGTCAGAAAATATTGGATAGTTTATCAGAATTTTCTGGCTCAGAGTTCAGTTCAATATCATTTGAGCAAACTGGAAATGGACTCCCCAACATTCTATTCTCTCCTATAGCATGCAATATGCCCCCCCCAATCTGTTTGGAGGATCCCTCAGTCTTTCAAAACAGATTTGTCAGAGCTGGAGGGGTGAGGAGAAATCTATTCTATCAGAGGTTTGGTGGATTAATGCAACAATTGAAATCTAGCTGAAAACAGCTAGTGAAGGCCAAAAGAATTCTTAGTGTTTTCAGTTATAGAGAAAGTTCTTGTACAGAGAGCTAGACATAGAGTAGTGGTTCAGTGGGAGAATAAGCTATGAATCAGACAGGCTTTGGTTCAAATTTCAATTCTACTGTGAATCTAATAAGGTCCCTTTAGTCATATCAGTCCCTCTTCCATATCTGGGTTCTGTAAGATAATGCTGTTGCTCAGTGGTAGAACACAAGCTAAGGCAGAGCTGCATTAAGTTTTCTGTAAGCCCTAGGCACTCTTCTATTTGACTCCCTGCCTCATAGACCCTAATTTTTTTTGTTAATCCTGTTTTCATAAGCCCTAGTTTTTTTTGTAGGCCCTGAGCATTGGTGCCTAATATGCCAGATGGATAAGGTGGCCGTGGGCTAAGTTCCTGTTTAACACTGGCAGGGCATAGAGCTTAGCTTGTATACTTACACACAGAAGGGATGACAGCAACCGTGGCAGGTGGTGATGTGACTGGTAGCTTCCCAACCATTCCAGAAAGCATTCCAGGACTGTTCTAGTAGCCATTCTGATCATGGTCATGGTATGAGATTGTGCCTACATCCTTTGCAAATGGGAGAATAGCTTTCCATTGAGGCTATTGGATATCTCCTTAAGCAAGTGTCTAAATCATACAACCATTGGTATAACCAGGGGTTATGACAGCGTAATGCCCCAAGAAGAATCCACCCAAATGAAATAGGAAAGACTTCTGTCTCCAACCAAGGAGAGCTACTGCCACCAGTCACTGAAATCCAATCCAAGGTTTTTATTCCTTATAGCCATAGGCTGCTGCAAACATGCATGGCAAAATACCATACAGAGAAGTAACTATTAATATGGGCAAATATATAATATATTATATTACATGATACAGTATACATTCAAATATAGATCATATAAAAGGGTTAAGAAGAAACAAAAGCTTAAGAACAATTTAGAACTTCTGAAAAGAAACCTTACAATTTTCCATATTAACTTTCCAAAGCATCATACTTTCTTATTATCAGACACGACCCAGAATTTTCATTCTGATTTTCTTTGCTGCAATTGAAAACAATGCAACATGATAAGAAAAATGCTCTGTTTCATTAGATAACAAAGTACTATGGCTGAGTTGGTTATCCACTGCATTGTGATACAACCTCTGGCAATGTTCTCTGGGACAGTATATAATGAACAGCACAACAGATAATGCACTAAGTCTTCTATGCAGCCATTACTACAAATATACTGTCTTGTTGGTTACAGGAGTGCAGAGATTGTAGAGGAAGGCAGTTGGAATTTGCTGAAATCTTAATTCTGAAAAAGTCTTCCACAAAGCAGGAGGGCAGCGAGAAAGATAACAAAATAGCTGGAAAACTGGTGGCCTTTTTTTTAATGGCAGCATGGTTAGTGTTTACGACCTACCTATCTAGGGATAGATGAAATTTCTCACTTTACTTTATGAACGTTGATATCCTGACATAGCTAGGCATTCTACTGGAATCGAGTATTAATCAATCTGCACATTTTAACTCAAGTCTCCCTTCTCAGTAGTTCATGCCAATATATTTCAGGGAATCTTATGTCATCTGTCTTAATTACCTTGATGAAGAGAAGACCTGTCCCAGCTTTCAACAACTGATATGCCTGGAGGCAGGGCTAGGACTTTCCTCAGAAACTCATTTGGAAGTGCTACATTGAACCCAAAACTGTGTAGATAGACCAATAGTCAACTCAATATAAGGTGGCTTCTTATTCTATATATCTGTAAAAACAGATGTCGTTGATATTCACCAATATTGATTGCTGGCCTTTACTGCATAGACACTAATAATGAGCCTGCTCAGTTGCTGTAAAACCCATAAAAGTAAGAGTAAGGCCATTTCCACACGATGTCACCATCCTGCCACAATAACAGGTTGTTCCTGGTCCTAGAGTTTTATTTCCACATGATGTCATCACTATCCAGCTACTATTTCATTTCCAAGTGATGCAAATCAGCCTTATATCATTTCCAGAAAAAATCCGTTCAGAGCCTCCTTTAGGCTACAATCCCATCAGCTGTGTCAGTGCGATTCCATAATAGAACTTGATAGCACTTCCTGTCATTGCTGATCCAGCAATGGATGGGCTGTGGGCGTGCCCAGGTTGTCCCTCCCTCAGCAATTCCCATGGCGTAGTAACTGCAAAATCTATGACCTCTCCATGTTTATTTTAAATTTCTCCTTGAGTTAAAATCTTTTATTTTTAATATATTTTTTAGTGTTCTGGCGTGAAAAAGCAATAGTGTACTGGCATGTCATGCCATTACAACATTGATGGGCTAGTACAGCTTACAAAACAACAGCAACAACAACAACAACCAATCATGAACTGTGGAGTGGTGAAAAGGCAAGAAAAAAGACTGGCCAATGCTGCTGTAGTGCGGAGGGAACACTGGTGGCAATGATGCTACTCATCCATTTAAGTCAAAAAGTTGCATAGAGATTGTTCCTAACCCGACACCGTCACACAGATGGCAATGCTGGGATTGTAATGGAATAACACACTATTGAGATATGGTGTGGAAAGAATCTAACTCTCGTTCTTGGCTACTGAGACACAGTGTATAACGTTTACGCAAGTGGTCAGGGTGTAGGAATGGCCATCCATATGCCCCTCTGGAAACAGATGGACACCAAAGCAGATTTGAAATATTTTCACATTATGTGCTCAGCAAGAATTCACCTGCAGAAATCATTATTATTCTTGATCTGTTGACAGTTTCAACTAAAGTATACCCTACTGTTTCTGCAACGAGAAGCATAAAGAAGACAAAATCCTCTGGATCTTTTCAAGGTCCAAGAGAATAAGATCTTCTTTGTGTTCCCAGCTGCAGATATGCTGCCCATCCTCCACTGGCCACTAAATGACCATTGAGCCACACTCTGGGCACTGGCAGGTTGGCAACGTGCATAGGAGAATCATTGCACAAGGAGGTACTGGATGCCTCCTTGCACATGGATCTTAAAATGATGTAAAGAGCATTTATGCTTGCCTATGTCCCCAGTAGGATCCCAGCCATTCAGTATAATCTCTTATATATAAGGTGTAGCTTTGATCTGGTTGGTGTGTGGTTCCAAAAGTGCATGCAGAATTTAGCCTAATTTCAAAAGTCCTCCGTATGTAATAAGGAAGAGCAATCTACCCTTTTCTTGGCAGCCCAATGGATAGGGTGGAATAGAAAGAGGGGAAGAGAAAGTTTTGGCAAGAGGGGAAGGGAGGAAAAGAAAAGAAACATCTCACCCTCTTTCATCACTGGCTTTGCCCACCTGTGTATTCTGCAGGATAATGCTGTTGCTCAGTGGTACAACACTTTGGGCCCACACATTGTTGACATACAGCCCGGAACAGATATGCAACATTCAACAAAGGAAATGCTTCATTCAAATGTGTGCCACAGGAGCCTTCTGACAGCTTTTGGTTGGTTTCTCTGTCTGGATCTTGCTTAGTCTGTTCATTTTCTTACCATTCTGTGGCTTGAAGGCAAACAGGTTTCAAGTGACCAAAAGAAATTTTAAAAGAGCAAGTTACAAGTGAATCTTCTGGAATTTCATAGCATCTCTAAGAAGTTAACATTTCATGGACATGAAAGATGTCATAAAGCACCATTTAGTCTCAGTTCAAGTCCTACACAAAGCAGACTGTTTGAAGTTTCTGAGCTGTTCTGTATTCTAAACTTGTTGAAATCCCTTACAGACAGGAATTATACAACAAATGAGTTGACAGAAAAACATCCAGCCACGTTTTTTCACTTCAAACATCTGCTACCCATCACTAAATAATCCACTTCTGACAGTAGACAGAAGGCCTGAAAATCCCACGTGTCAAGGGGAGACTTTTTCAAAAACTTAACTGCTGCTGATTCTAAATCTTGAAATCCAGAGTCCTATTTTTTCTTAACTGAAATGTACTCATCCTGCTGACCTCATTGTTATTTCTATGGGGTATTGACTTGACAGCACAAAGTGCACATAAAACCAACTCCTGCGCATCAGTGTAACGTGGAAGGGACACAAAAGCCTACACCATGGAGTCAGGCAGAGACCACATACAACGGAGAAGTGCTGCATACATAACTCCCAACCACACTACCCTAGGCACTTCTCCACATGCCTGAGCAGCGCTCATTCATGAGCACAGAAACAGGTGTCAGGGACTCAGCTTTTTCCATGGGGTATGATCTAATTGAAATAATTAATTAACTGAAATTAACTAATTAATTAAGTAGCTTTGAGTGTCACAGTTTGAGACCAGTAAGAGGACAGTTCTACCACTGTCTGAGGTAGAATTCAAACTCTGTTTCCCTCACCACTAGCACCACCACCAAACATCACATGGAGGGTGCTGCTGCCCTCCACATCATTTTCATCTATGGCAGCTCACATGCATCCAACCATATCTTGTGACGTGCCGGCAGAGTAGGTACTCGCTTCTCTGTAGAAGCAGGTAACAGTGTTGGTGGCATCTCTGCACCCTTCCTCATCACTGCATAAAGCAGGGAGGAGGAGGAGGAGGAGGAGGAGGAGGAGGAGGAGGAGGAGGAGGAGGAGGAGGAGGGGGTAGCCGTGGTAATAGTGGTGAAGACACCCCTGCTTATCACAGGAGGAGGAGGCAACCTGCTGTAGTGTATGATACATATGGAAAGAATATATGTAATTCATGGAATCATAGAATCACAGAGTTGGAAGAGACCACGGGGCCATCCAGTCCAACCCCCTGCCATGCAGGAACACACATCGAAGCATTCCTGACACATGGCCATCCAGCTTCTCCTTAAAAACCTCCCAAGAAGGATACTCCATCACACTCTGAGGCAGCATATTCCACTGCCAGACAGCTCTGACCATCAGGAAGTTCTTCCTGAGGTTTAAGTGGAATCATTTTTCCTGCAGTTTGAATCCATTGCTCCTTGTTCTAGTCTCTGGAACTGCGGAAAACAAGCCCGCTCCCTCCTCGACATGACATCCCTTCAAATATTTAAACAGGGCTATCGTGTCCCTTCTTAACCTTCTCTTCTGCAGTCTAAACAAACCCAGCTCCCTAAGCCACTCCTCGTAGGGCATGGCTTCCAGACCCTTCATCATTTTGGTCGCTGTCCAAAATTCCCAGGTCAAAAAAAAAAAAAATTCTTTGGGAAGAATTTTGTAAGAATTTTGTGCAGTTTTCTTCTGGTATCTGTGTAGGGATTATTATGTAGAGAAAAACAAGTAGGTTGAGGTGCTGCATCATCAGACATAACTACAAAGATGGATCTCTGTTGTCTTAGGCCGTTTCCACACTGTACTCTTATAGTGCTTTTATTGCACTTTCAACATCCTTTGGAATTCTGGGGTTTGTAGTTTCCTGAGGCCAAAGAGCTCTCTGGCTGAGAATTCTAAAGGCCCCTCTCTAAACTACAAACCCCCAGAATTCCACAGGATGTTGAAAGTGGAATAATAGCACTATAACAGTGTAGTGTGGAAATGGCCTTAGTTTTTTTTTGCCACATCACCTCCTGAACACCCGCCTCTTAAGACAGACAGTGCCCCAGCTGAAGGATTTCTAAGATTCCACAGATTGAGGCACTGGGGAGTGATATCTGTAGTGCTCCCCCAGTCACGGAGGCACATTGAGACAGGCAAGCAGAAAGACCCCTCAAAGTCCTGCACTCCCATGATCATGAGACCACTGCAGTCATCATTTCTCAGGTTCCCAATCTGCAATATCTTGGTAAATCATTGGGGTACTGGCTGGCATAAGAGCTAGGTTTCGGGATCATGTTTGGTCATTAATGACCAGAAATGTGAACCCCAAATGTTAGTATATTGTAAGTCTAGTTTATGAACTTGTGAATACTGAACAGGATGCACTCGGGGGTTATTTGGAAAAGAAAAAAAAAGCAATCTGTTTTCTGCACAGAGAATGTGTTGTCCACACATAAAACACTGCTTTTCTCTGTCCCATAATTATTTAGCCTCACATGGGATTTACAACCCTTGTGTGTGATAATGACAGAAAGTGGCCACATTCTGCCTTCAGTAGCCCACATCTAAGCTAGCCAGTTCCTGAATGCTTGGCTCCAAGGGGAGGCAAGGCACTATTGTGCTTTCAGGACCCCTTGGACCCAGGGATTCAAGGTACAGACTACTATAAAGAGCTGGCCATAGTGGCAACTGTACAGAACAGTATAATAAGATTTGCCACCCCTGAGATAACCGTGCCTGATGTATCCCCTAACTGGTCCTTTGGGATTGCTGGCCTTGTTACCACATGCCTAATTCAGTCCTAATGGATGCAGCCCCAAAGCACTGGTTGTAGGTGGAGAATTATGCAGCATTGCACAATGAACAACATTGCTTTCCCAAGGTTCTCTAGATTGCTAAGAAGAATAGAAATAGGCTAACAGCTGATGGACAGACAATTCATATCAAATCACCATGTTTTCAGGAATGCCTTTTATGTGTAAAGCCACTTCCTGCAATTATATATGACATTAGGCATATTGAAAAATAATTTTTGCAAAGTGCGTTAGAGATTTAAAAGAAATAAAAAGATTCTTTTCTTTTTTTCCCCTTTTTTCTCTTTTGGTTTGGTAAAAAGAACTCTCTGTTGCTTTCATCTCCTCTGTTCAGGAAGATGACTCAGACTCATGATACCATTTCTGAAGTTCATGTTTAGTCTGTGTGTCCCCCGTTGGACACAGATGGTTCCTTTTGCAAGCCATGGTCACAGAGAAATAATTGGTTTGGCTTACTTCTCTTTCAGGTTTAATCTAAAATGTCTGATGGAGCATGTGTGGAGCTTATTGCATTATAGATCTAACATAAATCCTGCAAAGAGCTCAGGAATAGAAAATGTTCTCCTTCCTTTCCTCCAGAAGTGAAAAATTCCTTTTGAGCAGTTGAAATGATTGATGGCACTTTAAACAAAGCAGGATTGGGCTTCTATTTATCTTGTGTAGCTGTTAGGTGTATGTAAAGAAAGAAAATGTGACCTCTTAAAATGACAGAGGTTTTATATATACCTATATTAGCAGAAGTACCCAGCTTCCCTTGACTTAGAACAGCCCTTAGTCTGATACACTGAAGCCTTCAAACAATGGTAGCCACTTGTCCGAGCTAAGCACAATATGCCCTCCACAATTAAATAAAGCCAGAGACTACTGGGACCTCTAGATAGCTATGGTGGATATCTACACCTCTATGAGAACCCTCTCCATGCCTGGGGAAACCACTCCATAAAAAGATGTAACCCTATGTCTGTCCCTCAGACTCCTCTCCCTCCCCCAAATTCGAAATGCAATGGCTGAAAAGCTATATGCTAGTCAAGGAATCTCTGCCACCTAGTGACTGAAGATGGAACACAAAGACATATTTAAATTAATTAAAATTAAATTATATGTTTTGAAAACCAAATAGCTCACTGATGCATTCCTCTAAGGTCTCCATAACATAGTGATGGACAAAAATCTTTTTATTATTATAGACATACTAGCATATAGTATATACCTGGCATTGCCCGGGATTTTATTTTCTCATAAGTGATACTTGTTAGAAAGATTTAAAAGCCCGTGTCTCTAATTCCCCAAACTGTCTTGTCCAGTATCTGTAACTTTTCCCCCATATTCCCCAATCCAATCTGTACTCAGAGTTATGAACATACAGAGGTTGAGTTCCTGAGGAAATACACTGCCCTCTTCCTTGCTGCTAGGCCTCATCTCCATAGCAACGAGCCAGGCCCAAGAGAGCTCTGGCTGAGAATTCTAAAGGCCTCTCCCTAAACTGCAAACCCCAGGATCCCATAGAATCTTCTCAGGCTGCCAATCATATGAGGCATTCGCCTCACACAGCCAATCATGTGAGGGCTTCACCTGACAAAGACAAACAAACATACAAACTTTGACTTTTATATAGCAGATTATAAAACAGAGTCATATCTTTACCACTTTAGGACTGCCACAACTTAATGCAGAAGCAGAATTATATTTCTGATGAAAGAGGAAGAGCTTTGAAAAGAGGAAGATGCATTTGGAATCATATTGCAAACTGCATTGAATAATAAAATGTGCCAAGAAATTTGAAAGAAAATCAACTTGTGCTTTCTAGGTTACAGCAAAGGCCCTTTTCGCACATTACCCATTCGTGTGGCTGCGGGGGGGGGCATCTTGTGTGAAAAGCCTCAACAGGAACGCTGCCGCTTCCCTGCTCCTTGAGTTCTGCAGCGCTTGCTTGTTGCGCGGGCATCACGCGAGCACCCCGCCCCTTCCTACAGCAGCGCAATGTGGGAATTGTAGGCTAGCGCTGCAGCAGGAAGCGCAATTGGCCCGGCTCCCGATGCACTGCACAGCAGGTAAGTGTGCGCGGGCCCCAGAAGCATTGCGTGACTGCGCACCATTTTCAGCTTAAAGCCAAAAATAAAAAGGTGTGTGTCCACTCTGCGTCCGGCTCTTGAGCATTGCGTAAATGTGAGTGCATCGTACAGACCTCCGCTCCCATTTATGCGATGCTCAAGGGCCTCTCGCAAAAGAAACTGCGTGCCAAAAGGGCCAAAGATTCTGATTATGTAGATCAGGAGAAATTATGGTTCTCCCTAAAGAACATGGGAGCGCCACAATATCTGATTGTCTTGATGCATTTTACTTTTACTCTAGACAAGAGGCCGCTGTCAGGACACAATATAGAGAAACAGAATGTTTTCCTGTTGACAAGGAGGTCAGATACAGCTGCTTTTTATCACCCTATCTGTTTATATACAGAATATATTATATGGAAAGCATGATTAGACTCAGAGGAAGCAAATGTGAAAATTGGGGGAAGGGACATCACCATTTTAAGATACGCAGACAAAACCATATATAAAAATAGCAAAGACTTGGAATGAGTAGTGGTGAAAGTTATGGAAGAATGTCCAAAGCGGGGTTCTCATTCAATGTTTAAAAAGCAGGAACAATTACTATACGTGATTTACATAAGTTCAAAAGCGACTAGTGAATACATCAACTTTTTATATATCTAGATTCAGTCAATAATCAAAATGGAGACTACAGTTGAAAAACCATAAAATTAAACCTTGTGTGGGCAGTTATGAAGGAAAGAGATAAGATCCTCAAGTCTAAAGATATATCAGTAGATATCAAGGTCAGGATCATCCATGCCATAGTGTTTCTAATTTCTATATATTGTTAGAAAGTTGGGCAATGAAGAAACCTGACAGGAAGAGAACCAATGCATTTGAACTTTGGTGCTGGAAGAGAGTTCTACAGATAACATGGACTGATAGAAAGATAAATCAATGGATTCTAGAGCAAATGAGGCCTGAACTCTCACTAGAAGCCTAGATGACTAAACTGAGGCTGTCTTACTTTGGTCATATCATGAGAAGACGTGACTCACTAGAAAAGACTGTAATGCTCAGCAAAGTATAGTAGAAGATGAAGGCCCTTTTTGCATTGAGGCTTCTCGCGTGAGCGGGGGAGGGCGGCTTGCGCGAGAAGGCTCCTCCGGGAGGGTGCCGTTTTCCCCTCCTTCCTTCCGCAGGCGAAGGAACGAGGGGGGAAGCGGCAGCCTCGCGCGAACCGCCCTACCCCCCCGGGGGAAGCAGGAGGCTGTCGCGTCCGTCCCCCCCCTGCTCGCGTGTAGCAGGAGGCTGTTGCGTCCGTCGCGCTAGCGCCCCGCCCCTTCCTTCCGCAGGGGCAGAGGGAAGGAAGCGCGACCCGGCCACCTCCCTGACACTCCGCACAGGAAGTAAGTGCGCATGGGCACCGGGAGCGTTGTGTGAGCACGGGTGATTTTCGCTTTGAGGCGAAAATCAAAAAACCCGCAATTGCGCCGCTGCAGCCCTGTGAGCGCGGCGGAAGTGGGAGTGCGTCGTGCAGAGCGACGCTCCCACTCCCGTGAGGCTCATGGGGCTGTCGCGCGACAGAAAGCCCGTGCGAAAAGGGCCGAAAACTGTCCTGCAGGTGAACTGATGCAATCAAGGAAGCCACAGCCCTGAGTTTTGCAAGATCCAAGCAGAGCAGCTGATAATGGGGTCTCTTGGTGATCTCTCATTCATAGTGTCACCATAAGTTGAAGCTGACTTGATGGCAAATAACAACATCAATATACACAAAGTGTCTTAACATTCATTTGGGAGGACTAAAAAAGCTTGGACTATCTCATTGCAAGGTCATCAACTGCAACAGCTGCCTTAGATAGGGGTCTATATGTTCTGTAAGTATTTTGTAATCTACTGGGCAACTACAGGCGCTTCCTCACCTTATGTGAGAGAGGGAAATATATTAAGGTGCGACTCAGCAGGAAGTGTTACAAAGGAACTCCATGCCTCAGGAAGGTAATTGCATGTTACATATAGAGAGGAGGTTAGAAACTCTTTGGAATACACAATCATCCTGTTTCAACTTTAACACAGCACCCACTTTTAGTGCTTACTAGAGCAGATCCATTGAATCCATCATGTTTCTCTGTATGTTGAGTCACCATTCAACAAAGGATTGAATGGGCCTATTCTACTTGGGACTAACCAACAGGATGCTACCCTAAGGGTTCCTTCCACTCATATTGAATCTAGAAAACAGATGGCTTTCCCTACATTGTACATCTTTACTTCCTGGCTGAACTTTACTATTGGTGGAAAAGGTTGTATATGTCAGGGTAGTAATCTTTATGTGTTCATATCTGCATGCACACATATATATGTGTGCATTTGAGGCAGGGGTAGGAGACCAAGGCCAGAATCTCCCCATGATGGCTTTTAGCGATGTCTTTCTATGAGGTCCCCCTCTTATCTATCACCCACCTACATCATTTCTTTTTCAAGCACTGTGCAATGAGTAAGAGGTGTTAGTGAATGGCAACTACTAACAAAAATGGAGGAAAATATACAGAAGGCTGAAATAAGGGAAAGCCTCAGGAATTTTCTCAAGCAAAACACGTGCTGGGAAATGGTGGTTTCAGCTCTGCCTGTAAACAAGATAGCTCAGTTGCTATTGCTAATTCTAAACCAGATTCTCTCAAAAGCTGGATCCCAAAATAGCTCATTCCAACTAACTCCACCTATCATTTCTGCTTTCCCTACTTAATCCTCCTCTTGTGCAGCTGTTGGGGCTTCATCTTCTCTTAAATTTGAACTACAAAATGCTCCATCTCTTTCCCTTTTTCTTTTTGTGTGTATATGTCTCTCCCCTGCCCCTGCACACATACACACCACAGAGGTCCTTACCTGCTACACTTGCCAGATGGTTTCCCTTTGCAAGAAACCATTCTTTTGGAATGGGGAAACCCACAGGCTGCATGAGAATCTTTAGGAGGTCCAGTGTGACCTCTTCAAACCACGCTCCAAAACAGCCAACCCTCACCCTCACAACAACCAGAGAGGTGACTTGAAGTGACACATTCTCATTTCCAGTCACCAAAATGACAGATGTGATGGGATGGCTGCAACCCTCTAGATCTCTAGAAGAGCCAAAATCTGGTAGTGCAGCCCTCTGGACTCTGGTATGTGCCCACTCCCACTATAACTGTTAGTTCCTCTTAGGGGGCATCCAAGCCATCATTTCTTTTAGCCAGCAAACAGCTTTACGGAAGGGTGGTCTGCCACTAGCTGCACATCAGATGTCTGAAAAAAAGAATGAAAATTCACATCTGATGGTGTTTTCCTGCATGGCAGGGGGTTGGACTCAATGGCCTTTGTGGTCTCTTACAGCTCTATGATTCTATGATCTTTCTCAGCTTAACATGAATCATTGCATTCATTTCAGTTTTGCAGCAACACTGAAGTTTCATCATTCCCGACTGCCTTTTCCCAAATCTTTTACTGCAGTCTAAACTACTTCTGAGCCAATCTTTGTGGAACAAACTAAAGTTGTCTTAGTCCAGTGCTTCTCAGGCTATCTGATGTGGAGGACTGGCAATGACATTGTGTTCCAGGGACCAGCACCATATTTGTTACCACTAGCTACAATTATTTCTTTGTTTCTTTGAAGTTCACTAGGTAAATGATGGCTCATGATGGCAGTCAATGGCACATGGACTGGTGTCATACTAGGGACCATCACTTTGAGTAGCCCTGCATTAATCGATTGGAAAATAAAAAGCGGACTAGCATGTATGGTTTTTCAGAAGCATGACCAACGTCTGTTATCAAAAAGAAATTTGACATTGTTTTAATATATAGAATTATTCAACTACATTTGAACTGGTTTCTACACATATGTCTGTCATCTAAACATCTGCTGCTTTCACTTGGACAGAGAAGGAATAATTTAGATGATCACAGCTACTTATTTATGATTTGGGATTTTTTAATCACACCACAAGCAGTGAATACATGGCATACAGACACGAACAAAGGAACACACTCTCTTTCCTCAAACCCACCATTGAACCATCTTTCTCTGTGCAGGCTTCTCTGAATGGCAGTGGCTCTCCAAAATCTCAGACATATTTCTCTCCCACCACCCCTGTGTAGCATTCCTCTTATTTGGAGATGTTTACCTGGACCTGCCAGACACTGAACCCAAGTCAAATGCATGCAAATCACGGTGCTTATCTAAATGAGTCAAATATTTGCTCCATAATCAGACCATCAAGTGGCACATGACTCTGATTTATGGTGCAGTTCTTTAGCACCTGAATCTCCCCCCTTCCCTTGGAAACATGTGCTGGTGTGCATCAATAATATTTCAGTGGTTGACTGTTTTTGTGAGCATCAAGGCTGTGGAAGGAACAGCTAAAGCCACATCTGTTAGGGGCTCTCTCTTGTTTGTGCACCAATATGAAATGCTGCTAAACTATTAAAGCAAGCGTATGCTAATATGCTCAAGGAGGCCTTCCAGTAATAATAAGCTAGCCAGCGTTTGCACCTGGCAGCCGTATATCGTCAAACTAATGAGCTAATGAAATGTTTAATAACCCTATGGAGGAAATAAAACTCCTACCTTCAGTTTCTGCTGTAGTTGTGCAGCATAGAAGCTGATAGGCTCGGCCATCTCTTTGATTTCCAACCAGTTTAAGTCCCCCCCTTCCCCCCCTTAATGTTTTTAGATTTTGTTGCAACTTTGAACTGCCCTATTCAGTTGGTATACCTCTGGATCAAAGTGTCACTCACATGATTAATTGTGTAATTGGTCTAATTTAGTTTACTTACTGCTTCAACCTTCTGTGTACAGGTGTTCTGTTTAGTGCTAGTAGTTGTCTGCAGGGAGAACTGTTGAATTAGCCTTTGCTTTTACTAGAACAAAACTCCTTGGTTGGTTTTATTGACTGCATGTTGTAAACACAATCCAGAACTAACAAAGGCTGATAACTCCTTTTAAATAAGCAGCCATCTGCTCTTTGTTCAGGGAAGTTTCAAAGCAAGCTATGCTTGGAAGTGCTACTTTTCGGAGCTACAGTTTCCACAATCCACAAACTATGGTCTGAGCAGAAGCCAGCAGTGCACTTGGTCACATGAATTTCCCAGTGCAGAAAATACTATGGGAGCTGGGTGAGATGTTACTTTTCAAAACTATCCACCCAAAAAGTTTGACAAGTGGTGCTCTGACCAGCAGCAACCAGCGGTTTTTTGTTTTTTTTCCCTAGTCATGTGTAAGGCATCTGGAGGTTTCGACTATGATAATGCATTCAAAGGGAGGGATGTCAAATCCAGGCTGTTTGCACCCTGTCCTTCTATGAAATGATCTTTGGTCATGGAGTGGTAATACAGCTCCCACGCTCAAGTAAGTTTGCCAGAGTGAAAACTGGAGACGACTACTGTACCTTTATTGGTTATATAGAAGATGGAATTTCAGCAAGTATTGCTAGTTATCTGGTTGTGCAACAAGCAACAGCTGCCAAAATTCCTTCTTCTACACAATCATTAAAGGTTCAAGAGTCCTCTTCAGTTTTCACTCTGGCAACTCCATAAGGTAGCAGTAAGGGCTTATCTGCCTCTGCAAAACTACTAGCTGTAATCTGGCTCTTTGATCTGAGAAATGTGCAGCCAGCTATAAATTGATCTGTTGATTGACTGGCTTTTTGCTTGCTTAGCTGTTTACATGTAGGCCTTTCACTGCCAGTACTGCATAGTTTTACTGGAAGTGGACCATTGGGCTAGCTTCACAGAACAAACAATGCCTGACATCTCCTTAAAAAAAATAGCCCCTTGTTCTCTGTGTGAGAAGGTTGCAAAGCAGGTTGTTCTTAAATTCCTTCTTGCCATTATCTTTGTTGCTATCTTAGACCTCATGGCCGGGAAGAGTCCTGGTGTCTGTTTGGAATACTGTTGGTTATGGGATTGCCAAACTGAAAACTGGAGACAGCTGTTGTGTCTGTTATGGTTGTGTAGAAGGAAATTCAGCTGGCATTGCTTGTTATACAACCAGAAAGCAAGCGACATCTGCTGAAATTCCTTCTTTCACACAAACATTAAAGGTATGACAGCCCTCTCCAGTTTTCTTTCTGGGAACCCGAGCTGGTTTGTCCCAACAAGAATAGAACCTTTGAATCAACTGTGAATGGTGAGTCAACACCTAGGTAAATCCAACTGCTTCAGTAGCTTTGCTCTAGTTGGAAATAGTAATGGGATTTAGCTCTCTAACAACTCTCATAACAACAATCTCTCATAACAACTGTGATTTATGAGGCTTCCCCAACATTTGCCTTTTTTGTTTACACCTCATTTCTGATTTTTAATTCAGTTATGAGCTTCAGTTGTTACCTTTTACTGAAGGTGGGTCAGGGAGGCTTAATTGTCACTTTGGTTTCTCATTAGCAATGCCCAAATTGGGAACCATCTGTCTTTGTGTGGAGAAGCAGTTCTTCAAGGCACAGGTGCATCTATTAATAAGTAACATACAGGAAATATGAGGGGTTTTTTCATTTCCAACCCCACCTACTATGGGACTTGCAGGTGCAAAGAATCTGTGTGCCAAGCATACATTAGCACACTTCATTTTGTCATGTGTTTCAGGTGCCAGACCTAAACTGATTTTGAAAGTCTAATTTGTTGAGCAGTGGGAAGAAAGCAAGGAGGAGTCCTGTAGTTTATTTTGAAGTGACTTAATTAGCAATGTTCTATAAACACACCAATACACACACACAAAATGAAAGAAATGAACCTCAGTGTTGGAGAATTTGGAGAATTATCCCATTTTGGTCGCCTATGGTATTTGATGCATACTAGTGTAGTGTAGTACTTTGAGTGTTGGATTAGGACTCAGGGAACTAAGGATGCAAATCTCTGCTCAGCCATGGGTGAACCTGGGCAAGTCACTCTCTCTCAGTCTGAAAGGAAGGTAATAGTAAACTTTCTCTTAATAAATCTTAACAAGAAAACCCTGTGGTAGGTTCACCTTAGGGGCACTATAAGTCAGGTACAACAAAAAATTTAGACCTCTGATCCAAGCAAGCTGCATGGTCTTCTGAACGTGGTTGATAACTCAAATAAGTCCCATCCAGCATCTGGTGCTGAAAGTTCTCTGGGCCAATGAAGAATTATCTATGTTGTTCTCATGGTTATGTGTATATATTGATGGTGTGGCATTTTTTAAAAAATGTTTTGGGACAAAAAGATGAAAGGGAAGCAGTCCAGTCCCTGTTGTCCTCTCCGACTATGCAGCCTGTATCCTTTTTATTTATGATATTAAAATTATACTTAGGATACCTTTAAAAGTTGTGTACATAAGAAAAGAAACATTACAAAAATCAAACAATAAAAGCAATCAAGAAAGGTAATAAATGCCAGTAATTTTTTAAAAAAAAAAAACCCTAAATTTAGTTTGTAGACATGGATATTGCTGCAAAATCCAGCAACCCAAAATACAATATAAGGGAAACCCATTAAAACAAACAATGGACTGTAGGCAATGTCAGAATCCTGTTACTAACATATCTAGGCATGCTCTTTGCAGATGGAGGTATTCACCACTTACTTTTTCAATGACCCTTCCATATACAGAACCAACTTACATCCAATTGGACCCCATACACGACCGTTTAGTGAGCAGGGAAGGGTGAAGGGGTAGCCAAGCAACATTCCGTTATATTTCTACAGGCAGATGCACAAAGACGTTGGCCTGAATCCTATTGGAGCATTGTGCCTTCAGAAATGGACTAACATCTACAGGAATCAGAACTGTGCAGCTACACAGTGTCCATATCCAGTAGAGGACTGCTGTTATGTTACTACAGAGCAGAGGCAGCAAAGTACTTGGTTGACATTGATGCCCAATCATGATGGGACCAATGCACAATGGGACCAATGCTCATTGGTCCTGGTGCATTTCACATCAACTGTGATATGCACTTCACTGGTCCCAATGAGCATAAGGCACCATTGCACATTGGGCACTCTTGGCCAGTATCCCAATACACATCTTCTCAGTTCAGGAAACTGGTTTCTTACTACCTCTGCTACTTAGCTAAGTATATACAATGTCATGTTATATAAAAGGTGATATAAGATACTGGCCAATGTCGTCTTCTAGGACCTCCAGGGGTCTCCTGAAAGGTCCTGCAAGATGTTGTTTGGTTGTACAATGATGGTATGTCCATAGTTAGTTGGTGTTTGGCTGTCTCCTACCCTTCCCTGGCCACCGAAGGGTCATGTTGGGAACTGGGTGGCAGGAAGAGATAAGTGGATTTTATACTTCATATGACCCATGTAGGATTTCAGCCAATATTTTTTATTTAAAATTATCATAACTGTTATAATAACAAAAAGTAACTTTGAATAGAACTTCATCCATCATGATTGTTTAGTAGAGGGAACCACATACACAACACAGGTCTTCAGCAGAGGATATTTTCAGATATAGATCTTACAATAGACTGTATGGTCACACAAGTCTTCTTCCAGCAGATAGTCAAGCCAGTATTTCAGTCTTTCTAAAGTTGCTAGATTTCTTTGCAGGGTTCTTGTACAACTTCTCCATCAAAGTGACATGCCCTTTTTTAGTCATTTCTCCTCAACATCATTACATACTCGCCATTCTCATGTGGTGGGAAGTTTCAGAGACAATGCTGCACAGTATAATTTTCTTCAACTGAGAGAGCAATGGAGGCTTATTGTTCTCCTGCAATATTTGTTGTGTTCAGAAATGTACATACAAGAGTAAATGAGAAGCAAATAGACTCATGCAGGTGGAGAGTACCTCCTACATCAGAGTCCCAGGAAGCTACTTGTATTGCCCTCTTCTAGAAAAATGTCCCCAGTCACAGCTGGAACCCATCAGTTCTTTCTTCTCCTCTTCACAAGCTAGAAAGTACCACCTCCTCCAAGCTCTAATGAGCAACTCTTTCCAAAAGTGAAGCAATTTCCCAGACATCAAGGGATCATCACCTGTCATTAGACCCATTGATGAAGTGTCATCCCAGGTGGTTAGTGGGTAATCAGTTGCAGAAGATTATCTATCAAACAGCCACTATACCATGTAGAGGCAAGCAAGCAGTACAATGTTGGCCTTATGTTTTCCAATGTTTGATTGCCTGTTGGAGTGCAGCTCAGTTGGAAAAGCATTGCTTCTACAGGGATTTTGACTGCAGGCGCAAGAGAAGAAATTACTTATAGCTGCAATATTTTAGAGGTGGTAGCACTTTTTCTATGGATGAAGTCACTTTTTCCAAAGAGAATTTTGTGACAAATGCTTGAAATTTTTAATTTCTTTCTAGAGCTCATTCTAAGCTCTAAAATTCCAGTCTTCCCCAGGAGAATATTTCACAAAATGTTCCCATCATGATTTATCCATAAAAGAATGCTGGATACAACTACAGAGGAAATTTCCATATCGTTTTCAGACTGATGTATTTGTATAATTTTATGAATCCTTAAAAGTGTTGCAAAGGTGCAGTGAAATAATGAGTGGTGAAGATGGGTGTTTGGAATACTCTTGCCGGTGCTCTAATGCACTTCTGGCATTTGCTGTGCATCAAGCTCTCATCTTGTACTCTAGCACTTCCTAACTGGTGTCTGGATGTGCTTTGAGGTGCATGTTGGTGCCCACTGTGCATTGGGCATGGCCCATCAGTCACTCCACCATTGTGCAATGGATCCTCAGTTGTAGGAATGTCATGGTAACCCTAGGCAAATACAGACATTGTGAAATTCCACTTACAAAGTTATAATCCCATACAAGTTTATGTCCATTGTTTTAATTTTGTTCAGGTTAGGATATGGAAAGGTTCATTATTATTTTTTTGAACTGCAGCACTCAGAATCCTCCTCCACACAACAGAAGGATCATAGCATCTGTGAGGGGAGGGCGGTTTCTCTTATTTGATGCTGTTTCTTGCTGTTGAAATGAAGATGGGATCCCTCTTGCCCCTGATTTTGAATCCCCATCATGCACTAACTCAGTAGGAAGCTACTGGGGAAAGAATCTCTAAACTCAGAGGCTTCCCTTTCCCACCACTTGCTGGAGAGAGGAATTCCATCTGCACGCACAACTGGCAAGGCACATGGAAAAATAAGGAAAGGTTTTTTTATTCTAAACAGGCAACACAATAACATAAGATAACTCATTCATGAAGAAAAACCCCTTCGGGCATTGCTTAGCAGTTATAAAATTGCAGATAAACCTAGGTCATTTCAACCTGAGGTTTAAAAGAATATAATCCCTAATGCAACTAGCTAACACATTCCTATTCTACTCACATTACTATTCAAACACTGGGATGGTGTGGCAGGGGGAAAGAAACCAGGGAGTCTGAACAGCCTGCTACCAGTCCCTTGTGTCTTGTTGATGTTTCTTTTGTCTGTCTGAAGCTTGTGGTCTCCTAAGGCCTTTTAAAACTTCTTGCCTGGAGCTTCTGGAAGCTTCTACCTAGTTCTCCCATCTGGCCTTGCTGATTGGGCAACTGTCTACACCCTATTAATCTCTTGTTTACCTGAAGAGAGAACTATCCCCCTTAAGCTGTGTTGCCTGGATAATGGGAAGAGCCCATTACATGCTGGTGTGGAACTTTTGCACTGGGCTTATAAACCATGTACATAATTTGCTGTCGTGTCACAGAGGCAGAGAATCCACTCCAAGTATTAGTCCATACTTTTAAAAAGTTGTCCAAGGTGGTGCACCTATTTTGAGGATAAGGCTCAGCTCCCTGGGTGGTTGAAGTTAAAGTTTAAAGCTCAGACTAAGACCTGGAATGGATTCATCTTCCTGCTGATGTGAAAGCTATTGGCCACCACTGCTAAACCCAGGCAGTGAAAGGGGAGAGATTCAGGACAGACAAAAAAGAAAACAATTCATCACTCAGTGCATCACTAAGCTGTTGAATTTGCTATCAGGAGTGGTTGCTATGGTCACCAATTTAGATGCATGTAAATGGGGATTAAGCCATCAATTGCAATCCCTATAGCTATATCACTCTGAAAGCCCATGATCTTGTCTTATCTCAGAAGTTAAGCAGGGTTGGCCTGATTAGTATTTGGATGGAAGACCACCTGGGAAGGCCACCCTCTGTAGGCTTTTAGATGAGCCAGTGTGTTACCCTGACTTCTGGGGATCCCATGGGGGACACCTTGATTCACTCCAAGTTATAAAGGTTGGGGAAATTAGCAGAGCACGAGCATTAGCAAAACGAGGGGCAGGGTAACCCAACACTTTACCCAACTTTTCAGAGTCAGGCCAAGCACAAAGCCAGACAAATGTACCATATAAGTGAATTTTATTAAATGAATATATTATCGCACACCAACGCACTCACTCACGCACACAAGGCCTATTAAGAAGGAAAAGAGGTGAAAAATAGGAGATATAGCAAAGAGAATGTAGAGGCATTGATACTGCACCTATCCTGAAGTCTTTGGTCTAGGAAGCAGCAGGAGGAACAGAGCTCAGCGAAGAGATGGCGGAGGGGATCACTCAACTAACAGAGTGCTGGTCTGCTAGCATGGCAGGGAGTTCTCTGAAGACACCCTCAAAAACTAGGACTACTTATAGGGCAGAACATACCTTGAGGGCAGGCCCTCTCCCGGGAAGAACAATGGCTGAAACAAAGGAAGGAATGCCATAAAATAGCAAGTGGGTTGCAGTATTGTTTCAAGTAGGTTTGCAGTCAAGTAGGGTTGCAGTCAAGATTTAGGATTTTTCCAGAGTCAAAATTGCTCAACCTGGGGGAAACATGCTAATCCCCTCAAGTTGGCTATTCCTGGCTGAGGATCCTTTGTTTATGTGGATGTGTATAGCCTGAGATGTCCTTGGCTGTGTGACTGGGGATTTTTCTGATCTTGACCTGTTTTTGGTTGTTCGACCTCTTTGCCTACGTGCCCATCTGGGCAACCTCTCTGGCATGGCGGTCATATCTGATATCAAATTTATAGTCCCTGGGATAGGGTATGCCAGTGGGGTAACAAGTGTGGTGTAATGGTTTGAATGCTAGACTACAACTCTGGAGAATGGTGTCCAGAACCCCGCTTGGTGATTGAAATCCACAGGGTAACTTTGGGCAAGTCACACACTCTCTGACTCAAAGGAAGGAAAAGGCAAACCCTCTCTGAACCAATCTTGCAAAGAATATCCCATGATAGGTTTCTGGAGTTGGAAATGGTTTGAAGGCACACAACAACAACTGATCTATCAAGATTTTTTTTTTTTTAGATTAATTGTGCTATTTTGCCATGGAACATGTAGCATGAGTAGAAAATCATGTAACCCACAGCATCAAAATAACTTCAGGTAGTCTAACTAAATATTTCTACTTGATTATTTCTTCTTCTTCTTCTTCTTCTTCTTCTTCTTCTTCTTCTTCTTCTTCTTCTTCTTCTTCTTCTTCTTCTTCTTCGTACTTTGTTTTAAAAAGCACATGCACACACACGTTATCTCTGAGGGATAAGTATATCTTCTGTTCTTTCTTTGAGGTTGGAAGAAGTTCAGCAAAACCAGTTATTAAAGAACTCATTTATTATAGCGAAGATAGCAAAGCGATTGTATCTTTTGAAGCATTTAATCTCTCTCCCCCTCCTTCTCTTTTTAGCTTTTCCCTCTTTTCATTTCACTTAAACTTGGATTATCAAAGAAATCCAGGCATACAGGAAATGTCTGATTCTCTTTTTTGTCTCCTGCTAGCTTCTGGAAAGGTACTTATCACTAACAAAGTGCAGCGTGGCACTCTAATTTGAGAGAGCGTCCGTTCTGACTTTGAATATTCTTAAGCTTTCGCTGAAGCAACCCTCTGTGCTTTAGTGTTTAATTAAAACTAATATAAAATTATAAACCCAGTTCTTAGAAATAGAGGAGGGGGAGAGAAATTCAATGCATATTCTATTTAAAAAAAACACATTATCTTAGTTATCTCATTTTTATTTTGAAAGAATTATGCATAATGTTAAATACCCTGTTCACTACAAACTAACAGTTTGTTGGAATGGCCCCTCCCATTTTGCTGCATTATTTATGGATAGAGAAACACAGTGGCCGTACAATTGAATGGACACTGAAGCAGCATGAAATATCACCTTAAACATACAATGCTGGTTCTTGTTGTTGTAGTTGTGTGCTTTCATGCCATTTCTGACCTATGACAACCCTAAGATAAACATTTTCTTTGTGCCATTTCTAACTTATGACAACCCTAAAGGAAACATTTTCTCAGCAAGATATGTTCGGGAGGGAGTACTTTTGTCTTCCTCTGAGACTGAGGCCCTTTCCGCACCAGGCAATTAGAACGGGGCAGTGCGTCCTCTCATGGAGCACCTTGTAGCAGACTAGGAGTGGACTACTTACTGGAGATCTGTACCTCAGTCCACTCCAAAACGACCCCAATTGGTCCTCCAGCGTGTTTTCTAAAGATCGCTAAAAACAGGTCTTTATTTTCCTGGAACACACCATTGCATTCCTGCTCCCTTGTGCATATATGCAGGCTTGCACCAATGAGAGCCTATGATCTGCAGAGGGCAAGCTTTAGACATGGTGAGCTTCAGCAGTTGGTCAGGACCCATGACCAACTGGAAGCCGGAAGCCGCCATATTGGAAGCCAGAGCAGTGCAGATCTACAGACCTCGCACTGCTCCGATTTGCCCTGGACCAAGGAGGAGCCCTGTGGAAGGGCTTCAGGCATAGTCCATGTTGCTTTGGACCCCAGAAGAAGCAGTAGGTAATAGGTAATAGCATGGAGCAATTCCCTTGCCTCGTGCAGAAAGGGCCTGAGGGAGTGTGACTTGCCCAAGTCACCCAGGGGATTTCCATGGCTGAGCAGGGATTCAAACCCTTGTCTCCAGAGTTCTAGTCCAACCCTGAAAACACTATACACTGGCTCTTGATATCACACAGGTTGTCACCTGGTTCTTGCCTTTTCATTCTTTACAGTTTAGGCCTAAATCCAGTCATTAGTCCTAACTGGATGAGATCCAATGCATCTAGCATTGCCATCTGAGGACTAATCCAGGCCTGAGATTTCACAGTCAAGAGAGAGACCTGGCCCATTTCTGCACTACACTCTTATAGCGCGATTATTCCACTTTCAACATCCTATGGAATCCTGGGGTTTGCAGTTTCAGGAGGGGCCAGCTGACCCCTCCCAAAACTGCAAACCCCAGGATGTTGAAAGTGGAATAATCGTGCTATAAGAGTGTAGTGTGGAAATGGCCCTGGTGAAGATGCCCTTGTAATCTCATGGGGGCAGACATGATGGTGTCATTAAGCAGGATACCTTAAGCACAGGTGCACAGAGTGTGCTAATCAAATTAGAAAACACCAGGTCTAACAAATGAGGGAAAACACATAAACACACACATTTCAAAGCAGTGCTCTCACTCTGAGATTCTTTTTTTTTCTGCCAAAAGGATTGGAGGAGAGGGGCCAAGCCCTGTGATTCCAGAACAAACTCTGAGATGTGACAAGCTTAAATGAAACAATTGAATTTATGCAAGTGTTGACTTATAAAATCCCACTAGATCTCATCTAGTTTGGATTGAAATGTGTGGAGTCTTTACTCCAGTGGTTCTCAGACTAGCTAATGAGGAGGGACCAGCAATTATTTTGTCTGCATATGCCAAAGACTGGGACCATATTTGTCGAGGCATTCAGTGTGAGTGCGGTGTGGCAGAAAAGGTTTTTCTAAGTGGACAGCAGGAATGAGGTGATGTGGCCTTGAGTGCAGCTGCAGGAATGTTTTGGCCGGCCAGCCTCAGAAGGTCTTGCCTTGTCAACTTGAGAAGGTTGCCTGCTGTAAATGTGATTGGATCACCCCATAGGGCAGAGTTTCTCAACCAAATTTCCATGGAACCTCAAGGTTCCTTGAGAGGTTGCTAGGGGTTCAGCAAGCGATTGTGATTGAAGAAAACACATTTTTTTGAGCTGTAAATATAATAATTTTTATGTAAGGTGCTCCTGAGACCTGAAAATTATTTCAAGGATTTCTCCAGGGTAAAAAGGTTGAGAAAGGCTGCCATAGCGTCTGGGATGATGTTAAGCCCTTAAAAGGGCTTGAGTATGGCACTGTACTTTACCATTTGGGTCAATTCCTGGTTGTCATGCCACTCTGCTGGCTGATGTATGGAATGTTTCTCGACATGCTGCTGGTTTGTGTTTTTACCTGCTGAACCTGGTTCCTGTCTCACTTATTGCTTCCTGGCATGCTGCCAGAAGCCCTAACTTTAACCTCAGCTAAATAAGTAGCCCTCAGTTTATCTCTATGAGTCTCCAGAACTTTTTTAGCCTGCCTGGAGCCACTTAGTTGCAGCTGGACATTGCTGCCCTTTCAGCACTCTGCACATGCTGTGAGGAGCTACCTAGTACTACCCTGACAATATTTATGCCCACTGACTACAACTGCTACTTTCTTTTCTGGAAACTTGGCAGGCACCAGTAGCCATAGCTCATGGAACACCACTGGTCCAAGGTCCAGCACTTTGAGTAACACCGTCTTATTCATACACTCTATCACATAGGGCTGCTGGTTGCCATTATTCTATTCCACCTTGTGGCGAAAGTATTGCCCAATTCCTCATCTTCTTTGAGGAAGATAAGGGCAGCCACCTGAGCAATAGCTGCCCAAAGGAGCTCTCGTTTGCTTTGTGAAGAGAGAGACAGAGAGGAAAAACATTAAACCTCAGAGAAAGAAAAAAGATAACTCTACCACAATGATCCACAGTAACTCCAAGCCCCCATATACACAACATTTCTTCTCATTTTGTAGCCAGAATGGTTCAAATTACCATAACTTACAATTTTATATTGCTTTACTTTAGAGAGCTTGGAAAAGTTTTCTTGCTATGCTGGATAGGGAATTCTGGGGGTTTTTGTCCACACACATGCACACACCTTTTGCAGAGTTCTGACAGTTTCACGTCATGGTTTTCCTCCCAGTGATTTTTGGACCACTGCAAGACATTGGATTTTTTTTTTCCTTGTGAACCTTAGCTCTCCTTTACTCAGCTAATGGCAGAAGGCCAGGCTCCTAGTATTAGATTAATAATGGATATCTTTTATAATTTCATTTTCAAAGAAATAAGTAATTTTAGCAGTTTTCCTCCTGCTGCAAGAAGTCGCCAAAACCAAACAATTTTCAAAGACTATTGCAACTTAGGTACTTTTCAGTGTGAAAAGAAGCCCTTTAGATTCAGGGTTTTTAGACTACTTGTTTCATGAGTTGTTTGTTGGGGAAGAAGTGGCAACCACAACATCCTCCCACCACCAAAATGTAACTGCCAACATTGTGGTGTGCATGTGTGCACGCGCGCACCAGGTTTGTGCCAGTCACTGTTTCTTCTCCAAATGCCACTGAATGCTGGAAATGGAAGCTGGAAACGACAGCCACCAGCCTGGAAAAACATCAACACATATTTCTTATAAAGCTCTTATTGTATTTTAGGAGACCACCACATACTGTAGGGGATCTATATGAGATGCCAGGAAACTACCACCCCTGCATCTCATATCAATGTTAAATCATAGGAAGCCTCCTGTGACAGGGCTTACTTCTTTCTCTCTCAGATTGATATGGCAGCTCCCCAATCTGATAAAACAATCTGTCTTTTCCACACAACTCTGCCTCCCCACTTATAACACCACCTTTGTGTAAAAGCAAGAAGCCTTTCAATGGTTATTTAGATCCCCTTTACTGTTTTATGGCAGTCTGTTTTCTGGGTTGCTTTAAATACTGTATGTCACTTAGCTGAGTCAGTATTATCAAAATAAACTGTAAAATTTATTAAGAAAACTTACAGAACAAAGCACTGGAGTTCATATGCAGGTCAACATTAATACATTTCTTCAGAGTACTTTTAGACAGTTTTCTTCTATCTTTAAACTCTCATGTAAGCACAAGTATCATAACCAGCCCTTTGGCTACACTCTCACCAAAGACCCACTTCTCAATCCAGGCCACACTTTCTGACCAGATTCTATGGTTTAATTACTCTTCTGCCTCTCTCTCTAGGCTTTTCCTGAGAATTAAACCCTTCCCACCCAGTCACTCTCCCTGACTGACTGAGGAACTTTTCTCCAGAGCTCTCTCTGGTGAGAATTAACATTAAAAGACAATCAGTATTTGCCTTTATATATCTTTTCTGCTCAGCCACCAGTCCTACCCACACACTACTGGGCTGGGTCGCTCTCCTGATGAGCTATTCTGGTTGCCTGTCAACCTGTTTCTAGGCTGTTCTGGCACTCCAGATAGCCAAACCCCGAGAATTCCATCACAGTGCCTTATCCTGAGTGAGACCATTGGTCTATATAGACCAGTAGTGTCAACTCTGATTGGCAGCAACACTCCAGAGTTTCAGGCATGATTCTTTCCTAGCCCT
The DNA here is from genome assembly GCA_948474755.1 of Ctenosaura bakeri. Classification (NCBI taxonomy): domain Eukaryota; kingdom Metazoa; phylum Chordata; class Lepidosauria; order Squamata; family Iguanidae; genus Ctenosaura; species Ctenosaura bakeri. The sequence goes on from CAOLHI010001464.1 coordinate 178,630, forward strand.
ATCTGGAGGGCCTTTGTATTCCCTGGTGTTGCATCCTAGTCTCATGCAGGTTTTAACCTTGTTCAACACTGCTTAGCTTCTGTAATTAGTCAGGATTCGGTATATTCAGAGTGGAATGATGCTAATTCTACTTATGCACTGCCATTTCCATTGGCACCCCCATACTTATTTTATCTTCTTCAGAGATTTTCAGAGCTTGGGAACAGTTCAGAAGCAATGTAATATCACTAGTGTGATGGGAGTTCATAATTAAGAGAGGCAGCCGAGATTTACAAGATTTACGATGACTGGCACCCAACACCAAACCATAGATGTAATGTAGTGCTTGATGTCAATAGATCTCAATAGAAAAGACTTGAGGTCATATGTAGTTCCATTACTGAAATCAACAAAACTTTAGAAAGTGCCTATCACTGGCTGCATTTTGCCCCTAAACTTACTTGGAATTGGGTGGGATTAATTTCAGTAAAATTTCAGAAAATTCAGTAAAATTTACTTCCAGGTAAGTATGCATAAGACTGTGGCTTTCATCCAACTGAGCTCTATTCCAAGATCCTCTTTGGATCTTATGTTGTTTTCATCTTGTATGTTCCTGGATGTAATCATTTTTTTAAAAAAATAAAACTATGCTAAACATTTAAGATGTAACAATCATACTTGTAAATCAGCACAGGAATAAAATATAGGTTTTCTAAATTCACATACATACTAACGTTGCTTCTTTCTTTTTCCAGATATGATTCTCATATTAACATTATCCCAATCTGCCCATTTCTATTTCAGCACCCAGCCTTCCCAAGGCTCAGGTTAAGACAGCATCACTTGGACTGGCTGGAAAAGCAAGATCTCCTCTGCTTCCTGTCTCAGTGCCGACAGCCCCAGAAGCCTCAGAAGAGGGTCAGAAACAAACAGAAGATCCTGCAAATGTAAGAACAAGTCAAGGGTTCTTGTTTGAAAATGCTAGTCTGATGATGTTGGAACTCCCATATTATGCCCCTTAGATTCGCATGAGGAAAAGTGGTGGTTGATGTCCTCCATGTCAATGAGCTAGGAAATCCATTCCAGATTTTAGTCTCATCTTTAAGCGAGCTGTCTGAAGTGCTGAACCTACCTGCAACATAGGTTTTGTACTATGGATAGATCCTTCAAAGTTTGGGCTAAACCTGGAATGGAATCATGATCCCACTGATATTGAAGCCACCAGTGGGAAGAAATTAAATCACCAAAGACAGGTATTACTGGGAAAGCACGAAGAACAGCAGCTTCATTTCACTTTCTGTTCCTTATCCTCCATTTCATCTACTAATAGCCTCCAAATGGACAGCTGGGTAAGTCTTTCATAGCATTAAAAGGAAAAAAAGATAGTGGGAAAGGAGGAATCTAGTGGTACCGTAATGATTAACTGATTTATTGTAGCATGACCTTTTCTGAATTTCTATCCACAAAAGCTCATCCTAAGATAAATCAGTTAGTCTTAAAGGTGCTGATAGATCCCTCTTCCTTGCCTTTTGTCCTTTCCACCAGTAATCATGATATCACCAAATCATATCAGAGCTTGGACTATAAAGCCACAGCCATTTTTTGACTACAACTCCTGGGATCTCACAGTAGGGGTGGCCTTTGAGAAAAGCAGCATTGGTTTACCTTCTTCTGCTCCTTCCTCTCCTCTTTTAATAATAGTATCACCCAAAAAATACAGTGGCCATGCTATCTGAGGGATTCTATGAGTTGTAGCCCCCTGCAAAAAATACAAAAAGTCCAAGAAAGCAACAGACTGCTGTTTGTAATTATCCAGTTTGTCCAATGTTTCTTTTACTCTAGAGATGGCAAAGTACAGTTTTCTCTGAGCTGAGTTTGTCCAAAAAGTAAACGAAGTGTATGGGGCTATTTTTAAAAAAGAGCACTAAGTAAATCTAAAATATGAGTCCCTTTAGATCTCTTGAAAGGAGGATGTCTTAGTGTTATGTCAAAAATGGCTGCAATTGTGGACACAGTACTGAATCAAGCTGAGGGACACCTGTCTACTGTTCATCACATGTAATAAAATGTGTGTGATGCAGAACTGTTGGAAGTTGGAAAGGATCTTTGAAATTGTCTAGTCCAACTCTTGCACAACACATCTTGTGCTGCTCAACATGGTGGCCCAAGGAGTGCTGCTGGTCTATGAGCTATTGCTTGCCAGACCATGGCAGGCTTCCATAAAAGAATTAACAGTTATAACTGATAAGCACAAATAAGGGACCCAACCCTGAAAAACTGGAAGAAAATCCCTACCGGTCCTGCACATGAAATAATTTAAGAATCAGCAGGCTAAAGCATCCCTGACACAATGCCCAGGATTCTCTTCAGTGATGGTGGTGGTGTGCAGAGCTCTGCCACTGCATTCCTCCAGGCTTCTCTCTCCACCCTGGTGTGGAATTTCTAACTGAGGTACCAGGACATGCTCTCATGGCCAATCAGTGTCCAGGGAGGAGAGGACCCAGGCACCATCTGAGTGCAGTCAGGAAAAAGGAAGAACTGTCACCCTCCTAGATCTGGCATTGTTTGGCTGTGAAACTGGACCCTGGTGCCTGTGGTGGAGAATGCATACATAAGGGAGGGCTATTAAGTAAGGAGGTACTGAATATCACCTTCTACAACAACTGAGAAGTTGCTGGTGGCATAGAAGATTCCTCCAGTTTATGTCACCAACAGATTTCTGGGCAATGTCACAGTGTTCCACAATTCCCTGACCCTATAGGCAGCTGCCCAGAGTGTTTTGGTGTCAAGTATAACTTCATGTTAGCTGGAAGAATAATGAGTTGCAATTATAGTTCCAAGACCACCCAGAGATTATTACGATTTCACTTTGAGTAATTTGTGACCGGGGGGGGGAATCTAATGCAACAGGCCACTATTCTGTACCACAAAACACACTATCCTTCCATCCAACTGGCTCTTGTTTCAACATGTACAACAGAACACAAGGCAGCTGCACAAGCCAAAAATGAAGCCATGTGATATTTCTTCTCCATCATTTTGGAAGGCCACATTATAAAAGTAACTGAAAATTACTGTTCCGTCACAAAAAAGAGTTGTTCCTTGTTAAGTTATAATCATCATGTGATACAGTTAACCCTTCATGACTGGAAAAAGGAATTAATTTAGATTAGCAAGTTATTTTTAACTGCTTAATTTGAACTCGGCAATACATCTGGTCAACTTTTGTCATAGCCACATGGAAGCATTTTTAACTACTTCATGAGGGGGGACTTAAACCTGTCCACCCTCATGTGCTGAAAAAAAATATTCAGCTTTGGTGATTCTCTCCCTTCCATTGCTCCTGATTTTGTAGTTCATTTGAGCTAAGTTAGGACATGTGTTCCACAACTGTGATGCAACTGCCATGATTTAAAGTCCATTGTCTGCCAATCGGTAATTAAAATAGTCAGAAAACACAATCAGCAGGTGGGCATAATCCACTGCTCCACAACACCATCCCTGGTCAGCATCTGGATTCCTTCAGGCCCTTCTTTGCCTCTGAACATTTTCCAAGCCTTGGTGTCTGTGCTGTATGGAGAAAGATAAGGCAGCCCAGCATCTCACAATTGGGAAGGAATGAAAAGAACTGATTTTTGTGGAAATGACTGGTATAAGGAGCCCTTGAGCTCCACATTTCAGCTCCGATTATCTTATTTTCTAACAGCCAGACAAATTATTTCCTGAGTGGGTCACTCTTGGAGCTCAGCGGGAGTGGGAACACTTAGAGGAGATAATGGGAAAGGAGCCAAAGGGGCTCTTCAGGGGCTCAAAGTTCAGACTCGCCATACCACTCACCTGCTGCAGGCTTCCTAGGGGCATTGAATTTTTAACACCTGCCGTAACCCCAAGCTCTTTTCAAATAATGCATTGTTTAAGCCAATGTAAATAAAGAGTTGTTATTTATAGAATATCCTCTCCAGTCTCCTCCAATTGGTGTTCTTAATGCTGCAGATTCAATATAATCACATTTTAAGCATCACTGAAAGCAGGGATGGGCAACAAGCCAGGATCCAGGGTTTATTGAACCACTCACTTGAACCCCCAAGGGCCACAAACAACCCTGCACCAAAAATCACTATATTGCCTCTGTCCATTTTAGAGGATGTAGGGGGATGGAATTGCTCAGTGTTTCATAACCTCCAATGGTCCTGATGTGGCAGAGACAGTCATGATTAATCTTCTCTCATCCCACTTTTTCAGCTGCTGTTAAAATATCCCAGTTTCTCTCTTGTCCTCCCATTTCCCCCCATGTCCTCAATTTATTTCCATTGCTTCCAACTGAGTTGAAAGTGCACAAATGGCTTGCACTTCATTAACTAAGGCCCTTTCTGCACCTTACCTTCTTCCAGCGCTGGGGTATGGGGATCATGCGAGCAGCCTCTGGTGAGAAGCTCTTGCATCTGGGGTCCTTCGGCTCCGCATGAGCTGCCTGCTCACGTGAGAGCCCGCCTCTTCCTTCTGCAGTGTAGCCTGAGACCTTCCCAGGCTGCGCTGGGGCAGGAGGCGTGACCAGAGCAGCTCCGGAGGTTCCTCATGCCAAGTAAGTGCATGCGGGGTCCAAGAGCAATGCGCGATCACACACCATTTTTGGCTTTCAGCCAAAAATGAAAAGGTGCATGATCGGCGCCTGCCAGCCCCTGGAGCATCGCACAATTGTGAGTGCATCGTGCAGATCGCTCCTACAATTGCGCAACACTCCAGGCGCCCTTTTGCATGGAAAGTGCCATGCAGAAAGGTCAGTGTGGGGAAAGAAAGGAGTGGAATCTTGCCCTTCCCTGGAGGCTCAAGCAAATGCAAACTGTTGCCTCTTTTCCTATCTTGTGTATTTGTTTGTATCAATGTTTGTCATCTTGACCACACTCAGATGTTCCTTGGCCACAAAAATACCGGTTTTCATCTATGAAATATTGGAGGGTTTCCAAGTCCCCCCACTAATTTATGTCCAGAGGGGTTTTAAAAAAAGGCTGAAACTGAACCAGAAATCACTTTCAGTTTTTTTTTTTTGGGGGGGGGGAATTTCCCTGCTTTACATCATATGGCATTTTGAGTTTTTGAAAAAATCTTTTAAAAATTAAAACTGGGGCACTTGAGGGCCTTGGGGTCACATGTAGCCCAAAGCCTATACATTCTTCACCCTATGTTTAAAGACTGCTTTTAACACTAGGAAGACAGGAAGAGAAGAAAGTCGAGCTGGATCCAACGTGACAAGTTGAAGTATTCACTGGGGCTGAGCAGTGCAAACCTAACTCAAAGACATCCTAATTTATCCAGAATTAATCAGAACTTGGAAAAGTTACTTTTTTGGACCACAGCTTTAAGATTCTCCTAGCCACTATGGTGGGGTAACATCCTTACTTTTAGAAATGTAACTAAACATATTACAATGGCACCAGGAGAAAAGCGTATATAAATTGCTTCTCACCAATTGTATTTTTGTTATTAGAAAATGGCATTCCTTACAGGCAGCTAGTTATTTGCAATTAGCAGTGACTATTTCTTGAATCTGATGCTTAAAAGAGTTCAGTATAGTTGAGTAGTATTATGATCCACATCTTGCAGGCCAGGCAGAAAGTTGAATCTGGGGAGCTACCGGTAATACCACAGAAAATACAAAATTTTATCAATAGCACTTGAGGCTGCAATCTTATATTCGCTTGCTTGATATTATCACCCAGTGGGTCTTCGTTCTAAGTAGAAATGCATAAGTTTTCAGATGCTTGCTTGATGACAAACAGAATCCCCCAGAGCTGCTTCAAAAGAATGAAATTTCAGGGAAGAAAAGCATTTTCCTATCTGGTTTCCTTTGCTTAGTGAAGTCCAAAACATACATTGGTTGCAATCCAGCATCTCTCAGCATAGCTTATATATATATATACACATGAGGAAATATATTGCACCAACACTGTCCAACCCTCTTGCAGAATAGTAACATTGCACAAAAGATGTCAATGACTGGGTGCACACACTGTGATGTGCAGCCTGCAATGCACAATATGCAGTTCGCAATATGCAATGAGCAATGCACAACTGCAACATGCAGTGCACCGTGTGTGATCACAATGTGCAGCATTGTTGAATGCACAACTCTGTTTTCACCACTATCAACAGAATCTGTCAATTGCTCTGTGGCAAATAATTTGTCTATCATGCATAGTGCATTTTGTGCATGTGTATCTCACTATTTTCTTCTTCTCTTCCCATCATCATGTTTTTCTCCTTTGTGTCTAGTTTTGTTTTTAGACTGTATGGCCATTTCTGCATTACATTGTTACAGTGCTATTACTCCTCTTTCAATATCCTGCTGAATTCTGGGATTTGTAGTTAACTGAGGACCTGTAAATGCCCCTCCCTAAACTGCAAACCCCAGGATTCCATAAGATGTTGGAAGTGGAATAGTGGCAATGTAACAGTTGTAGTGCAGAAATGGCCTATGCCTGAGGATGAGGATTATCTTGTCTTTTTCTTTTCATTTTATTTGTCAGTAGTCCATTCTGGAAGCCTTCTCTGCACAACAGCTGGGACACACACACACACACACAGAGCAAACTGTAGCTCTTCTAAATCCACTTAGTGAAATTAAGACGAGATGGCTACTTTGGACTTCCTGGTTCATAACTTCCACTGTTAACCACTAACTGTAGCACACCAGCAGGTACACAGAGGGATGGGCATCATGGCTTCTTCAAAAAGCTCAAGATTGGACCCCCCAAAAAATAGCTCCTAGTCTATAGAACTCCCTCCCACAGGAGCCTCAGTTGGTTCCCTGTCTGCTCTCTTCTCACTATCTGGCAAAGACTTTTCATTGAGGCAGCCCCTCAGCTTTTAACTGCTTGGGGCAGAAGATTGTTCAAGCTTTCTATGATTCTATACTATGTATGCTGGATCTTTTACGATGCATCATTTAAAAAAAAAGTTTTAAATTAATATTTAATTGGATTCGTTGCTTAATAGCATTTTAAAACGTCCATGTATCATTTGTTTTAGCAATTTTGTTTTACTTATATCTTAAACTCCTTTAGGTCCCATATTGGGAGAAAGGTGAACAGATTGGGAGACAGCCATGGCTGTCACTGCCGTTAGGCAAGGTGAGGCAGCCATTTCTGGCAAGAGATTTTTCGAGCCATGAACAAACAGTTCCTGGTAGCTAATGCCTTCAGTGCTGGCAAGATCTTGAATCCACTACCACTTTTAGTCTGAGTTTTAGAAGGGTCATCTAGCCCCGTGCTATGTGGCAGACTGTATCTCCTGGAAAAGCCTTTCTCTCAGTCCCACCATCTTTACTGGCACAGCTGATGGGATGTGAGATAGAGGCTTCCTAGGGGCAGCCCCCAAGCTCTAAAACTCCCTTCCCAGGGAGGCTTGAACAGCCCCTGCTAGCTATCCTTCTGTTGGTAGACAAAGGTCATTTCCACACTACACTCTTATAGCGTGAATATTCCACCTTCAACATCCTATGGAATCCTGGGGTTTGCAGTTTCAGGAGGGGCCACTTGGCCCCTCCCAAAACTGCAAACCCCAGGATTCCATAGGATGTTGAAAGTGGAATCATCCCTGGCGATCAATGAGGTGACAGATGTCGCAGCCAGATCGCCCTCACATCCTCACATCTTTATGTCTATGTTGTCATTTTGTTGTTTTAATATTTTAATAAAACTTTTATTAAAAGAAAGAAAGAAAGTGGAATCATCGTGCTATAAGAGTGTAGTGCGGAAATAGCCAAAGATCTGTATATTCCAACAGACATTTAAAACTGAAGGTTTTTAAAGAAAGGCCTTTAGAAGATGCTACCTCATTTTTATGGAACTATTTTTAACATATTCACTTTTTCAGGTATATGTTTTAAATGCTTTTAATGTTATCCATAGTTTAATTCTGTTTTAAATTGACTTTGGGACACTTTCAGCTATATTGAACTTGTTTGAAATTGCAAACTGCCTTACGCCCCATTTTGGGGGAAAAGAAGTAGCATAAATAAAATAAATAACAATAGCAATAGCAATAACGTTGTTGTTGTTGTTATTGTTGTTGTTGTTGTTATTGTTGTTGTTGTTGTTGTTGTTGTTGTTGTTGTTGTTGTTATTATTATTATTATTATTATTATTATTATTATTATAGGAGCTAAGTCCTATTCCCAAGTAAGTTCAGAATCTTGGATAGTTCAGAAGAAACCCAGAAAAGATTCACCACCTTCTTGGCACAAAAACCACCAGCCACCACTGCAGATGGTTGTTGTGTACCTTCAAGTCATTTCTGATTTATAGCAACCCTAAGATGGAGTTTTCTTGGCAAGATTTGTTCAGAGGGAGTGTTGCCTTGCCTTTCTCTGAGGCTGAGAGAGTGCCTTGCCCAAGATCACTCAGTGGGTTTTCATGGCTGAGAAAGAAATTTCAACCCTCATCTCCAGAGTCATAGTTCAACATTCAAACCACTGTCCCATGCTGTCTCCCTCTACAGCAAAGTGTCAATTAATACTTTGTTGCTGTACTTTTAGTGCCAGGGATGGGGAAAGGAGTTTGCAGGATCTTTTTGTCCCCAGTGTAAAAATAATTTGGTCAAGCTCAGGCACTGTATATCTTAATGATAGGCAAAGACTGTGGATAAGATCCTGTATGGGAGACATTATCTGTCTCCCAATCTGACCTCCCCAAACCCTGCAGCTGTACCAGCCAAAGAAGTTTTGTAGCACTGGGCAAACGGCACACTTAAGGATGACACATCCAGCCCCCTTCTGCCAGGGAACCAGTGTATGACAAGCAGCAACAGAAGAGTGTTGGATGTATCATCCTGTAGCACCCCACTCACCGGGACTGCAGAACTCCTTCAGTCGGTGTGGGTGCCTTGCTTTTAAAGTAAGATTTAGGGGGCTTTTAAAATTGTGGCAATGGCACTATGGTTGCAAAACTGAATAGCAAAATTCACAAAATCCTAAGTCTAGCTTATGACATCGTACATACTAAGCAGCCACCATTTTCTACTCTGATTCATCTTAAATAAATAGAATAGAATAAACAAGTTGGTTGCTTTCTTCTCAGGTATATGAACAGGATGATCTGAGTGAACAGATGGCTAGTTTGGAGGGGCTAATGAAGCAACTTAATGCCATCACAGGCTCAGCCTTCTGAAAGTTTTGGACGAGAAATAGAAGAATGGAGTTACCCAGGAACATTGCAGCATACCAGCGTTTCAAACATACCACCACCCAGAGTCCTCACCTGCCATAAAGCCAAGCAATGCACCGTTGAACCCCATTCTAAGAAGGGATCTCACCGTCTGAAAACAACAGTGTGCGTTCATACAGATCTAGCAACAGCCTGAAGTAAAGAGGAAAGAGCAGCACCGAGAAGCAAGAAACAAGACGTCTGCACAATAGCTCACATTTCTTGGTGGTGGTTTTGTTCTTCTGGCCTTAGTAATGCACAGGATGAGGGGAGAAGTCATAGTTTAGGCCCGCTCCACATATTATCATGTTGCTAGCTTTTAATGTGGCCTTTGATGACCTGTGCTTGCATCTCTCCATGTGAGAGGTACAACCAATGTTGTCTAAAGTGACATTCAGAGTAAATTGTGGGATTATGCTTCCTTGGGGGAAAATTCCTAAAAACTTCTGAAGAAAGCCAAACATATTTCTCGCACAATGTCTGCCCTTTGATAAATTGTCATTAGTGATACTGCCCCTATTTTAAAAAAAAAAATCCTCAGACCTTCTAAAGCAGACTCATAGGCCTCTCCCACTAATATGAAGCTCAGTAGAAATTAAGCCTGTAAATCCACCAAGCATGTAAGGGACTTACCCTGGTGCCTGAATTCATGCTGCTAGCCACCTTTTCCTTCCACCAACCTTCTCTATTGCCCCAAATTTACCTTTGTGAAAAACGGGGAGCCCAACAGCACAATGTGCTTACAAAAACAGTAAAGTCTTAAGGTTTGAGGACTTGGCAGGGCACCTGTTAATGGCAGAGAGCCTGGGCCAAGGACGTTCCAATGCTCCTCCCCTCCAGCATTAATAGATGTTCGACATGAATGTCTAGGTTGGTATGTCCTGAGTTTTAAAGTATAGGTAGTGCCATTATTGCAAATCTTCCCTACTAGTCCTTATCAGCCATTCATGAAGATAAGCTTGGGGCAAGTGGAGAGAAAGGATGGATTCTCCTCTCAGTGCATCAGTAGAATCTGTTCTGTAGTTCTTGCAGTAGTAGGGATGGGTTTTCTCTAAAAAGTCTCCAAGGAAGCTTTGGGGAAAAAAACAAAAACTAAGCTAATTATAGACCAAGTTAGAAGAAAACTTGTCCATCACTAAATGCCACTGGGCTTTTTGAAAAATAAAATTAGAAGCAAACATGCTGCTTTTCCATCAGGCAGATCACTAGGGGAATTTCTAAGGAGGCTGAATGATTTTTAATAATACTAGCAACATCTCTCCATGTTTTATGTATATTTAACACCAGTTTTGGTCATCAAATATAATTGTGCTATGGTTCAAATTAACTCCAACCACGTTGTGGCCACTTCACACAAGACCATTATCTAATTGTGTGGAAGAAACCAAGTGGGTCATTTTCCCAGTCACAATGACACCACCATGGTAATATGTGAAGCGGTCCTTGGAGAACATTCTTTCCTTGCTAGACAGGTTTGTAATTTCATGATGTAGACCATACAAGAGCATTGTGACATTGATCTCAAGTCACTGTGAAATCATATGTAATATGTAACTCCTCTTCTTTGTTTTTCTTCATAATTTCAGTGCAAAACATCAGCACATAGCAACAGAGGGTTGGAAGTATTCTCAACAGCACAAAAATGGAACACAAATAACAGTAATGCATATATATCACATAACATAAGCGACCAAGCCATTTTTTGAGAGAAGTGGACCACTTGTGCAAATCTCCTCATAGTTATGTATATGCTTAAATGGAGGCTGCAAATAATGAACCTGCATCTTTGGCAGGCTGCAAGAGTCTATATGCATCTAAAACCAGATTTAATGTACAATCTTTTTGTTCAAAAGCAAGGTAGAGAGGCAAGTAATACAGATGTGCTACTGGGGGTTTGGTTGTGTGAGTGTCTGTCACTGCAGGCCACCTGCAGCAGCACAGTGGAAAGGATGACCAAAGCCAACTTGCCTCTACTTCATCCTGATGCAAGAGTGTTCAGTTTCATAAGTCTGCAACACAGCTGCTAAGGAGGACAGCTTATTTGCATTAAGTAAAGTGTTGAGGTTTGTCATGGTCTAGCATGTCCTAGTTGTAAGCAGTGAGCTGAGAAGACAGAACAGAAACTGGATCATAAGAATTGCTGTGCCAGCAAATAAGTCCCTAAAATAGATGAGAAAGATATGTCACAAAGTATGACTTGGAGCGGTCTACACAGTACCAATGTTTACAGATAAACTACCAGGAAGTTAGAGAGGAAGAGGGAAATGAGAGCTCTTTCTTTAACATTTTCATACTGCTGTCTGCCAGTGGATGACAACAAAACTGGCCCTCACCATTTACATCAGGATGCTGATTAAGAACATAAATGATTTATTTCCTCCTGTTCTCATTCCAGTATTCTGGCTTTTTTTTTGCTCTGTTTTTGCATTGACATCCAGAACTGGTGACATGAACAAAATGTTGTGCGCACGCTTCTCATTGCTGTACTTTCTGCATTCATTCAGAGTTAATCCCTGTTTTTGCAGGCAAATCACCAAAAGGCAACTAAATTTGCATATTTATCAGTTATGAGGCTGCAAAAACCCAGTGAGAAGGTTTCAGCTGAGTTATTACATTCAGCACTGTCTTTGATTTCAAGCTTGAGTAGGTCATAATTTTAAAAGAGCATGGAAAGGAGAGGGGATCTTTACATTCTAATAGCTCTTTTTATTAGGAAGGTAATTATATGTGAATTCCTGAATAAAATATTTGGAGTAAAATGGCACAGCATCAGAAGTAAAAATTCAGCAAGCTTTTAAAAAATACAATCTCATATTGGGTAGGAGATTAGAGGTTGAAGAGAAAATTCAGATGCTTCATTAGAAACGCTAGCATATTTGTGAATATGTCCTTTTCCCCCACTCCCCCCGATGCTGTTTATTCAATTTAGTCTGGAATTTTAAAGCAACATTTTCCAATAACTAGACAGGCTTATTTAGTAGGGGAAGTTGAGTTTTTAATGTTCTGACCAATTGGAGATGGCAGTCAACTACATCCAGTTCTATGGATGCTGCACAGCTCTGTCTCTTGCTTAAAAAAAAGCAAGAATGGCAAGATTACTTCCCCAACTTAGCAAGTACAAAAAAGCTCTGGGAATTTTGAGTAGGCTCATAATGCTGAGTCCTGCTGTTATGTTCCTAGCAGCAAATCTGTTCCTGGATTTGAAGGGCCAACAACTGAAGAGAGAATCATCCATACTGGAAAGTTATGAAGTGAAAGTTTTTTCCTTCATCCTCAGAATTTCTGTACAGTCCCACCACTATATTTTATATCTTCAGAATTTTCTGACTCTTTAGTCTGGGGGAGACATTTTCACCTTTATCCCTGGGTACATAGACCTATCAATCTCTCCATGCCCTGAGGATATAATAAGCATTTTCACAGTTGTTTATCTTCTGGCATCCATAAAAACTGCAGGTGAATTAGACTTGTTGTTGATGACGATGTAATTGCGTTATTTTACTGTTTTGAGATCTTTTGTCTTGACTATATGGTTTTAATTCAGCTTACTTTTCTGTTGAGTGAACAATTGAACGAACTATTTCCTTATGGCAAAACAGAGCTTTTCAATAAATATCAAGATCCCAGCTTCTAGTGTCTAAGACCATTGCCTAATCTGCATGGGCAAGCTGATAGCTAACACAATAACACAAGCATGGAGAGAACCAAGAAATTAACCAAGAAAGGAATCACGCTGCAAGACATATAACAGACTATGAATCTAAAGTAATGTCTACTTATATAGCCTTCTGTTGAAAAGTTCTAATCCAACGCACTTCAGCCTATCTTGTATCAAAGAACTGCAGTTCAGCAAAGAGAAGTTATTTAGCATTCAGACTGATGATTATCTTTAGTACTGTAGAAGACCAGAATCATTGCCTGAAGTATGGAAAATGCCACTCCATTCTATCTACCAGAAACAAAGATACAGACACTTTCTTGAAGCTCTTTACACCACCATCCAGCTATAAGTTGATTAAGAAAGTTATATAGGAAGCATTTGAGGCCCAAGAATGAGTCTCTGTCTTCAGTTTCTAGGAATTCCAGGCTCTGGAAGGCTAGCCTTTCATTCCTCCTTGCTAAAGCAACCTCATCCTTTACCATCCAAAAACAAAATCTGACATTATCTTGTAAAATGAAATACCAGGCATATGGAGAGGAAGGCGCTGTTTCATTTTTATTCTGATTAGGCTATTCCATTGAACTGCACATAATTTCAATGCAAAATACCTATATTAATCTAGTATTGCTTATAAACAGACAAACCATTGCACTTAATTTTATACCTAGGAACCAACAGACATTCTACTCCCATTAATTCATTGTCCAGGAGAGAGAAATTACATCAGTTCATTCTCAATACCTGTGATTTCAACATTTGTTGAAATTTAGGACAGTTTCTCTCATAGCCATTCTTCTACTCTTCAATGAATTCTTATGGGTTCCTCTGCATATTTCAAGTGATTCTATTAAAGTCATTGGTTTCTGTACTTTACGATCAGAGATAAAAACTTCTAGAATTAAATCATATTATTTGATTGTCCAAGGTATTGAGAGATTTCATTAAGTGTATGTCAGGTATAGCTGTTCTTCTCTATTGCAGGAATCTTTTTTCAAATTGATTACTGTCTTCCTTTTTGTGGATTTCACATCATCCTGTACAGAAAGATCTTTTTATTCCTGATATTTTAACTCCTCTTGATGAATGCTTCAGTATAAAGAATTCAATTCATGAACTCATTCTAGATATGCTTCACAATTGTGCCTTTCCCCCTCCTTCATACTGAACATCACTGATCATAGCTTTTGCAGCCTACTTTTATCTATCGCTGATAGAATAGCTATACTGATATTCATCCCAATCATGATTCCTGCCATCTTTGTGACTATGTCCATCTTCAAAAAGAGGACAGAGTCAAGAGCTGAAGGGTATGTTTCCAAGTAGGACACTGTTGATTTGGTCTTATTTGAGCCCTTTGATTTTACATTCCTGCCATACCCCCATTATAACTTCCAAAATTGCAAAAGAACAGATTGTATGCTCTCATAAAGCTTCATCTGTCATAAGGATATCTTACATATCTCCTTCCCAGTGCCAGACTGTTACAGGAAGACATTGCACCACAATAAATAGATGAGCGAATCTGTCAGTTTTACTATCTCCCACACTGAGGCTTTCTTTTAAAAAGCCCTAAACTCTATTTATGAAGAAATCTAATTTGGAGGAAGTTATGCTCAGAAGTGAAGTGAATCAAATTTTCAGCCAAATGCAGTAAATACAGCTGCTCCAAGCCTGGAGAAGACTTTGTTGTACCTGCCTGCCATGCAGCTATTAAAGACAAGGAACCTGTCAGGGAGAGAAAATAGAGATGGCAACTCTAAATCAGTACTTCAAATACAGGTGAACATCCAGGGGTTCACAGCCAAGCACCCCAAGCCTCTGAATGATTGGACAAATCTGTCAATTTTCCTTTCTCCTGAATTTTCCCTTTTTTAAAATCCTATCTTATTTCTGTCCATTTTATGAAGAAATATGTGAATTATGCTAAGCTCTTCTAATACAAAAAAAATTAAACCCCTTCCATCCATGCCACAAGGGTTTGCTACTTTCTCTCATAATCTTTCATTTCTTTTCATGCTGGCCCTGTCCTCTGACTTTTGAAAAATATTAGCACACATATAGAAAATATGCATTACAATATCTTTTGCAGGCAAGGGACCTAGATTTTGAACATGCACCTCTTTGAACATCCAGAAGAAAATCAAGTCATATCCCAGAAATGTTTTCCTCCTGTTTCTTGACCTTTTTTCTTCATCTCACCATATGATTCCAGAAGAGTCTGGTTAACCAAAATAGCTATGAGAGCTCTGTTTTACTCCATGGTTCTGACACAACATCTTTATGTCTACAGTACTGATCTGTGGTTGCTTTGCTTTAAGACACAATTTTGAGTGGCAGGGGCCTTTGTGTACAAAGCTAGTTTGTTGTAAGATCTCTGTTTATATCTACCATTTCTGCTAATGTGCAAGGCTGATGTGGTGTTTTGATCTGATTTTACCTTTCTGTGTAGGGTGACATATTCATTTCGCTCACACCTTCTCTTGGAAATGAAAAGGATCTATAGGGTGCTTGACATACCCTAGATGTCCTCAAGGTCCTGACTTTCTGACCTTTTAGATTTCAGGCTCCCCAAAGAATACAGTCTGTGTGTTAATGCTTTCCTTTCCAAGGATAAAGGCATTTCTTCCCAAATAATCCACTGGGTTGTTTGTTTTCACCATGGATCTTGCACCATTTCCACACGATGACACTCTCCCATATTCTCCCATCACAATCCCAGCAGCACCTTGGAAGGCAGCGTGACAGGAATCATCCTATCCATACCCAGCTGGCTCCCTGTGGAAGGGAGCATGAGCGACATGTGCTTGCTTGCCACAGTGCATCCGGGGTCTTTCCTGTGAGCCTCCATCACACTTCCTGCCATTCTACATGGTTGGGAAGGGCAAGAGCATTGCATGATTGTGAGCACTTAATGGATTTTTTTCTGTTCTGTCCCATGATCATAATGTGTGGGGATGCAATGACTGCAAGACAGTGATTATGCCATGTGAAAGCACTACACATGGACCGCTGCCATCTTGTCCCCAATGTGAGACTGCGGCACCATGCAGAAATGGCCTTGGTCACCAGTTGATGGTGCCAACACTTCCACTGTTCTTAAGGATATTCCACCACAGGCTAGACAATATGATCAGCTTTTCTCCACTGCTGCATGAGCTTCTCTACCTACTCAATATTGGTTGCTGATTAAAACTCTGCTGATGCTACATTCCATAAGTTGTCTTATGGGCCCTTTCTCTGATTTCACATGATAATTACAACATGTCACACCATTCGACTACACAAAAGAAAAATGAGTTGTAAACCTGTAACTAGTTTTCTCTGAGTGGTTATTTGTGCAGTTACACAACCAATTTCTTGCCCTGGTAGTGTCACTTCTTAAATATGTTAGCTACTATCATAGATGAGAAGAAGGAAGGAAGTGGTTAAGTGGTTCAGGACATGTGCTCACAGTCAGAGTCAGATCCCACCGCCATGTGCCAAGTTCCTGAACAGAATTTTAGAAAGTTCTCCAGGGATACAGAATCTACTTGACCAAATCAAGATTGTCATTCAAAGACAACTTTTATCAGTTCTACACAAACAACTTCTCTATCTCTGATCATAGAGAATGAATGCAAAGAGTGTGAGATTTTTCATACATCATATACTTCCCTTCCATACTGTTTATATGCTGATAAAGGCTACCTTCGTCCTATGCAAATTTATCCATATCCCCACTGAAAAGTAAATAGGAATGTCCTAAATTCCTAAAGTAGACATAAATCAGTATCTCTTGCGTAAATGGGGAAAATGAAAAACAATGTTGTTATGTTCTCTTGGAGGTATTTGATTGAGACTACATAATGGTGAGGGCCTGCTTGCTTTTTATTGGATTTAAGAATGGTTTTGCATATTACTTGCATTTTAGCACATCAATAGGAAAGGAAAAGTACCCCACCTAACAAGTATCTGGTGTCTGATGGAAAGACCACAAATAGGTCTACACTGGGTTGAAGAGCCATTGCATGAGCTCTCATGTGACGTCTTCATTATCTGTGTTGCATACCTACATCTTTTTGGAAATTACAAAGGGAGATGTTTTCAACATGTTCTACTCCTTACCTTAATTGTGGTTTAAGATGCTGTTAAGGAAGATTGGTCTTTGAAATGGGATGAAAGTAGCCACCTTCCTGCTAGTTGATTCTGTGACAGACTAGTTCAAACAGAATGCCATAATCTGAGGTTATGTATTTTTTTTTGTTAGCTATTTTAGCATTGTTCATTTTTGTAGTCATCTCTCCTCCTCTTTCCTCTTCTTTCGCCCTTCTCTTCCTCCCCCCTCCTTTCCCTCTCCTTGAGACCAGTAATAACAGCGTGGTATAAATGTGCCATAAAGTCACCCAGGCCAATGTTTTCTCACTGTTATGCTGTAAATGTCTTTTGAAGAAGAATGAGGAAGTGATGCTGGTAGATAGAAGGAACAATGCTGTTTTTATTATTGTAAAATAGATCTGGCAATTCCTACCTTTGTGAATTGTCATCATGTTTGGGATGAGGGAGGGAAGGGGAGGGAGGGAAGAGGGTACTTTTTATAAGTAATATTTAATTTATTATTTAGAGTGCTTTCCTTGGGATAATTTATGATTGGGGGGAAGGGATATTTGGTTGAGACCTAGAGCAGGATGTTAAAGCTGTGGTGTATCTCATGTTGATGTATGTTGATTTTTGTATCAACTATGTCCTCCTCTCATACCAGTCTCAGTTACATTGATGTAGCTATGTCTAGGCAAATTTTATCTGAAATTGAACATGACAAGTGCATGTGATCCCCCAAAGTTTTGTTGAATTGGGTATGGGATGTATCTGCACATCATTCTGGAAAACTTTTTAAGAAGTTTTAATATCTGTTCATTTCATTGGGAAAGATTTACATACATGTTTCATTCATATGTTGACATCAATGAGATTTCAAAGCGCTCTTGAAAAAAACAACTGTCCCATACAACAGACAAGATTCCCTCTTTCTGTGAGGAGACTCCAAAAGTAGGGATAGATGAATGTAGAATTTTGCTGGGTTTTTTTCTCCCTGTCTCCACCACCACCACCGCACACATCTTAATTCCTATGTCTGCATCAGGATGTGATGTTTTGTGTGGACTTAAAAACTTCTTATGCCTTTTTGTGCATATTTCTCCCGGTGTGAGCAGTTTTATGTAATTTTGCTTGATATACACTTTTTTTGCAAGCACCTTTCCCTAATATGTTTTTTTAATTTGTTTGTTTTACTGATTTTTTAAAGAAAAGTAGAAATGGTGGTGTGAATAGGAGATAAGACAGCAGTGGACCCAAGCCTATAGAAAGCAACTTATACAATTATCCGATATATTGCATAGCACCAAATCTCAGCTGATGACCCAGTATACACTTTACAATGCACCTATTCCTGCCTCTCCATGTTGTCCTTGGGGGAAAATTCCTAAGAACTTCTGAAGAAAACCAAATATATTTCTCGCACAATGTCTGCCCTTTGATAAATTGTCATTTGTGATACTGTTCCTATTTAAAAAAACAAAAACCCTCAGACCTTCTAAAGGCAGATTCATAGGCCTCTCCCACTAATATGAAGTTCAGTAGAAATTAAGCCTGTAAATCCACCAAGCATGTAAGGGACCTACCCTGGTGCCTGAATTCATGCTGCTAGCCATCTTTTCCTTCTACCAACCCTCTCTATTGCCCCAAATTTACCTTTGTGAAAAAGGGGGAGCCCAACAGCACAATGTGCTTACAAAAACAGTAAAGTCTTCAGGTACAGAATAGGGTGTTCTAAACCATTGAACACAACTCACCGGGATGTTCTACTGAAATAAATAGGAGTTTCATGGACTTTTGTGCAGCCCTTATTTATTTTCTTCTGACCTATACAGAAGAACTTTTCAGTGGATAGAATCTCGAAATCTCCTCAGTCAATGAAAGAGGTGTAATATATTAAGCATTGTCCTTTCTCAGTTTTGTTGAAATGGTGTGCAGATACACCTAGAAAGAATTTGAGAGGATTATATCTTTCTGTGACTTCTAGTGGGGGTCCTCCATGGAATAACACTCAAGTTATTAAACAGAAACTGTTAATTCCCACAAGTTCCATGGTTTTGAGAAGATCCATACATGTCATTAACTATGTTGGGAGACATATATACAAGAGGAGTTACACCACAGCTTTAACTAGCCTTAGGAGGAAAATCTTGTTGTGACAAAAAGCCTAAAGTTAGGCATTTTGAGCCTACAAAGGTTTTCTTTGAGTTGTTGAACTCTAGCATTGTTAACCAAATTAGATTAGTGACTGCAATATTTAAGTGTAAATTTCATTCTGCCAGGAAGGGAACTTGATTAGGGTTTGAAAATAAATGACTGTTTCTACACACAACCTTGTATACTATGACTACATGAAGAAAAAAAGGGGAGGGTTTTGTAATGTACTGTAGAACAGTCTCATATTCATTTTTTTATAGAAATGGTATTCCAATGGTGCATTTTCTTTTGTTTAATAAATAAAGTTTTGATACAAAAATTTGTCTGTGCTGGTCCTATGTGTCAAATGTCAAAGTGATGACCTGGGATATGAACTCCATAGCCCTAAAAATAAGAAAGCCATTCACCTTATCTCATATTATACAGATTTCAGTAATTCATATGAAAGCTACATTTTTAATCAGATCACCGTTGGATATTGTACCATCCATCTCTTGTGTTTTAAAATGCAATGGATGGCTGTGGAGTCCATGGACTTTTTAGTGGTGGCACTTAGGCTGTATCACTCTTTTCTCCCTGAAAAGTTATATAGAGAAAAAAGACACAGATATGCAAATGCATATACAAAGAGCCAGGAACACTCTCCATTTTGTTAGCCTTCTGAATATCATAATTTGAGAACTTAATGGGCTTCTATAACCTAGGTGCCACCTCTGAAAATAACCGACATGTTTCACTGTGATAGGAACCCAAAGTACCATCCTCCAGAAGATCTTCCCCTATGGTTGTACCTCCCTTCTCATTTCAGAAATATTTGCTTTTTCCAGACAGGAGATTAAGGATTTGGGACAGTCCATGACACAACACATTTCACATTCATGAAATCCTAGGTTCAGTTTCTGGTATCTTTGCACAAAAGGTCAAGTGATGGGAAGAGCATCTACCTGAAGCTCAG
This sequence comes from Ctenosaura bakeri, assembly GCA_948474755.1. Classification (NCBI taxonomy): domain Eukaryota; kingdom Metazoa; phylum Chordata; class Lepidosauria; order Squamata; family Iguanidae; genus Ctenosaura; species Ctenosaura bakeri. The sequence continues at coordinate 198,653 of CAOLHI010001464.1, forward strand.
GGTGGTATCACCAACCACAGTAAACAATAGTGGGCTAAAGGTGCAAATTGTGTGACAAGGATCTAGGTTACTTCCAATGTTCTCTAGAAATTTCCTGAAAACTTACTTCGAGGAAAACAAAGGAGGCTTTGGACTAGTGACCTCCAGTTTAAGCCTAACTCAGATCATATCCATTCCACCCTATCTGATCAGATCCACTTTTACATCATTCCCACTTAAATACCTTGGTGTGCAGTAATTTTAGAAATATTGTCACTTGGGACATCTCTGATTGTTGGGGCATAGGCTAGAGATCCATCAACACTTCTTCAAAGTCTGCTCACTGAATTACAAGAAAATTGCCTGCAGCTGAATTTGAGCAACATGTGTAGGGTCAATATGACATCCTTCAGATCCTTTGGAGAGTCATTTTAACTTTTGCACAGTTGACATGACATCTGTCAGATTCTTTGGAGAGTTGTATTTCACTTTTGCAGGTCATAATGTGACATCTTTCAGATTGTTTGGAGAGCCCTATACACTGCAAGCATGTAAGAAAATGAATCAAACCAAAGGTCTATCTATGTTCAGCATCCTGCTTCTCACAGTGGCCAAACCATTGGATAAGTCACAAACAGGACATCCCATGAAGACAATATCCCTCTCCTGCTGTTCACCAACAAGTGGTCTGTGGAGACATGCTTCCTCTAGCCTTGGAGGTAGTATATAGTCAACCACAGCTGGGAATTTGTGAACTTATTTCACTGGTCTTCTTCAAGCAGCGTTTCAGTGTTCAACTGACAATTTTCAACATGTCAGTTGTTTTCTGTTTGTAATCTATGTTATGCATTTCTGGAATTCTATTGAGGCCTGCATCGTGGTGGTTATTTACTATTTATCAGTAAGGGCTATTGGTATTAGAATTGTTTGAAATATTATATATTGTTTCTATGGGGTGTGTGTGTGTGTGTGTGTGTGTGTGTGTGTGTGTTGGGTGCCCTCAAGTCATTTGAACTTATAGGGACCCTAAGGTGAACCTATCATGGGGTTTGCTGGACAAAGTTTGTTCAGAGGAGGTTTGCCATTGGCTTCCATTTAATCTGTGAGAGTGTGACTTGACCAGGATCATCCACTGGGTTTCCATACCCAAGTGGGATTTGAAACCTCATCTGTCAAAGTCCTGGTCCAACCCTCAAACTACTATCTTAGTCTGAGTGAAACTGTCCAATTTTTTAATTATGCAGCTCTCCCAGAGTTTGGACATAGGCTTTTGAAGTGACTTTGCTAAGAGAACCAAACCAAGACATTAACAGGGAAATGACCTAAAGTCCTCATCCATTCAGAACACAGGTTTGTTTAGTCAAGAAGATGATTTTTATTGACAGACAGAAAGAACACAGAATGGTAGTCAAGGAAATAAAAAGAAAATAAATTCTCACTTCATTTATATGATCATTTAGGAAAGTTATATTTTTTATGGCTGCAGAAGATATGTGTCAAAAAGCCTTTGTCTGCTTCCCTGGCAAAAGATGCCACCAGTAATCCAACAAGCATAGCTCCACCAGGTAACTGCAGACTACAGATCCTGTAGCAAAAGACTTGTGCATACATTTTATAGGAAACATAGCTGTTCCTCACTTCAGAATGGTTGCATGCATGGAGCACATGTCAGGGTAAGTCTAAGTGTATCCTTGCCAAAGCACATTCAGCATCTATGATGAAATATATGATAGCTACATGCAACAGTGTCTCTTAAAAATGGAGACAATTGGCCTTTCAGATGAATGCATGAAAGTCCCACAGCTAATTATTCTTCTAAGTCTCCACTTTAGGTCTCCTCAGATCATGGCTACCATTAGCCATGATCTGAATGAGATTTCCATCTAATGTTTCCTATTGTTTGCCCTGGTCCCCCTAAGTTAGATTTGAGTGCCTTTCTGAATAGCTTCTGGATGTGGAATGAAGTCTATGTGTATACTATGTTGCTTTTCATTTCAGCTAACACAATGTTTGAAACATCAATGTTTGGTGGGAGAAATAATACCTTTTCCAACTCCCATTCTGAAACTGAGTAAAGTAAATGGGAGGTGGTAGGACACACATTTCCTTGTACAAGGTGACCCATCAACTTTCCATAGGCAAAGCTTTCCTTTGAGGATCCAGTGTCTTTGTCTGTACAGTACCCATGTTTGATCCAAGTACTCCACCTTCAGAAGTCAACCAGGGTACAGACATTGGCAAATGCCCTTGTTCTGAATTCTTGCAAGCAGAATTCTTGCAATGGGTAGGCTCTGCCAGTCTACAATCTGGTCAGATCTCTCTTCTTCTAAAAACATAGCACCAAGGGCATGACTTGCAAAATCCCAGAAGCTTTTGTGGGAATCAGACAACTTAAAAACAGCTTCTGTTTCCCAATAGAGATTCTAGGACTTGTGGCCTCCACGTGTGAAAGACGTATCTTAAGATGCTGTCAGATGGTGTTCCATTGTGTGAGTTTTAGTACATTTGTTTACATTTTGGAGATTGGAGTCCGAATATCATTCCTTATCATGACACTCCATTGGGAACTGGAAATGTCCACTACTTCACTTTATTCCAAGATTAATTTGGGAACCATGGGTGCAGAAGAAGAGAAAGAAAGGGGAAATTTTGTTTTTAAAAATGCAAGTTGAAACACCTGAATGCCTTGATCAATTTGGGGTATATAGTAGGTAACCCAAGGTCAGCTTAAGATATTTTGCTGTGAAAGAAAAACAGTAAGGGGAAGCTCCTTTTCATTCCATATACAGAAGCTGACCAGGCTCTCAATTGAAGCTTATTTCTCAAATGGTAGTGAAATAGGGTCATGTTATGTAGCTGAGGGATACAGATCAATATAGGAGATGTAAGGCAGATTTTGTGGCACTCACTGCAGTTTTTTAGGGGAGGGAAATGGTCAGGGGGGATGGCCAGGGAGCTGCTGTTTCTTCTCCTCAGCATGTGCCACCTGGAGTGGTTGCCTCACGCTGGCTAAAACTAGGACTAGAGGCAAACAGCAATGTCTACTCAGATTGCTTGGGCTTTTCCGCACTACACTGTTACACAGCTATTATTCCAATTTCAACATTCTATGGAATTCTGGGGTTTGTAGATTACTGAGGCCAAAGAGCTCTCTGGCTGAATTCTAAAGGCCCCTCCCTAACCTGCAAACCCCAGAATTCTATAGGTTGTTGAAAATGGAATAGTAGCGCTATAACTGTGTAGTGTGGAAATGGTACTTTGAGTTGTGAATTACTTTGATGCACACTATTCATATTTGGTCAACATTTTGTTTCATTTTTCTTTTCTTTTCTTGTTTTGAAACCCAATATATGTTACATTTGGTTTCTGTTTCACTCCTTTGAGGAACTTAATCCGTTCTCTTCCCTTAGTCTATGTTTTTAGTACCTGCTTGCTTTGCCGTCTGTTTTTCTGTCAGGAGACCATTTTCACTCCAAGAATCCCCCCAATGCTTTTGTGGCATTTAAGCCTTTACTTCAGAAAAAAAAAAGACAACCACCTGCTGCCAGGAACTCCTGAGGAGGCCACTTTGCTTCTCACAGCTGGATGCTTGATCTCTCATCTTTCCATCTGGCAAGTTGCTTGAGCTGGCATTATGGCTTTCCTTTCCTCTAATTCCTCAGAAGATGCCTTTCGAAGCTGCATTGAAGAGAGAGAGGAAGTAATTACAGTGCTAAGTGTTACACGCAAATCCAATATTCCTTTCTCCTGTAGATAATATTATTCTGCTTTGATACTTCAAATACTATACAAATGCAACATGCCTGTGTTCCCCAACAGGCCACCCAATTGTCTCATGAGGTGACAACACCTTGTGAAAGCTAATTAAGTTACCTGGAGCTAGAGGCAAGCAACTGCTGCCCTTCTGCCCTATTGTTTAACTTCAGGCTCAAGTCAGTTATTTACCTTCTTTTTCTGCATCCAACCCACTGTATCTAATGCCTTCAGAGAGTTTAGGATTGATCTGCATGAGATTATCTCACACTACTCTTCATGTCAGTTCCATCAATTGGACTGAGAATGAGATTCTCATAAGAATGTAAAGAGAAACTTGTTTCTTTGGCCTGTTTCTAGTCAAGGGTTCCATTTTCCATTTGACTGGATCAAGAGAGGGCAAGATAGAACCCAAGAGCTACATGCTGCCACCGCCATCCATGTATTTGCTGACCACAGAAGCCTGGTTTGAACAAAGGCCATTTTATTTAACCTATAACCTATTTAAGTTGTGTTGAACCTGAATGGAGCAAGTGTGGGATCAGTTGAGGCCAAGTGTCACTCCAGCTTCCTCCTCAGCCTTCCTTTGGGTGAACCACCTGAGCCCCAAGGGCAATCCCAGATGATGGGTTGCTCCCTGGCCAATCATCTACTGGAAAGCAGACCCAAGGCACACACTCTAAGTCACCAAACTTAAAAGGGCTTATCCCCCAGTCCACTTCAAGGACTGACACCTTCCCTATTCCAGGTCACAAGACCTAAAGAGACAATTCCAGAGACCTACCCTTCTCCAAAAGTGTGCCAGAGGGTTCACATTCTTGTCCTTTCCAGACAAAAATTTTATAGCCTCAGAAAACCCCCAACTCTTTCCAGCGGTAACTATGTCCAATCTGTGTCAGTGTGCTTTAGGCAATCTTCAGAGGCCATGAACTACAGTGTGGGGTGTTGTTCCTCTCTTTCTTATGGAACAAGAAAACTGATTGGGACATATTGCACCACAATCATATAAGCACTTTATATCATATCCCTAAAGGAAGCCAATAAATGGTTCAACATTTACCGTCTTGCAGAGATGTTTCTATCCAAGCCTTTCCAAAGGGGAACATTACAGGGACAAAACTGCACATCATCATCTTTTTGGACTCTGAAAGTCTCCAAAATAATATGTCACTGGCTTACGATATTTCTTTTTACAAACTAGTAAAATTATATTTTTCACACAGTTCTTGATGTTCTGCACTTTGTTACTGCTGCTGAGCTTGCTTGCTTGTATACTACTTATTCTCTATCCATGACCTTCCAATCACTGTGGAACTCAATGCCAGTGTCACGTGTAGGCTACCTTGATTTTCCAAAGGAACATTCAGACTTCTAGCAGCAGCATTTATTTGGGAATTAGCAATCAACACAGCAGATTTCAAAAGTTGCTAAGACTGAGCAACAGGTTTTATACCTTGACATACAAATTAAGGCAAATTAATTACAGTGATTGGTGAGAGTCATAAATATATGACCTCACCAGATCCCTGAGTTCCCAGACCTTCCTGATGGTTGCATAAGTTTCATCCTGAGAACATGGCCAGACAGACACCTTTCTGATCCTTCCCTCACTTTCTTCGATGTCCCCAAGCCCTGACTATTGCCAGATCATGTCTATAGGCACCTTGAAGCCTTTGAATCCATTCCTGGTTAGAAACTGCAGTCAGCAATTGGTGATTGATAGATTGCTGCAAAGAGCAGTTAGCAATGAATGCACTGTGGCACTAACCATCTCCATCCCTTTTCATCTACTGCCTAAGCTAAACATATTCTCCGCATAAACATGACAGAAGCTGAGCCTCCTGATAGCCAGACAGAGTGACTTTTCTCACAAACTTTTGTATCTTTCAAGGATGGAAGATCTCCATGAGTAACACAGATACAGAATGGCAAGAAAGTAAAAAGTGATCACCTGCATTTGCCATGGCTGAGCCCACCTCTATGAGATGGATATAACATCTCTGCGAGATCAAGGTCCTTCTAGAGACTGAGATATGAAAGAAAAGTAATCCTGACCTTCTCAGGGAGAATCACCACCTACCCCCATTTCATAGATACAAGCTGTTGATAGAAAACTACCAACATGAAAATTCTCTTGTATTACTGAATTGTTGAAATTTTCCAGTGTTACTGTCTGTTGAAAACTACCTAAATACCCTAAAGATTCCAGATTCTGTATAATCATACAAGTTAGGTAGGGTCAGTCCTCTTTAGTACTTGGATGGGAGATCACCAGGGAATACCAGGTACTGTAAGCTATATTTCAGAGGAAAGAACTGGCAAAACCATCTCTGAGTATTCCTTGCTGAAGAAACCCCTATGAAATTCATGGGGTCACCATAAGTCAACAGGTGACTTGAAGGTCCATTGTTGTTGTTGTGTGCCTTCAGGCCGTTTCTGACTTATGATGATCCTAAGGTTAACCTCTCATGGGGTTTTCTGGGGCTGAAAGTGTCTGATGTGCCCACGGTCACCAAGTGGGTTTTCATGGCTAAGCAGGGAATCAAATCCTCATCTCTAGGGCCATAGCCCAAAGCTCAATCCATTACACCATGCTGCTCTCTTAAGGCCCATATACACAGAGAAAACTACTAACAGGAAAGTCGAATTAATATTTTGAGTCTGCAAGACAATTTGTGGCAATTTTATCTAATTCTCTCTAATACCTTTTGCAGTCCAAGGAAAAAATGAACCACTTATATTGTTATTGGTATCACTAAAAAGAAATTGAACCAATTCCACAAAAGAGTTTCCACTTCCGTAAGCCCATGGGGGTTTCAAAATCCTCTCCTTCAGGTGGCTATACAAGGGACAGGTTAACATGGAGCAAAAAATATCTTCCATCAAACAATGGTTTAAAATTATTTTAACTTTTTGAGTAGTACTGACTTGTTAAATTGTTGAATGGCTTAGATTCTGCAGTGAAGAGTCCTGGTGGCACAGTGGTTAAATGCCAGTACTGCAGCCACAATGTTCTGAGTTCAGTCCTTCAGGGCTCCAGGTTGACTCAGCCTTCTATCCTTCCATATGTTGGTAAGATGAGTCCCTAGCTTGTTGGGGACAATTAGCTAAATGCATTGTAAACTGCTTAGGGAGTGCTTCACACTGATAAGTGGTATAGAAATGTAGCTGCTATTGCTATTGAAGGGATGGAACATAACTTCACATGCATGGAGTTGTGCAATGCCACCTTGTTCATGAATTGTGATGCCAAATGTGCATGCACATCTTCATGAACAATGCCTAGTGTGCAATACACATCAATGCACAATGCACTCCACAAACCATGCACATGTATGTGCAAATGCACTTTTGCATCCTGGAACTGGATACAGTCATTCTGCATTGGATAAAAACATCCATTCACCTCCACAGGAGAAATTATGTATGCATAAGACGCCACTGGGATACCACACTGTATTTTCAGCCTGTTTAAATTATCTTTGTTGCTTTAAATTTTGTTTTAAACTGTTTAAATTGTTTGTACATATATATTGCTTTATTTATACCTTGCCTTTTCTCCAGACCTTCAGGGCAGCTTACAAGATAAAAGGAAAGCATAGTAAAAACACATATAGATGAAAACACAAGTTATGCTTAAAATTAAATTAAACTAAATCAAATAATTAAAATCATGTAAAACATGTCAGTTTAAAAGCACAATATGAAAAACCTTTTTCCTTATAAAACTGTCAGTTCCTCAAAAGCCTGTTGGAATAAAAAGTTCTTCATCTTATTTACCTATGCTCCAACTTTTGTTATGTTTTTAGTGACATAAGTTGTTGTTTTTTTTAAAAAAAACTGTTATCGTTGTGTTATTTGCCAGTAAGTCAACTATCAATAAGAGACCTACAACAACCCCAGTCTACAACTTGTCTTCTCAGGTTTTGTACACTCAGGGCTGTGTCTTCCTTGTCTATAATGCCTACTTGGACCTGCATAACTAGCATCACTGCTGGGGAGAGTGACCATTTGAAGGTCTCCATGAAAGAGACCAGAATGTTGAGTGATTGGGACCCTGTGCCAGATCACTGCATATGATAGGGGTGGGACAGTAGGCTATTTTAGCCTACTTTCCTCCCATCACATGCCTTCTTTGACCTCCACAGTGTGACCCCCACCCCCACCCTCAGTGCAGTGTGAGACTCGTCTGATCACCTTAGGGCCAGATAGGAATTTTTTCACCTTCACCTATGTGTGGTTTCCCCTCACATCCCATAATATATCACTGGGACTTGGACAATTGGCTTGGATGGTGTCTTTAAATAGGCTTCCTTTCGGCAGGTAGCAAGGGGAGAATTTAAGACTTTGGTGATTATACCTTTTAGCACCATTTTTGTGTAGGGTAGGGCTCTGGAGCTCCTTTTAGGGTCCTGTGTCTTGGGAGTGAGGAAGGAGGCTACCCTTGAAGCTAATCTGGGATTCAAACATTCATTTACAGAATTCTGCAACTTGGATGGGAGTTGCTGGATGACCTTCCAATTAAGCTGGACTGGGAAGAAACCCATATTATTTAGGTTGCCCTTGAGGCTTAGGTGCTTCACCCAAAAGAAGGTTGAGGAGATTGTCATGGGGGTTGACACTTGGGCCACAGCTAGACCCACATCAGAATGCTTCCATCACTCCATTTCTAGGCCAATACAACTTAAATTGCTTAAGTCTAACAAAGAGGCCCTTATTTGACCCAATTTTATGTGTCTGATCTCATTATTTCATGGTTGATCACCAATGGTCTTCCTCTTTTCCTGCTGCTTTCCTTTTTTTCCCATTGTTGTCATCTTTCCCAATGAATCAAGTCAAGCCAGTTTAATCACTTTATATGTACTTGATTTAATTTTTGTAAGTGAAATATTGTGAGCAAGAAAAAGAGTGGGGAGATCAAATAGATATCGAGCAAGAGAATGACCAAGGAAATAAAGGGACCACTGCTCAGTAACAATGGCAAGATGCTAACAAATCACAACAAAAAGGCAGAACTGCTCAATAACTGTTTTGCATCAGTTTTTTCCCTCAAAAAAAGAGAACTGTGTGCTTCCATGCATCATCAGAGACCATGGCGAGAGTTCAGATTGCAAATCAAGATTCATAAGGAGACAGTCAGGAATCACCTAGTTAACCTATGTGAGTTCAGACCTCCAGGGTTAGATGAACTGCACCCTGGATTACCGAAGGTACTTGCCGATGTACCCTCTGAGCCACTTGCCATCACTTTTTAGAAATCTTGGAGAACATGTGAAGTTCCAGGGGAGTAGAGATGAGCAAACATTATCCCTCTCTTCAAAAAGGGAAAAAAAGAAATAAACAATGGTTAAACAGGCACAGATATAAGGCATCAGATTGAAATGGTCCAATGGGATAAAATGTGGACCAAAAGAATGAAAGTTACATTATCACAAGATATAAGAGAAAATCTGTATAAAACACATTTTAGATGGTATGTGTCACCAGATAAATTATCTAAATTGTATAAACCCATTGTTGGAAATGTGGATTGGACAGAAGGATTTTTTTTCAACTTTGGTTGTTATGTTTAAAAGTCAAGAAATTCTGGAAATTTTTACATATAGAAATGTCCGGCAGTGGAATATGCTGCCTCGGAGTGTAGTGGACTCTCCTTCTTTGGAGGTTTTTAAGCAGAGGCTGGATGGCCATCTGTTGGGAATGCTTTGATGCGTGTTCCTGCATAGCAGGATGGCCCCTGGAGTCTCTTCCAATTCTTCCAGCCATTAAAAAAAAAAAAATGCTGATGACACCTGAAATGTATCTTTTAGGAACAATGAAAGATAACAGAAAAGAGACACATGAAAATTATTTTTATATGAATGAAGCTGCATGAACTATATTAGTTCAGAAATGGAAACAAAATACACTCCCAATGATAAATGATTGGGTGATAAAATTGATTGATATGATGTTGATGGATAAGTTAACATAAGCAGTCAGAGAGAAGACTATAGGCAAATTCAAGCAAGACTGGGATATGGAAATATCTTATCTGAATAATGAATGGGGTGAATTAGTGACAGCAGATTTTAAGAAATGAAGATAAGTATGAGGTATAATTAATATGGAAGAAAAAAGATTATAATTCTACAAACTTGGATTATCTATGAATATATGTATCATCATAAATGAATTTGTATATACATTTATCCAGTCAATTTATTATCCTAAGGACAACCTAGTCAGGAAGGTAGAGAGGAAGAGGAATGATTGGAATTGAAGTGAGGAAGTAAAAAGGTGCATAGGCATGTCTTAAGATATGTTAAAGTATGTTATATATTATGTATATTATTATAATCTTATGATTATATTTATTAGGCTTCGTTTTTAGAGATCTTTCCTATTCAAGTATGTATTGTATGTACAAGTATGTATGTATGTATTGTCTTTTATTTATTTTGTCTTTCTTATTTTTTTCTAATAATAATAATATGAATTTGTATAAAAGATATGAGGATCTTCAATGTACATTGGAAAAGATCAGTGATTTCAATATGGAAAAATAGACATGACGTTTATAGAGACTTTTTCCTTTTATACTAAGACTAGTTAGGAGGAAGTTGATGTATGTGGGTTGGAATGAGATTTTGACTTCTGTATCTTTAATAATAAAAGGGTGGGAGGGAAGAAAGGAAGACGCAAAGAACTGCAGGCCAGTCAGGCTGACTTCAATACCAGAAAAAATATTAGAACAGATTGTACAGGACTTGATTTGCAAGTATCTTGATGACAATGCAGTGATTCATAGGAGCCAGTACAGATTTGTCAGGAATATATATCATTTTTTATTGGGTCGCTCTTTTAATACAAGGTAGGAATGCTGTGAATGCCATTTATTTGGATTTCAGCAATGCATTTGATAAGGTTTTTCATAATATTTTGATTAGCAAACTGATTAAATATAGACTAGAGGGAAACACCACTGGATGGATCCATAATTGGTTGGAAGACCATGCTCAAAGAGTCATCATCAATGGATGCACTTCAAACTGGAAGAAGTCGTAAGTGGAGTGCCACAGGTCCTAGCCTGGGCTCATTACTCTTCAACGTTTTTATTAATGGCTTAGATGATGAGGTGGAGGGAATCTTTATCAATTTTGCAGATCATACAAACCAGAATGGGTAGCTAACACATTGAAAGATAGGAACAGAATTCAAAAGGATCTTGATAAACTAGAAAATTGGGTGGAAATTAATGAAAATCAACAGAAACAAATGTTGCCTACATTTAGACCACAAAACCAAATGCACACTTATAGGACAGGGGATACTTGGCTTGGCAGTACTACATGTGAGAAAAATTTTAGGATTATTATTGATTATAAGATGAACATGACCCAGCAGGATGATGCTGCAGCAAAGAAGGAAAATACTATTTTAACCTGCATTAATACAAGCATAGTTTCCACATCAACGGAAGTAACAATCCCACTATATTTTGCACTGGTCGGTCCACATCTGGAGTTCAGCTTTCAGTTCCTCATTTTAAGAAGGACATGGGCAAGTTAGAACAGGTTCAGAGTAGAGTAACAAGGAAGATAGGAGGTATGGAAAACAAAACATATGAGGAAAGGTAAAAAGAGCAGGAAAGTTCAACTTGGTGAAGAGAAGACCAAGGGTGACATAATTGCACTCTTTAAGTACCGCAAGAACTGTCAAAAGAGCAGAGGGTGCAGGCTTGTTCTCTGCTGCCTCAGAGAATAGGACCAGGTCCAATGGTAGGGTAGAACATTAGAAGAAACTTTTTAACAGTAACAGTGGTTCAGAAATGGAATCAATGCCTAAAGAGGTGACAGAATGCCCTTCTCTGAACGTCTTCCAAAAGAGGCTGGACAGCTACTTCCTGGGGATACTCTAGCTGAATATCCTGTATAAATCCACCTGAGCCTATGCAACTAAAGCAACCATGTATGGCTTCTCTGCTTCATCCTCATCCCATTCCCTCACCTTCTTCTATCAGTTCCTAGGTCACATTTTAGATTCTTAGGGACAGGAACATATCCTCTTCTTCTCTTTGAAGAGTCACATTAACAGTGTTAAAACAACAGTGAAAGTGGTCATAAAACTTCTTAGTTGCTTTTTCTGACTCTGTTGGCTACATTTCCCAATATGACCAATGGTGGCTAGTAGCTTCCATGTCAGGCAGGTGGTGAATCTGCTCCAGGTTTTTGGCAAGACTTTAAAGAAGCTATCCAAAGTGACTCCAAGTTCAGGACCTTGGATAGCTCCATCAATGGTGCTGCGGAGGGGGAGAGTAGGATTGCAAGGTTTAGGGATTCTGGATGTGAAGGTCCAGATTGCTTATCTTTTCCGCCTTCCCCCCCCCCCAGAAGTAATCTGATCTCATATTTTATCAACATCATTAAGAGATGGGTTCAAGAAAAGGAAATGGAAGAGGTAATTTTGCAAATTGTTATTGCGAAATATCTCTGTTATTCATAGATGCCTTTAAGACCTATTTGAATGACAGAAGAGTTTGCAATGCAAATAATGTCATCTGGCACAAAGTTTCACAATTAACCAAAATATCACTTTCAGTGAATAAGCAGTATCCAAGAAAGATCTCAACAGCAGCAACAAGGTACATTACAAAAAATTGTGGTTAAAGCAGAATTGTATGGATTTTTAAAGAGAAAGGTCTAAATACTTTAAAGAGAAAGGTCTAAAAGCTTTCATATTTTTTTAAAGAAGTTGATGATGTGCAACCATTTCTCTGAAAATGATCTGTTAGGGTCTTACTGCTCCATCCTTCAAAAGTACTGGATGGAACCAGCCCTCCAAGATGATAAGTGTTGAAGTTTATCATTCATTCTTTCAGTCTTCACAAGAATTTCATGAATCTCTTCCAAAAATGAGATAGAAAGAATTTCGTACTCAAGACATTTGAATGTGGAAGAAAGTGAAACTGATGGGTTTTTGAATCCCTAGCTCTTCCTTTGGACAAAATCTATGCTTCATTCATCCAAAATATCCTCTCCATTGATCCATTTCCTGCAATCAGACCATTATCTTGACACACTAGTACTCTGTTTCTATTGAGCCTTGTCACTGAATCAGTTGACTTCAAAAAAAATTCCTCCAGGAAGCAAACTTTTCTGGGATATTATTCCTTTTCTCCTAACAAGCGGACAAGAGGTCAAAAATTATCTCTGAATGATGATCTAGATGCAAACCTTAGAGTTACATTCTAAACCCATTCTTTCTCCCCCTATGTTTCTGAGTCCTTGAAAAATTCTATTTGGGATTGTCAGTAGGGATTAATGGATGCCTATTCCATTATATTACATTTAAGCGCACAGAAATATGACTGTGGGGTAAACCAACCTGTGATGAATGGTATGTGTTGAGGTTTTCATTTTGAATTGAAAATGGGGGGAACTCTAATAAATTTATCACGCTTCAGTATATTATCGGACAAGTGGAAATATTTTACTCTATACACAAAGAAGTTCCATCCTCCCTCCGGCCTCATAAATTTAATTCCCTTTGAGTTGTTCAGGTAACAAAATAACACTAGGACTCATAATAAATCAGTAGGGACTTTGTAAGGAGGGAAAGAAAATGCTACAAGGTGTTTTTGCTTTAGAAAGTCAACCTGACAGTTTAAGCAGTATGTATTACTCCACTGACCTTTGTCTAAAATGTTGCAACCATAGTCTGTTTAAATGGATCCAGATTACACACACTGATAAAACTGAAGTCCAAATATTCAACATATAAGTCTATTCAGCATAGCCAAGGGAAATGAGGACCCAAATTCTCAATATTTCAATACCATTCATTTCTTAGCAAAATGTCCATCCCTATGAGATATATGCAGAGGAAGTTCTCATATACTGCAGTTACTCTATATGAGCTGCAACACCTCTCTGAACACAAAATGTCAGAAACTCCCATAGAATTCCAGTTACCAGAGCTTATGCTATGAAGGGTCATGAAGGTCCATTACTAACAGGTGGAAACTTAAGGCAACTTCCAAGCTTTCCAGTAAGGCTCATCATTTAAACATGGTTGGATCTAGTTGCCCTTTTCTCTTCTCATGAATTCCCAGAATGACATTACATTGGATGCACTCTAGAAGTTTAAAATGATAGTGATACTGATAAGCCTTCTAAACACCTAGGGGAGGGTGGTTTGCTGACAGTCCCCTAAGATTTGGACCAAGTTCCTTAAAGTCAAGGAAAGAAAATAGAGTTGCCTCTCTCTGAAGTATTGTTTCCAAGTCCAACATGCTATGTTTCTTTAATGGACCAAAGAGGGGTAGACTACATCATTGTGGTGGGTTGTAAAACCTCTTCCCTGCCTATGGAGACAGAGGTTTTTGCAAAACAACTCTTCTTGTCTCCACAGTTCTATATCTCTTATCTGGATAACTTGGTCCTTCTTTCTGTTTCTTAGTCACACCAGAGTGTGATAAAATACTGGGATTGGCATTTATAGAGATATCACTGTAGTACTGGTAGTGGTGACAATGACAAAAGCAGTGACAATGACCATTATTTAAAAAATGGTTACAAATCATCAATAGTAGTAATCTTTTATCAGAGAACCAGTGTGCTGTAGTACTTTGAGTTTGGGACCTTGACCTGGAGACCAGGGTTTGATTGCCCACTAAATCATGGAAGCCAGGTGACCTTGGGTGTGTCACACATTCTCAGTTTCAGAAAACCCTGCGATAGGTTCAAAATGACTTGAAGGCACACAAAAATGACAATCTTTCATCAGCCGTTTTTAAAAACCTACTAGTTCAAGCAACTAATTCAAGAAAGACAATGTTTGAGTGTTGGTCTAGGACTTTGAGACACCAGGATTCAACTCTGCTGAGCTACACAGACCAATGTACAACCTTTGGCATGTCATATTCAGCCTGGAAAGACACCAGTGACATATATCCTCTGATTAATCCTCCAAGAAAACCCAATGACAGGGTCACCACTAGTTAGAGGTGAACTGAAGGCATATAACAAAGTTCAAGGAAGGAAAAAGATCTACAGCAAATTTATGGAAAGAATAGATATAGGCTCCCTGTTGTTGTTGTTATAGCTCAGGGTGATGGTGATGATAATGATGCATACCTTCAAGTCTTTTCTGACTTATGGTGATCTTAAGGCCAACCTTTCCTAGGTTCTTCTGGGGCTGAGAGTGTGTGATGTACTCAAGGTCATCCAGTGGGTTCCCATGGCCAGCTGGGTAACCAAACCCTGGTCTCCAGGATCATAGCCCAATGCCCATAACACTACACCATGCTGACTCTCCTGCACCACAAGGAGAAAAAAATGCATACTGCTGCAAACTTTGAATCCAAAACTAACAACATATACTGGTGAAAGGAAACAACCAGGTCATGTAAGTCTTGCATAAGTAAACAAAACCATTTTCATCCTTCTAAATACCACTTAAAAGCTTATTCCAAAATCCATTCAGGTAGTTTTTTTCTTCCTGTTACCGCGGTTTCTAAGCCGGACTTGAGGGATATTAGATATCACTTTGATATCAATAATTTGGCCTTCTTTACCTATTCCTCTCCACATGCTGCGAGGTCCCCGGACAAGCTCGCATACAGGCACGGCCACTAATCACTGTAATATTCCAAACAAATACAGGCAAGGCCCGAACTAGCCATCCCGCTGCTTCCGGAGGCCTCAAAGGCAAGTACTCTATTATGTATGCACGCTACTTAGAAAGAACTCCCAAATACTCAACTGTCAAGCACTCTGCGTTTGCATACTGGCTACTCTATTGACAATTCGAACTTAACTCAATCATGCCAAATTCTGACCTTTCGGAGGCTTTGTCTCCAACCCGAAACTCATTGTTTTTCCCAAGTACAGACTAGCCTGTGGCCACATTTCTCCCTATAAAAACCCCTGACTTTGATAGCTTCCTTGGATCACGACTGACTTCCATCCCGCCTTGCTGCTGCTTTGCTTGGTGAGCCTTCGTCTCAGTCCCATGTACTGAGAACTTCATACTGACGAACTCTATCTTCAGACTACCCGGGCTTCAGGACAGGTGTAGTATTACCCAAACCAACAACTCCTCTTAAAAATCCCTCTATCCTACTCCAACCTTTATTTCTATAGTTCTCTGCATGAGTGTGTTGTATACACTGTTTGACTGTATTTTAATAAAAACAATTATTATTCTTACACTTCTGTTTGCTCCTTGACTCGGCCTGACCCCATTGGGTAAAAGATTCTACTCTGTTGCCCTGCGTCTCACATTGCTAGCTTGTGCTTTTTGACTAATTTCCCCAACTTGTGTAATTTGGAGCACACTTAGGTGTCCCTCATGGGACCCTCAGAAATCAGGGCAACATTCCTCAGTCTCCACCTTTCTTTTGATTTCCATTTTGGAGGCCAAAATGGGGTTCTTGAAAGAACTATTGTTTACCTACCCTGTTGTAGGCAGACACACATAGCTACAGTAGAACTAGTTAGAGTAATATCCAGGTTTTTCCCACCTTAAGCTTCATTGCAATGTTTACTGCAGACATGTGGCTGCAATCTGACAATGAAAATTGCGTTTCTCCATCCCTCCTTCACCATGCTGCCATTGTCAATGGTAAATCTTTGATCTTCCCAGAGGGTGAGGGGAAAAAGGGGGACTGTATTTTAAAACCCTGGCTCCATCTATTGATACCTTTAGACCCCACACACTTTGTTTATTTGAATGCACATACCTACTTCTCTCAAGGTCATTTTCCTTTTTAGAACATAGGTGGTATAATACTGTGATTTCTTCCCTTCAGGAACTTCTCTCCTTGCTCTGAAAATGAGTCCCTTGCTGATTTGGACAGAACTGGCATGCTAGAATTGTTTGGTTGTTGCATGACTGATAAATGGTTATAGATCTGAACGTTGCTCAAGGACAGAACATCAAGCATTCAATTGGCCATATATCCGTCCATAGTGCAAAAGTGTTCATTATTAATGTGCATGGAAAATAATGACTTAGACATTTAGCTGACATATTTTGGAGGGAGGAGTACAACAATTGGAGCATGAAAAATTAGCACTGAATTATCTTTCATCAATTTTATATGTACATTTCGGTAGAAATGCTTCCATCTGCAAGCCTTGCTCTGCTGATTATAACTGTCAGAGTCAGCCCAACCCACGGGCCAGCTAAGCCGACAAGTGGATAAAAGCCGATTTAGTTATATCGAAGATGATGGGGCCACATCAGTTGAAGGACCATGGGATACCTAGCACATGGTGGGAGCTAAAGAAAGTTATTAACTGATGATGACGTTGGCTCAATTCACCTCTGTTAATAAAGAAATTAATGTGAAAGAAAATGTGAGGGGAATAATGAGGACAAAATCTTCAAACAAGGACATATACTCTGCTGTTAAATGTTGAAACAAGTGCAGGTCAGTGGCTTACTGCTACTTCAGTAATGATTTTCCACAGGTTTAAAGTGATTGCCCATTTGACGTATGAAGCAGAGTCTTGTCTTCTGGACAATGGGTGCAGCAATCTTTTGATCCCACCAGTTTCCCTGGAATTGAATCATATGATTTCCCTTACACAGATGTTTCCAGCTCACAGGGTATGGTTAAATAGGTGCTTGAGATGTGAGCATGCACATAATCCTCAATTCTGAAACATACTACACTCAGTAGTCTCATAGATCTTTGTACGTTGAATGCAAAGATCTGAAGAAGGATCTATAATCACAGTTCTGGATCTCCTGTGAATGAGAACCCAGCCTCAGCTGTATTGGTCCCCAGTCATAGGAGCTCTGTTATCACATTCATCCAAATGTAACTACCTAGGTCTCTCCAGACCTTCATGTTTAGGATGCTTCTGGGGGGTGAGTGGACATAGAATCATAGAATCAAGGAACTGGAAGAGGCCACAAGGTCCATAAAGTCTAACCAACTTCCATGCAGGCATATGCCATTCCCAACAAACGACCATCAAACATTCCCAGAACACCCCCTTTCAATCTCTGATTTAAAAACTCCAAAGAAGGAGACTTCACCACACCCTGAGGCAATGTACTGAAATTCTTGAGAGACATTACGCATTTCTCCTGCAACTTGTCAAGTTTGGCTTTAATGTAAGCAGGATCTACTGCTCCATTCACCATCACTGCTAGCATCAAAGCAAGTCAATATCCCATCGTTTCTCAAATATGTAAATATAAATGTTGTACTTCCCAGATTGCAGAGGTTCGATAGGAAGCATCAGACTAACGTGATGCAATTTTGTTCAGATTCTGATGAAACTGAACAGGGTAATTGAGTCTCATTGGAAGCCCTGCACTCCTCATCTAGAAACTCATTTTTCCTCTATTTGACTTGGCAACATTTTCACATTACCAAAAA
Organism: Ctenosaura bakeri; assembly: GCA_948474755.1. Lineage (NCBI taxonomy): Eukaryota > Metazoa > Chordata > Lepidosauria > Squamata > Iguanidae > Ctenosaura > Ctenosaura bakeri. The sequence goes on from CAOLHI010001464.1 coordinate 216,762, forward strand.
AAAAAAAAAAAAGGAGGGGGGGTTTCGTTCATACATCCTAAACAAGACGGGGGAAAAGTAAAAAAAAAAAAAAAAACGAACTGGAATGACATCATTTGATATACAGCTCTCTTCTAAAAGCTAGAGAAATAGCTTCCACTTTGCTTGGATGAGCCTGCATATAGAGGACAACAGTATGCATTTATTTCCAAAGCATCAAAAAAAGAAGAGATTAAGCCTGCCTTTTGTATCCTTTAACAAGCCAGCTTTAAATTATATATGATTATTTGAGCAGGGGACAAAACCAGAAATAGTGATGGCAGATCTATATGCTTTCAAATGTGAGTCACTAAAAACTTGTCAAACAGAACTAGGCTATTTCAATCAGGTAAGTGATACAGCAATCATGGTGCTGAATCTTTCACCCACGGTATGGTTTGTACCAAGGGTGGGCCAAAAGAGGCCATGGGACCACATGCAACCCCAAGAGTGTTTACGTGATTCCTGACCTCTTCAAATTTCCAGAATCCATTGGCAAAAGAAGAAGAAGAAGAAGAAGAAGAGGAGGAGGAGGAGGAGGAGGAGGAGGAGGAGGAGGAGGAGGAGGAGGCGGCGGCGGCGGCAGGAGGGAAGGGAAGGGAAGGAAAGGAAAGGGAAGGGAAGGGAATTCTGGAAGATCCCAGTAGCAGCAGTTCAACTTTTCAAGAGGTTGCATTGGCTAACATAAAATATAACATTAAAAAAAATACCCATTTTTAAAAACTGGAATTCAATCTCCAGTCACTTCCAGAAGGTTTGCTTTTGATTTTCTTGAAGCAGGTGCATTTTGGAAGTCTGTGTGGCCTCCATTGGAAAAAACTTATCGGAAAAGATGATCTTGTTGGGAAAAGTTGAAGACGTGAAGAAAAGAGAATGTTAATGAGAAAAGGAAAAAGAGGGAGACTGAGACATGTTTAGAGAGGGAGGTATGAGAGACAGGTAGACAGACAGATGATAGATAGATAGATAGATAGATAGATAGATAGATAGATAGATAGATAGATAGATAGACCGACCATTCCAGCTCTTGTCCAGCCCTAGGACTCAAGGCAACTTATAAATATTAAATGAGATACATACAAAATGACTGAACTTAGGCTATCATATTTTGGATATATCACAAAGCCAGATTCATAGGAAGAGATGATAATGCACACCTGGACGTGTGCAGTGAATGTCATGAGAGGGGAGGGTAACTATTTGATGACCTCCCTGACAGAGACTAGGGTGGTTGGTAACTGGTACTTGAAACCAAATCACTGCATGTGACAAATATGGGACTACTTAAGCTTGATTACCCCTGCACATGCCCTGTTTGGATCAATGCAGCATGACCAACCCTTCTATCCTTGGTGCAGTGTGAGATTCATCTGGTCACCACAGGGCTGTGTAGGAATCCTCCCTCCTTTTTTGTCTAGCCCATACTGTATCTCTAAGGATTCGCACAATTGGCTTTGGGTGGTGTCATTAAAATTGCTGTCATCTGGAAAGTAGGTGTGGGGAGAAGCCATGGCTGCTGGTAGTCTCTCATTCATAGATCCACCACAGCTGAAAGCCATGTTGAAAGCACATTGCAACCACAATGTAACTGATGGAGAATCCTGGGGGGGGGAATGTATAAAACCCCAAACAAATTGGCATGTTCATCTATGCCTAACTACAGTGGCTGGTATGCTTTATCCTACCTGTAGGAGAGAAGATTGAATTAGAGTTTTGGTGTGTCTCTTGATCTGTTTGGTGCAGTGATAACTCAGTGTTCTTCCGTCATCAAAATCTGTAACATGATACATCAGTTTCTCAGGTGGTCTCTCTGAGGTAACATAAGGCTGTATAATTCAAAGCTTTGTCAATATGGTTACCTGGAGTAGAAGGTATGCATGGTAGTAATTTGTATTGGTAAACAGGAGTAGAGATTCCAGGAAAAAATCAGAAGGGACTGACAGAGACTGTGAATCTGCATGTCAAATGGGATTGTCTGAGAGAAGGAGGAAGGGAGGAATAGTGACAAACAGTGTGATGTAAAACAAGAAAGAGAGAGAGAGAGAGGGTTTGGAAAAGGAAAATACAGGACACTGAGAGGTATTGGAAAACTCATTATTTATTTACTATCCCAACCTTTCCCCAGCCTTGGGACTCCATATAGCTTACAAAAATTAAACCAGATACAGATAAAATGACTAAACTGAAGCTGTTTTATTGTGGACGTATCTTGAGATGACCTGATTCACTGGGAAAGATGATAATACAGAAGAAGGCAGTAGAAAAAGAAGACTGGTACAGGTAAATTGATTCAACAAAGGAAGCTGTAGCCCTGAGCTTGCAAAATCTGATTGGGGCTCGTGGAGTGGGGGGCTCCCATTTGGAGTACCAAAACAAACTTGATATATAACAACCCCATGACTGGAGGAAGGTTCTGGAGAAGAACATTGGCATCTGGGCCCCCTGCAGTTTCTCATCCCTGATATACACTTACAACCCCTTAACATGGCTACTTTACACCCTCTCCATCAGACTTCTGGTTTGGAAACTGTCTCAGAAGAAATAAGTATATGCAGGGGTAGCTGTGTTGGCCATACTGCAAAATAAAATAAAATCCAAGATCCACAAAAGAGCAATACTGTTATTGGCCAACCAAAATGCAGAAAACAGATCATGCAAGTTTTTGAAGCTCCACTAGCTTTTTCATCAGGCAAAAGATGTTTAAAATTCATCAGAAGAAAGAAAGAAAAAGCCAGTGATGGTGTTAGAGAAATAAGGTTTATCTGTAATAAAACAGCAAGGAAAAAAGGCAACAATTGGTCAGTAGAGGGAGGATTTCTTCCCCTTCCTGCTCTTCTGTTCAAAATTGTCCCCAGGTCCCCAGCTTTATGGATGCACCTAAAATTTGAAGAGCCAGTTTTCCCATCACTTCAATAAATTAATGTGCGCATTCACCCATCCTCTTTCTTGTTCTGACCTCTCTCTCAGGTGGGAAGAAACCATCGGAAATCTTTTGTGTCTGGATTGCCAGATTTCTATCCTAAAACCACACCAAGCTCCCCTTCCCTGTCAAGTTATAATGAGGCATCCACTTCTTCCTACAAGACCAAAGAGACTGAAGCAGAATGGCGGCTGGCTAACACAAACATTACACGGAGCGTATGCTTATCTGCATAATGTTTCTCCTGCTGTGTCTGCATCTGTTTTGTTCTTGTTCACACTTGCAGGTTGTAAAGGGAAATTCACAACCACAGTGGTCCTGGTGGGGTTTTTTGGCAAGCACCAGATGACGGCTTTACTTTAGAAACTGAGGAGGAGGTGGATGGATTTGCTTCTGCAGCCTGCTTGGTGAAAAGCTAAGCAGATGGGCACTTTGTCTGAGCAATGCCAAATGCGTAATTCATACTCCCACCTAGCAGAAATCACACTCACGGAACCATAAGGTGAAAGTCACTCTGCTGGGCAGGCTTCACCCAAGGGAGGAGAAAAGGCCAGATGTTGGCCTGGACCCAAGCTGAAGGAGATTAAAATCTGATCATCTCATCCGAGCCTATTGATGATACAGCCATCTGCAGGCTCCCTTGTGTGCAGAATATGGATTAGCAAAGGTATCAATACTGCAAAGAATCAAAATGGTAGGCTTGTGTGTATCATTTGCCAGCTTTAAACATCACTCTCCCGCATGTGTTTCTGAAATGTGCAGAGGAAGAAAATGATTGGAGAGAATTGTTTGCCATGGCTTTATTTTTATGGCTCACCTTGTTGTAACTTTAACTTTACATCCATATATACCTACACATACATATATATACATAGCATATATACCTGGCACTGCCCAGGATTTTATTTTCTCATAGGTAATACTTATTGGAAAGATTTGAGATCCTGCATCTCTAATTCCGCAAACTGTCTTGTAATTTTTCCCCATATTATCCCATCCAACCTGTATTCAGAGTTATTAATATACACAGGTTGGGTTCCTGAGGGAACACGCTTCCCTGCTCCTTGCAGCCAATTATTATTACTATTACTATTATTATTATTATTATTATTACTATTACTATTATTATTATTAATATCCCACCTCTCGACAGATCGAGGCAGTACTACAACAGTACATCAAATACATTAAAAGCAATTAAAGCATAACTCATCCTCTCCACCCACCAACCCATCTAAAAACCCCTAAAACACATTAACTATTAAAACAAGGCCTCATTTCCACAGCAACCACCCTATTCAAGACAGTCACAGTTGACTAAGATACAAGAGGTCCCTGGCTGAGAATTCTAAAGGCCCCTCCCTAAAGTTCAAACCCCAGGATTCCATAGAATCTTCTTAGGCAGCCAATCATATGAGGTCTTTGCCAGACACAGCCAATCATATGAGGTCTTAGTTTGACACAGACAAATAAACTTTGACTTTTATCTACACACACACATATCAAGGCTATAGTTTTGCAATGTGCTGTATATTGGGCTACCTCTGTATCAAATCTGGAAACTTCAATTGATTCAAAACATGGCAGCCGGATTAGTTACCAGTATTTCTAGGAATGAGCATACAAAACATGGCAGCCGGATTAGTTACCAGTATTTCCAGGAATGAGCATACATCAATATTAGAGTCATTCCACTGGCTGGCAATTAATTTCTGGGCCAAGTACAAAGTGTTGGTCGTTAACTTTAAAGCCCTATGTGGTTTGGATCCAGGTTACCTACAGGATCGCCTCTACCCATATAATCCACCTTGCACGTTCAGATCCTCCGTGGGATATTTACTTCAACCAGCCAGGACTAGACTAGCAACGGTAATCCAGAGGATCTTTTCTTCAGCTGCCCCTAGACTTTGGAATGACCTGCTAGAAGAGGTTCAACATCTGAATGCATTATTTGAATTTAAAACAGCATTAAAGACCTGTCTCTTCTGGCAGGCCTATCCTGATGATAAGAATCATTTGGCAGTGGAATCTGCAGCCTTGGAGTGTGGTGGAGTCACTTTCATTGGAGGTTTTTAAAGAGGCTGGATTGACATTTGCTGAGGGTGCTTTGAGTATGTATTCCTACATGGCAGGAGATTGGACTCAATGGCCATTGTGGTCTCTTCCAACTCTATGATTCTACAATTTTAAATTGTGAATTTTAACAGTGAAGTTTAAATATGTATTGTCTGTTTTTAAGGTATTTGTATTATTTTTTTCATTTTTTTCTTCTAAGATGATATGCATTTTAACTACCTTTTCAATTGATGATCTGTTTTTAATTGTTATATGTTAATTTATTGTTTCTTGCCTACCTCAATCCATGGGGAAAGGCAGGTAAGAAATTATTTATATTTATATATGAATGATCCAGATATTGAGGTCTGAGAGCCAATGGTTTGGGTGCTGAGTGTCACATCTAGAAAGCATCTGGAAAGCAGAATTCGGGCATGGAAACACTTCTCAACAAATCTTGCCAAGAAAACCTTGTGAAAGGTACACTTTAGAGTAGCTGGGAGATCTAGGGAAAGTCACACTTTCACCGCCTCAGAAAAAGGCAAAGGCAAACCCCCTCTCAACAAATCTTGCCAAGAAAACCCCATGATAGGTTCACTTGAGGGCTTCCAAAAGTTGGAAATGACTTGAAGGCACACCACCACCACCACCATCATCATCACCACAACATGCCATCTCTTTCAGGTGTTTTGAGCAAAGATAAAATTTCTAAATTTATATATTTAACAGCTTAACACTACATGGCTTCAGCTTAAAGGATAATACCATCATCAGCTGAAGAATGCTGGAAACAGAGTGTTCTAAATTGTCACCTTGGATACAACTCAGTTTCATCTTTAGCAACTAAAGAAGGTGAAAGTCAAAACATTTTGCTCATTTTATATTTTTAGTTCTGTATATTAATCGCTTCTCTCCCCCAACCCCAACACACACATATGGGAGATTAACCTAAATAAGTAAATGATTAACTACATCCTTCAGGACTGAAGAATAGACTTGTCAGAAGTGCTCTTTATATGTTTTCCCATCCTCTCTCACTTTCTCTGTGTAGTTGAAAACCTCTATGCATTTAGGATGTGCTGTTATGTAAAATTTTAAATTAATGTGCATAATCTGTGTTGTAAGGCATACATAAAAGAGAAATTGCATTTATAATTACGTGTTCTCTCCCATCTTCCATCTAAAGAGCTCAAAGTGGCATGCAGGATTCCCCCCTTAACTGGACCACATTACAACCCTGTTAGGTAGATTATGGTGACTTGTCCAAGGTCATCCTGTTCACTTACAGATGAGTAGAGGCTTTGAACACAGTTCTTCCCAGTCCAAAACTATCTCAAGTATGAGGAACCTTTGCTAGTGATAGACTGGGCCAAACCCAGCCATGGAAAAGGTGAGTCCTCTCTATCTTCCTTTCCCTAACACCCTCTTCTCTTCCCACCACCATCTCATATCCTTTACTTCCAGTGTGTGAGCAGGACGGGGACAGATTTCTCTTCTCAGTTGTCTAGACTAACTGCCTGCAGGCAGGGCCATCAACTGGGGGAACAAAAACAGGTGGGAGCTCCTACAAGTCATGTGGTTTCAGCACCCAACAATGTATTCATCTCAACTCTTTCTTGAAATATCACTCTCCCTATCCCACTGACCACATTTCATATCTAGACTCAGGCAATAGTTCAGAAATCAATTTTTAACCATTTCCACTCCTCTGAGCCTCCTATTATTATTTTTAGTAGTAGTAGTAGTAGTCAAGAATTAAAATGCTAATGTGTTTTACCAATATTACCTTAATTAAACATTTGTCCTAGGCTTGGCAGCCTGCCAAGGTTCCTCAGCCATCTAGTTAGCTAGGTAACAGCAGCTCTGTAGAACAGTCTAGGGGCTGAAGTAATCTCTCAGTAAAATACAACAACAGTCCAGAAAGGGAATAGTCCAAAAGCCAAACTGATAATCTGAGCGAAATGTCGAAGTCCAAGGTCCAAAGTGCACACATAAAGAATGCAAGAATCACCATGGCTGTCACCACCAATAGCATCAGTAGTTTCCAGCAACCTTTTGTTCTTGAGGCTTCTGATTATATAGTCTCAGCATCCTGACCAGTTGTGTCCTAATTAACGAGCCTTTCTCATATAAGCACTGCCCAAGGCCTAGGCTCTCTCTTTACCTCCTGCACTGAATACCATAACTACTGCATTTCTTGGGTGTGGCTGTTGGGAAGGAACCTGTATGGGTCCCAGGGCAAGGACATGACAACATTAGGATCATTTTGTTTTGGTAGAAATAATTATCTTTCCCTCACTTGATCTCATTTGAAACTGCATTCCAGTAACAATAGTGTTACCCTGTTTTCTGGGGGTCCCGGGAGGGATGCCTAAATGTACTCTCAATTATATCAGTTGGGGAAATTAGCAAGACCACAAGCTAGCACTGCGAGAGGCAGGACAACGGAGCGGAATCTTTTACCCAATGTCTACGGGGTCAGGCCAAGTCAAGGAGCAAACAGGATTGAAATAATAATGGTAATCTTTATTAAAATACAATCAAACAGTGTATGCAACACACTCATGCAGAGAACTAAGGAAATAAAGGTTGGAGTGGGATAGAGGGATTTTTAAGAGGAATTGTTGGTTTGGGCGATACTACACCTGTCCTGAAGCCCAGGTAGTCTGCAGATTGAGTTCAGAGATATGGAGTCTCAGTACGTGGGACTGAGGGGAAGGCTCACCAAGCAAAGCGGCAGCAAGGCGGGATAGAAGTCAGGAGCGATCCAAGGAAGCTCACAAAGTCATGATTTTATATAGGGGGAAATGTAGCCACAGGCTAGTCCGTACTTGGGGAAAACAATGAGTTTTGGGCTGGAGACAAAGCCTCCGAAAGGTCAGAATTTTAGCATGATTGAGTTAAGTCCAAATTGACAAAGGAGCAGATAGTATACAAACACAGAGTGCTTGACAGATGAGGATTCTCCTAATCAAGCCTCCTGTTCCGGGCAGGGAGTTCTTTGTAAGTAGCGTGCATACATAATAGAGTACATGCCTTTGAGGTCTCCTGAAGCAGCAGGACAGCTATTTCTGGCCAGCCTGTATTGTGTTGGAATATTACAGTGATTAGTGGCCATGCCTGTCTGCAAGCTTGTCCGGGGTACCTCACTGACACGTGGAGAGGAATGGTAGAAGAAAGTCAAATTATTGATATCAAAGTGATATCTAACATCCCACAAATCTGGGCTAGCAACTGCAGTAACAATAGCTATGTTTACTGGTAGCAGCCATCTTAGCTAGTTCCCCCTTCAGATAGACAGCCAAGTAAAAAAATATTTCATTTTAGAAAATAATGAGTTAATTTAAACTGGCCTAGGAGGTAGGAATGAAAAAGCCTTGGTAATGCTGAGAATTACCAGGAAATACTTCACAATGAAGTAAGAAGTTATGTGAATCTCTAAAACAAATTCAGTTTGTGCATAAACAAAACCTAGGATTTTCAGAGACTTTTCTTGTCTGGAGGACTTCATGTTTGATATATTTTTTCTATCTTGTAGCCACCAAGTGAAGTGGCCTGACTGTGAGAGCAGATGAAGAAAATTCTCCTGCCTCCAGGCTTTTCCAGGTGGCCCTGAGATCTAGCAACTCTAGATGGGGGAATATATGTAAGTCCTGCCTCCAAATATTCTTGTGAGCCATGAAGCAGGCTGAAACTACTTGGTTCTCTCTGTTTGGTTGAACATGCTTACCTAGATGATCAGGATCTGAGCAGTGGCATAGCTTGGTGCGAGTGGGGTAGGGATGGTAGGGGTGGAGGAGGAGGCGGGGCCATGTTGTGCATGGGGGTGGCCACAGCATGCATGGGCAGGGCTACAGGGCAGAGCCACAACACATGGGGGTAGGGTTACGATATGCAGGGGAGGAGCTACAGCATGTATGGGTGTGGCTATGGCACATGGGGGAGGAGCTATGGCATTTGGGGGCAGGGCTACAGTGGGTGGGGAGGTAGGCAAGGATCAGTGGCACCCCAAAAAAATGCTGCCCAGGGTACACTGTCCCTATACAACTGGTACTGAGACTGATGAGTTCTCTGTAACTATATTCAACTGTATGCAAGAAGATTGCATCATATGGACCTTTCTGTTTGACATACAAAGGCCAAGAATACCCCAGTGTTCAATGATATTTAGGCACAGGGCTTGCCTAGGTACATTCCCTGTCTCTCATTTTATCTCTACAGACAATCAAGCAGATGACTGCATAAAGCTTTTCTCATCTTAATATTGCAGCTTTCATCAGACAAAATGCTGATGAAAATCTTAAGACAGCAGTTGTCAGTGCCCTGTTTTTGTGTGCCTTCAAGTCATTTCTGATTTACAATGACCCCAAGGTGAACCTATCATGGGGTTTTCTGGGGCTGAGAGTGTGGGTTTCCATGGGTTCCACCCAGTGGGTTTCCATGGCTGAGCGGGGAATCGAACCCTGATATCCAGGGTCATAGTCCCGCAGTCAAATGACTACACTATGCTGGCTTCAATGTACTACACTGCAAAGCAAATGCCAGATTTACTGGAACTCCCAAGTATGTTTTCAAAGTGTCCGGTAGGTTTACTTTTTGGTTTTGAAGTGGATAAGGTCAGAGGGACACTGGGGCCCTTTATGCACCTTACTGTCTTCTAGCACTGGGCTGCAGGGATCACACAAGCAGCCTCTGGCAAGAGGCTCTCGTGTCCGGGGTCCTTTGGCTCTGCACAAGCTGCCTGCTCATGCGGGAGCCCCACCTCTTCCTTCCGCAGTACAGCCTGGGAGTTTCCCAGGCTGCACTGGGGCAGGAAGTGCAACCAGCATGGCCCTGGAGGTTCCACACACCAGGTAAGTGTGTGCAGGGCCCGGGAACAATGCGCAATTGCGCACCATTTTCGGCTTCTAGCTGAAAATGAAAAGGTGCATGATCGGCGCCTGCTGGCCCTTGGAGTATCACGCGATTGTGAGTGCGTCGTGCAGATCGCTCCTTACAATCGCGCGATGCTCCAGGCCCTCTTTCACATGGAAAATACCATGTGAAAAGGGCCTGGGAGATGATGTGAGTTTGTGTGATGCTTTTTTTTTTTTTTTTTTTTTGCAAGACTTCTGGAGATAGTATTTTTACCCTAAAAAGAGGTCACATATTGTTATGGGTTCTTTTGCAGTAACAGGCTACTGTTGAGTTTGCAAGGCACTAACGCTCAAGTAAAGGGGTATCTCATGTAAACATCAATAGTCTAATGTTTTTACAGCACACACATCTTCACATAACTCACACTTAAAGGGAAAACCTTTTAAAATGAGTATCTGATAAGGAAAGATACTATTAAAGTGAATTTTACAAAGGCTAAACAAATGCACTGGCTGTATGGTAATATACTCATGCTGTTAAGTCAATAAACTTTTCAAACACAGTATCAATACTGAGTGGGAGGAAAAGAGAATAGGCTATTAAAATGTCTTTGCTTCCATATTGTTGTGCACTTATCTGAAAGATTTCTCTCGTACAAATGTTACAATTTTGTTACCAGGCAAATTAAATCGAGTATTACTATATTTATAGAGAAGTCCACGAGGCATCTTATGAAGTTAATGTATGTTGTGTATAGAGTGTCTCTGATGTCTGACAAGGACCCCCGGATTCAAATCTTCATTCAGCATTGGATCACTCCATCTAGAGATGGGCCCATTCACTCAATGGATGTTGCACAAAATAAGACCTACTCCTTTTCTTTTAGACAAGTTAGACATCAATAAGACTGGTATGATTCCAATTAAGGTTTAATGCCTCAGTGGTTGAAGAAACAGTAATTACAGTGGAGCAGTGGGAAACAGACATATGGCTGTGCATTTTAATGTATACAGTCAGTTAGTATAAGAGATTTAAGAAGTAATTTTTAAAAAAGATTTTAGAAAGTCCATATAGTTTTATACACCAATGGAGTAGAATTACTGCAGAAGAGGAAGAGAAGGAAGAACAACAACAACAAATTATGACACAAGTCTAAAACCAACCACTTCCCACAACTAGACTGTACCTATTCAAACAATAATTGAATGTAAATCAACATTTAAGTGAATCCTGTTGATATAATAAACCTATTCTAGCTGGAGCTAACACTTGGATGTAGGCCAGTGTTAACAGGAAGATATTGAATACAATTTGATCACTACAGAAAAGACCGAAGTCAGTGATTTGGATCCTATTGTTAGTCCCAATTAGCGTTGTCTCTTTGAATCAGTGAGATTCATCCCCATATTAACTCACCAATCAATGATTAAGTGAATAGGTCTGCTCAAGGACTAAGCAAGAGCTATGTTTCCTTTTGTGATTCAAAAATACTAAGGCTTCCTTTTGTGGTTCAAAAATACTAAGGCTGCAATTCTGAAGTTACTGGAACGAGTATGCCAACCTTCCCTTCCAAGAACACAGTGAGAAGTATGTCTTAGAGGGCAGGGTCCAACCTTGGATCCTCTCTCTCCTCTCTCTCCTTCTCTCATGTTCCAGTGGAAAATTCCACAACCTTAATTTCCAAACACTGGTGCTTCAGTGTCAATGCCGTATGGAAGGAGGGGTGGATCAATGAAGGGTCCCTGGATATGCTAGGAGGTTTGGTCACAGTCATGCCTCCAACATGGGTGTCAGTGAGGGTGATGCCAAATGCCCTTTCCACATAGCGTGGTTGCCCTGCAGTTGGGACATGATGGCAGCACTCCGTGGGTTGTGCTTCTGCACAATGTCATTGTGGTCCTGCTGCCATCTTGTCCCCGTGTGTCACAGGAGCACAATATTTGTAAAATGGAAAAAATCCATTTTACACTTAACTTCACACCACGCTGCCACCTTTCTCAGACATGTGGAAGGGCAGAAGCATGCTAGCGACACCTCCCTCCCCAGCAACAATGGCCAAGTACCCGACTGCTGCGGAAGGGAAAAGGCAGGGCCAGAGTGCTCCCCTCCAACTGGGCAAGGTGCGGAGGGGAGCATTTCCTGGCGTGCTTTCCCTCCCCACCAGGGCTGCAATGAAAGGACTTCACTGAGCCCCGTCGCGCAGAAAGGGCCAAAGTCATTACTGGAAAAAGTAATAAATTCCAAGCTTTGGGACAGAATTATATAATTGATTTGCTGAATGGTGCTGACTTGACTTCAGTTGTACCTGGATGGAGCCTTGTGACCCTTGGCTTTTTATGTGGAAGAGATAGTAAAGTGTTCACCCAATTTTCACCCAGCTACAGAATTATAGTGTTTTTATTCCACTTTAACTGCCACAGTTCCATCTTTTGGAATCCTGAAGTTTGTAGATCGATGAGGCACTGGAGTGCTCTGGCAAAGAATTCTAAATGCCCCTTCTTAAACTGCAAATCCCAGGATTCCATAGGATAGAACCTTGGTAGCTAATGTAAAACAATAATGCTATAATTCTGTAATATGAACAAGCCCTTGGTTTGTTCTCTAAGATTTCCACAACTAATCTACCAAGCCTCTAAACCTCTACCAAGTGGTTTTTCACCATCAAGCTCTGCCTATCCTACTTCTACAGAGCATTTGTTTGTTTTCCTCATGCAGAAATCCATAGGTATTCTATGAGCACTTTTTTTTCTAAACATGTACATTTTTATGCAAACCTTTTTTTAAAGAGATGCATGCGCCCATTGACAAAGCACACATTTACACATTTTAGAAATGCATGCAATTTTTCTTCCTTCCAAAAGTTCCTGAATGTCATTTTTTGCATTCTTGTGATGCATTGGAAGCCTGGAAGTCTACAGATCTCCTAGGTGCATCTGGTTCTCACTCAGTTCTAGAGATTAGATTTAGAAAATTCATAGTTTTTTTGTTTTTTAAAAAAATCAGAGTTTATTCTTCACACATCCCTATCAATGTCTAGGTATGAACAAGAATGTTGTTTCTATTTTTCATAAAAACTGACTAAAATTTGCAAACATCTGGGATGAAAGAACTTGAGAAACTGGGGAAAAACTGCAAAAAAAAGTCAAAACTTGCAGATTATCCAGTCTTGTATCCATGAAAGGGACACTCCTATTGTCTTCCTTAGGCCAGCTTGAGTAATTTGGATGAGAAGAGCTATACTCCCCATACTCCTGTCTCAGCTTGAAGTAGTCCATTTATTAAAACACTTCACTCCCCCACTGATACTGAAGTTTTGTCTGGATGAAATTGCTTCAAGCAGTGAACTGGAACAATGCAAAGCAAGAGAGAGAGAGAGAGAGAGAGAGAGAGAGAGAGAGAGAGAGAGAAGAGGTAGTTTCTTTAACCCATACAAACAGAACTCAGCATTCCTTGCTTTTTATATGAATGAAGCAATCACATGTACAATACACAAGTAGGTTGCATTTGATCCTCAAGTAATTTATTGGCTTAGTTTAGGGTTAAGCTACACATTACATTAAGTGAATAATTTAGCATTGCATGGAGGAAGGCTCATGGTAAGAGTCATAGTAAGAGGGAATGTAGCACGACAAAGCAAAGTCGTTTGGCTGCCCTTCTCCCACTGGCTTCAGCCAATGCTATACACAGGCATTTGGCTGTAATGTCTTTTGGAACTGGCATTACAGCCAGGCACTGTGACAACATCCTGTCCCCAGACAATGATGTGGCTGCTAGAAAGAGTGGGCTGGAAGAAATGAAAGCAAGCAATAGCTGGTGGCTTCCATGTCAGTGGGCCAGTGAATCTATCCAGGGTTCAGATCAACCTCTGTGATAGCTATTCAGAGTACTGAACCAATTTGGGGGATAGGGTTCAGCAACTTCAATAGCTCCTTTAAGTTTTAATCCTAAAGACCCCACTGACATAGAAGCCACTGGTAGTCAGCCAAACTATATCAGTAGCTGTTCAACCCTGGAGGTGGCCAGAGTCATCTCTGATGGAACTCCCTGGACATTTAGACTCTGTTCTTGGCCTAGCTGATATTTCCTTGGAATTCTTTCTCATCTCTTCCTGAAGCTGACCACATTTCTGCCCAAACTGACTCATAGCGTGGGTAGGCTCCTGTCATTACTTAACATCTGTCTGAGCTTGATTCTGAGACTACTCTACTCCACCAGGGTACCACTTCTCCATGTTGTGACCTGGACCATTCTACTGACGTCATAAACTAACACTCCAAGGCTATGTTAGAGTACAGTGGTAGCTCCCAGATTTCCAGTGGACGAGGCGATGGGTCCCAAGTCAAACCTATCATGAGAGTTCAGTGGCACTACCCTAGATGTGGATCTCTCTCATGAGAGTTCAGATGTTCATGAAGGTAACATTCAACGAATTACGTGAAAACTGAATCAAAGTTAACTTTGATGCACAAATAATGCCTTCCCCCCCCCTTGCTTTGAAAAACCTGCTTATAGTCTTTTTGTCTCATAGAAGCAGGCAACTTTGAAATATCCTTCCTAAGGAGAAAAAGTGGCAAGTAAACCAAAATGTGTTTCACCCTTTCTTTTGCTAGGTATTCATCATGATAGACCTCACAGCCATGCCTCCAAAGAATGTTAAAAAATGCAGTCACTATAGTGATCCATATTAACAGACCAGTCCTAGTTATTTCCATCTCCACCAGGAGTAAGTCTTTTTGAAAAGTAATGTGTCTTAATTGTCCAAAACCAGGATACCCCCATACTGTTACCACTCCCACCCTCAGATACTGTATAAACTGCAGCTATATCTAGGAGGAACAAAGAAGCAAACACATGGAAGATAACATTGCCATCCCTGCTCATCCAAAAGACCCAGTGTTTCAACCCTGTGATTACTAGCTCTGAATGTCCCTCACCTCAAAGCCCTTATGGCAAGCTATGAGAAAAGTTTGCCATAGCTGGTTCCCTCACAACTCAAATTCCAGCCACAGGGAAAAGGATAGTTTTTCAAGATCATGGTATATAACAGGTTGATGACAATATGCAATGAAAAAAAATCTGACCACCCCTAGGTCCCAGAATGGGTCATTGGGTTTCCCCAGATGGTCAGGCCTCCTTTGGTGGTTTCTCAGCTTTTCTATGGATTCTTTCCCATTCTAAATGGTTAGAAGGCCTTTTCTAATGCTTCAGCCTCTTTCATATCACACAGTTATTGCAATATGATTCCACTTCAACTGCCATGGCTGCATCCTGTAGAATTCTGGGATTTGTAGTATAATGAGACACTAGAGATCTCTAGGAATGACTTGTAAATACTTTACAAAACTACAAACCCCAGGATTCCATAGGAAGGAAATATGGATGTTAAAGTGGAATCATAGTGCTATAATAGGTAGCATGAAATAAACCTTAGTTACAGGCATGAAGATCCTTAAGATTAAAAATAATAATAATAACTGTTTTGTTTTGTTTTTTGGCCTTTTGACTTCGATCTTGCCCACCATTGCAGCATGACACCAAGAAGGTCTCTGAAAATGAATTTAGCCCTCAAAAACCTTTTCTCCTTCCCAATCATGATTCCTTACCAGTTGCTTCTGGAAAGTAAGTAAAAGAACACACAATGCCTGCAGACCGGAGGGGAATTTGGTTCACACCCAGATTTCCTAATCATGCCTAATTTGACTCCTTCATCCTTCCATAAGGGGATTTTGGGGTGTTACATTCCTTTTACTAGAGTTTAACAAGCACTCTCTCTGTCTGTCTCTCCCTGCTTTCCCCTGATATGCAGCTCAGAAATTAATAGCCTGAGGAGAATTTGCTTTAACAGCATTATGTGTACGAGTTAGTCCTGGCCTCTCTCACAGCTGGAATCCCATAAAGCCATTCAGTTGTGCCGCTTACAGGTTTAGGACGTGGACTCCCAGGCAGGCGGTATATTCTTCCCAAATCTGAAGCAAGGATAAGCTCATTAGAAGCAATCCTATTTGTTGAATACCCATCTTTTCAGGCCTTGAGAGTCAAATCCAATGGTAAGAATGAAGGCTGAGATCTGTAAAGGAAATCTTCTTAAAATACAGAAGAAGTAAATCCAAGCAAAATTACCTGACCTGTCTCTGAGGCTTCAGTTAAAAGACCCTTTCTCCCTCTGTATCCGCTAACTGCAAGATTTTCATAGCCATTCTGTTTGAAGCTTACAGAGCATAAAGTTCTCTCAGCATACTTACAGAAGGTGCTAGAGAAGCAAGGCAAATGGAGCCAGCTGAGCAGTGGTCTGAAGTTCTCTCAGTATACCCAGTGGCCAGACAGTGACCATCTGTCTGGCCACTGGGTAGGGGCAAAACTACCAATGCTCTGGCCAGCAGCTGTTGCACAGCTGTTGCACAGCCTGGCAAAACAGTTGTGTTTCTGTACTCCCAGTGAATCAAACAGTGCATTGGAGGCACTCATGAGTAGTTAGGCATCATCCAAGAATATGCAGCTGTATGTACAACAGTACAACATGTCTCGTTAGAAAAGACTATAACACTTGGTAAAGTGGAAGGCAGTAAGAAAAGAGGACGACCACATTCCAAGTTGGATATTTTCAATTAAGGAAGACACAGCTCTCAGTTTGCAAGACCTGAGGAGAGCATTTGATGACCGGGCTTCTTAGAGATCTTTCATTTTGTAGAATTGGCATAAATCAAAGCCGAGTTGATGTCAAATAACAACAATTACAATGTGCATGAGTTACATTTGCAGAACTCTACTCATACAGCTGGAAACTGAATGTGGGTGTTATATCATGGACAAAATAGTACAATTGCATGTCTAAGGGTACTTAGGCTTGCATAAAATACCAAGAAGATGCCAGCCTATATCTGCAGGCTGGACTACAGTTGCTACCTCTTTTGTTTTCTGACAGTCTTATCTTTAGCAACACCATGGCAGACAGGTATGCCATGGTCTTCTCAATGCTCAGAATAGCTGCACTTTTTGAATTTGGCCAATGTAGAACACTGAGAATTTCACTGAACTTATTTTTATTTCAGAGAAAGAAAGGGAAAATTTTGATTCATTTTCTTTCAAGTGGCATGGCCAACCAAGGGAGATAATAAGGAACCACTTGGTCAAAGACAGAGAGACTCCCAGCTCCAGCATGTTTGAGGGTGGATCCAAATTATCCTTTCATGTGATAGTCTAGTAAGCGATAAGCTTTATCTCAAACTAGCCTGCTCCTGTTGAAAGGCACTTTGTTTGCATGATAAGAAGACTGGAGCTATGATTCAAAGCTATCTTGATGAACCAGAGGAAGCTGAGGGCGGCAAAGGAAAAACCAAACAAGGATGAATGTAAACTATTACACCAAGCAAAGAGCAAGCAAACACGTGTTGGTTTGTCTGCAGATAGCTGGTAGGCAGCAGCATAGTGGAAAACATAAATAATTCTCCAGCCCTGTTAAAACCACAATGCAGTGGTTTAAACTGATGGGTGTCTCAATGACTTGAGTGGGATGGAAATCTCAGCTCAAAATTAACTGTATTTTGAAAAGGTGATTCAATCAGTAGATTTTTAACAGGTGCTATGATTCATGAGCTGAAAGTGGGATGATACAGCCCAAAGGGACAATGCTATTTCAAGAGAAACTGAACAGGAAAGAGAACTGAGCTACCTGTTCAAAACAATGATACAGTAGAGCTGCTTTGAGATGCTTCTGCTTTAAATTGCAACAGGTAGAAAATGCATTTTTAAAACCAATCTCCCAATGTATACTGATTTTGTAAGTCATCTAAAGTATTTCCATTATTCAGGAAAAAGACACAAAAGTATACAGTTGGCCCTCCTCATTTGAAGGTTAAGCATTTGCAGATTTATTTGTGGACTATTCTATTTCCCACTGCCGCCACTGCTCCCCTATGCTGTTTTAAACAGGGAATTTGATAACACTGGTGTCACTGGGAGGAAACCAAACTAGTGGGGTGGCTGGCCATGAATACACACACACTCCCTCATTCACATGAGTGGGAGGAGGAAGGCGACGGGATGTGAGGAAGGAGAGTGTGCCCATCTGGTCACTTCCATGGCGGGGAAGGGGGAAGGAGATGGAAGGGATACAACTTTACATTATATTCCTATTCCTATGGTCTCAGAAGTAAGTCCTACTATCATTGTCAGCTCTTACTCCCATGTGAATCCTGGGAGCACAGAGCAGGGCAAAAAAGTCTGAAAACCGAACCCTAGAAGAAATGGTTTATGGGGTGATTCTCAAATGGTGGAGTGGGACTCCTAAGGGGGAGCACAATAGTTGGTGGGGGGGCAAGAAAAGTCAGCCTGCAAGTACAGCAAATGTGAAAAAGAAGGGCAAGCCTGTGTGTGTGTGTGTGTGTGTGTGCATGCGCGCGCATGCATGAGTGCACCACTGAGGATTGACTGGTCATCGCAAAAGAGCAACACAAAGTATCTTCCACTGCTATGCCTTCCTCCAACTCAGACATAGCAAAAATTGGCTTCTCTTTTTTTAATCCTTTTCCCATTCAGTTTTTCCTAGTATTTCATGGTTGGTACAGCAAGTGCATGGTCCTTAGTGATCTTGCGGCTGTTGGGAGTGGCAACCTTTGCATGCTTTAACTAACTGGCTAGTTAGTTTGCACGTCTATTGTAGGCATAGAGGGGACTGCCTATAATAAACTTCCAGTTGTTTCATTAACATTCACTTCCCCTTGCATATTCTCTTCCTCTTCCCTTTTTCATTCTTTGGCTTCCCTGCAAGCATGTGGTCTCTGATCCTCTGGCAAGCATGCTTTCCTGTAAGCAGGTGACTGCTTAATTTCTTCTTACCTTTCTTCAAGAATTTGAACCTGTGTAAACTATGCGCAAGATTATGTGAGTAAATCCTTTTTATATATTTTTAACCAAACTGTTTGTATTTATTTTGAGCTAGATTAAATGTGTCTGGGGTGAAGATGATAAAGTGGGACTTGTTCAACTTCCATTTGTGCATTTACAAAATACTCTGCTCATTGGGAGACTTATTACTAAAAATCTCACAATTCTTCAACAGAGGCAGCTTCGTCAATGGGAGGAATGGAAGAGAAGAGAGGAAGTGGAGAATATGAGAACTCAGAGTTAAAATAAAGGGTATGTTTAGTACAAGATGCCCATGGTGGGGGGAGGGGGGAGAGGCATAGGATAGGACATGGGGGGCCTAACATGGATTGGGGTGCAACATCCTCATGTAGATATAAAGGGGATCAGAAGGGCAAAAAGAGTGAGTACCACTGGCTTAGGGAACTAGGTATGTTTATCTTGGAGAAGACAGAGGGACGATGTGATACCACTTTTTAAAAGCGATATTACTTTTAAAAATCTGAAGGGATGTCACATAGAAGATGGAGTGAGCTTGTCTTCTTCTACTCTAGAAACTAGAACAAGGACCAATGGAATAAATAAAAAAATATTTCACCTAAGCATATGGAAGAACTCCCTGGCAGTAAAAGCTGTTCAAAAGTGGTGTAGACTGCAGCAGACTGCAGTAGATTCTCCATGTTTGAGGGTCCTTAAACAGAATTTGGGTGGTGATCTTTTGGGAGTTGTTTAGTTGGCAGAGGGTAGGTTTGGACTAGAGGGCCCTCATAATTTCTTCCAGCATTATGATTCTATGATTCTAAGTGAGCACAAGATTGTAGCTTTAGACATCTAAAAGTAGTGTAATGTGTTTTCTGCTGCAGATTTGGGGTATTTTATACCAGCAGTTGCTTGGCAAGAAGATGACATTGAGTCATCAGATGTCTCTGGCATTGACCTTTACAGAAAATAGAACTTTAAAACCCAACTATTTTGTTTTAGCACTGCAGTGTTTAACTGGGTATCAGTTTGCAAGGCCTGTGATGTCTGAGGGAAAGCTTCACCAGAGGGCTTTCTGTGTTTTAGATGCTCAACAGGGAATTGCTTCAAAGGGCATCAAAATGAGATACTCACAGGACTAAAGACTAAAAACTCTTTGATAGAGCCAGGAAACAATGATGCTTCCCCAAGGGGAGAAAATAGGCAATAGATAAAATTTCCATTGTTTCTGCTACCATTGCTTTGACGCTCTTGATTAGCTGAGTATTTGTGTATCCCCGCTGCATCAATCACATGTCAAATGATTGCATGGTGCATGTGGATGTGAAAGAGCCTACCAGTGGGAACACAGGCTCTCCTGCTCATTTTAACCAACACTGCAAAGAGTGCCCCACCAGCCAGGTCAATACACTTGGGACATGAGAGATAGCCTTCTTACCCATGGCACCCCAACTGTAGGATGCCCTCCCCTTAGAGGCCTAAATGATGCCAACACTCATCTTGTTTAAGCACCAAGTTAAAACTTGGGCCATTTCTGCACTACACTGCTATAGTGCTATTAGTCCACTTTCAACATCCTATGGAATCCTGGGGTTTGCAGTTTAGGGAGGGGCCTTTAGAATTCTCAACCAGAGAGCTCTTTGGCCTCAGGAAACGACAAACTCCAGAATTCCACAGGATGTTGAAAGTGAAATAATAGCACTGTAACAATATAGTGTAGAAATGCCCTTGACTGTTCATTAAGGCCTTTGGATCTCATTGATTCATCCCAAATACTTTTGCCCCCATTGTTTTAAAAACTTTTGATTTTTTAAAAAACCTTTTTTAACTAATTATGATGAGTAATATGATTTTAGCTTACTTAAAATTTTGTTTGTTTGTTTTAAACTCTTGAACTTGTATGAATGCTATTTGCAACCCCCACTGACATTTTTAATATAGGGCTGGATATAAACATCTTAATAATAATAGTAATGATAATAATAATACAGATAAAATAGTCCTTGGCATTGATAGCTGTGGGGATATTAATGCTCTGCCTAAATGGCCTCCTGTCACCACCCAGGAAATTAAGCCACTTGTTCAATTAATAAAGAATAATAAAGACCCTAAAGAGGATTTTCCACCTCCAGAACTCTTTAATGAAAATATAGGACCACTACACTGGCAAGTTTGTTCATACATATAGATCACACTAGCTGAGTAGAATGGATGAGTAGACTGAAAGAAGGAGGAGGAGGAGGAGGAGGAGGAGGAGGAGACCTAGCACACGAAGCTGCATGATGCTTGATGAGTGATTACGTTGGTCCGTTTAGTCTAGACGTATATACTATGGCCGTTTCCACACCGGGCTATGAAAATAGTGCGGAGCAACCTTCAACAGAGGTCTTCTGCACCGTAGAGTGGACTGGGGCAGACTACTTTTTGTAGTTCCAGACCTCAGTCCACTCTGGAGTGACCGGAACTGTTTGCATGGCGTGTTTTTTAAAAACCTCTTTTTAGAGGTTTTTAAAAAGCACGGACCGTGCAACCCCGTGCCGCTCTGTCGCCTGGCCCTAGAGCAGATTTGCAGGCGCGCGCAAGTGCATGCCTGAAGATCTCCTGGGGGTGGGCTTCCGGCTGACGAGCTTCTCCAGTTGGTGAAGAGCCTCCACCAACCAGAAGCTGCCATTTGGGATGCCAGAGGACTGCGGAGCAGTGAACTCGCGCTGTTCCTCATGGCGACAGACTCAGCCAGCCGGAAAACAAAGCCGGTAAGCGCCGTTTTTGGGCATCCCCCCTACATGTGGAAAGGGCTTATGACTTGCAAAAATTATCCAATGTGTTAAAAGGAAGCTCCTTCTGATCTGCTCCAAGACATTTTGGACACCGCTATGGGAGATTTCAATTACCCGGATATATGTTGGCAGTCAAACTCTGCCAAGACAGCAAGGTCCAGCAAGTTTCTTAGAATCATAGAATCATAGAAATGTAGAGTTGGAAGAAACCACAGGGGCTATCCAGTCCAACCCCCTGCCATGCAGGAACACTCTCAAAGCACTCCCAACAGATGGCCATCAAGCCTCTGCTTAAAAACCTCCAAGGAAGGAGACTCCACTACACTCCGAGGCAGCACATTCCACTGCCAGACAGCCCTGACTGTCAGGAAGTTCTTCCTGAGGTTCAGGTGGAATCTCCTTTCCTGCAGCTTGAATCCATTGCTCCTTGTCCTGGTCTCTGGAGCAGCAGAAAACAAGCCCTCTCCTTCCTCTACATGGCATCCTTTCAAATATTTAAACATGGCTATCATGTCCCCTCTTAACCTTCTCTTCTGCAGACTAAACATACCCAGCTCTCTTGCAGACAATTTCATGGTCCAGAAGGTAGAAGAGGCCACAAGGGGATCAAATATTGTAGATCTGATCCTGACCAACAGGGATAACCTTGTTAAGGAGGTAGAAGTGGTTGGATCTTTAGCGGGGAGTGACCATGCCATATTGGAATTTGGCATTCAGTGGGAAGAAGAAGATAAGTGTAACCAGACACTCATCTTAGATTTTTCGAAAGTAGCCTTCTGTAAACTCAGGGAGCTGCTGGCTGAAATTCCGTGGTCAAGAATAGTGAAAGAGAAAGGAGTTCAGGAGGCATAGGAGTTCCTTAAAAGGGAGATACTGAAGGCACAGTCTAAAACTGTGCCAATAAGGAGGAAAAATGGAAGGCATCTGAAGAAACCAGAAATGTTCACTAAAGAAGTCTCAGCTGAGTTAAGTGTTAAGAGAAACATGTATAGGAAATGGAAGGAGGGGAAACCACCAAAGAAGAATTTAAGCAAGTAGCTAGGAGATGTAGGGAGGAAGTCAGAAAGGCTAAAGCACAGAACGAACTTAGGCTGGCCAGAGACTTTAAAAACAATAAAAAGGGCTTTTTTAAATATGTCCGCAGCAAAAGGAAAAAGAAGGAGACGATAGGGTCGCTGCACAGAGAAGATGGCGAATTACTCACAGGGGGAAGAGAAAAGACAGAACTACTTAACACCTTCTTTGCCTCACTTTTTTCCCAGAAGGATACAAGCACTCAACCTGGTGATTGGGGAGTAGGTGAGGAAGCAGAGGAAATGCAGGACATAATAGGTGGAGAGGTGGTACAGGAATACCTGGCCACACTGGATGAATTCAAGTCTCCAGGGCCAGATGAATTGCATCCTAGGATACTAAAAGAACTGGCAGAGGTCACTTTGGACCGTTTCCTATAATCTTTGAGAAACTTTAGAGGATAGAAGAAGTTCCAGCAGACTGGAGGAGGGCAAATGTTTGTGATAACTGAAGCCCCTGTCAGAGCTGTTGATGACGAGCAGCAGCTGTGGGTCCCTGTCGCTCTGGCTGGAGATGAGTCCTGCAGCTCAAGAGTTCCCCCTGCTGCCATGGACCAAGCAGGCACAGACGTCCCTCTGCCTGCTCTTTTAGAGCAACAGAGATCCAATTCTGAAGAGGCTCTGGAGCCTGGTTCAATAAGCCCCCGATCAAGGTGGAAGCTCAAGAGGGCTGTGCAAAGGAAGGCTTCCTTGACTAAGTTTAAGATGCGGTGACCGGACAAACCTGTGCCTGGGGCTGTATAACTGCCTGCCTAGGAGCTTCCCTTTGCTTGTGGCAAACTTCTTACAAGCCCTCATCTTGTCTGTACCTTGCTCCCAGCACCCGGTTCCTGATACCTTGAATTGATCTCTGGACTCTTGACCCTTGGCTTTGGAACTCTGACTAGGGCTTCGCTTGGCGCTCTGGTAAATGGACTTCCTTGAGTAAGTGCTTGCTTGTCTCCTCCCAGCTGGACTTTGCTGGCTCTCCCACTCTCTTCTCTGGGCTGGCTCGCCGCCCAGGTCTCTGACCTTGACAATGTTGTCCCCATCTTCAAGAAGGGAAAAAAAGAGGACCCTAATAATTATTGCCCAGTCAGCCTGACATCAGTACCTGGAAAGATCCTGGAGCAGATCATTTAGCAGTCAGTTTCTAATCACCTAGAAAGCAATGCAGTAATCCCAAGAAGTCAACATGGATTTCTCAAAAATAAGTCATGCCAGACTAATCTTATCTCTTTTTCTGTAACTAGTTGACTGACCATTCCCAAAGGGTGCTCACCAATGGCTGCTTCTCATTCATGGAGAGAAGTGACTAGCGGTGTGCCACAGGGTTCTGTCCTGGGCCCAGTGCTGTTCAATATCTTCATCAACCACTTGGATGAAGGAATAGAGGGCATGCTCATCAAATTTGCAGATGACACCAAATTGGGAGGGGTTGCTAATATGCCAGAGGACAGGAACAAAATTCAAAATGACCTGGATAGATTGGAGAGCTGGGCCAAGGCAAACAAAATGAAATTCAACAGAGAGAAGTGTAAGGTCCTACACTTAGGTAGAAAAAATGGAATACAGAAATATAGGATGGGGGACACGTGGCTGGATAGCAGTACATGTGAAAGGGATCTAGAAGTCTTAACAGACCACAAGCTGAACATGAGTCAGCAGTGTGATGTGGCAGCCAAGAAAGCCAATGCAATTCTCGGTTGCATCAACAGGAGTATGGTGTCTAGATGGAGGGAGTTACTGGTACCACTCTACTCTGCCTTGGTTAGACCTCATCTTGAATACTGTGTCCAGTTCTGGGCACCCCAATTCAAGAAGGACATGGTCAAGCTGGAGCAAGTCCAGAGAAGGCGACCAAAATGGTGAGGGGCTTGGAAGCCATGCCCTATGAAGATAGACTTAGAGAGCTGGGTACGTTTAGTCTGCAGAAGAGGAGGTTAAGAGGGAACATGATAGCCATGTTTAAATATTTGAGGGGATGCCATGTAGAGGATAGAGTGGGCTTGTTTTCTGCTACTCCAGAGACCAGGACAAGGAGCAATGGATTCAAGCTGCAGGAAAAGATATTCCACCTGAACCTCAGGAAGAACTTCCTGACGGTCAGGGCTGTCCGGCAGTGGAATGTGCTGCCTCGGAGTGTAGTGGAGTCTCCTTCCTTGGAGGTTTTTAAGCAGAGGCTTGATGGTCATCTGTTGGGAGTGCTTTGAGGGTGTTCCTGCATGGCAGGGGGTTGGACTGGATGGCCCGTATGGTCTCTTCCAACTCTACATTTCTTCCAACTCTACATTTCTATGATTCTATGATTCTATTTTATTCTCAATTTTGACTTACGTTGTCATTAGCCACTTGCATAAGCTACATCTTTTTCCTTCACTTCTCTTCTGGATGTGTAATTATATCCTTCTCCCTTAAGCTTTGCTAATTAATAGCAATAGCAGTTACATTTCTATATTGCTTATCAGTGCAAAGCACTCCTTAAGCAATTTACAATGTGTTAGCTAATTGCCCCCAACAAGCTGGGTGCTCATTTTACCAACCTGTGGAAGGCTGAGTCAACCTGGAGCCTTGCAGGATCGAACTGACAACATTGTGACTGTAATACCAGGTATAACCACTACGCCACCAGGGCTCTAATTAATTAACCCTTTCCTCACTTTCTCTGGCTAGCTCTTGTGTGTGACTTGTTGAATCTCGTGTGCATACATGATTGAATCCCCCTTAATAAACACATCTTTAGTTTACTTTTGAATCTCTGGCTTGTTTTCTTACAAAGACTCTGTAAGGCATTGGTTAAAAGATCCTGCTAGGTTACCCCACCTCTTGCAAGCCTCCCAATTTGAGTTAATTTCCCATTTTTACATTTATTTGCAGGTTCTGATAGAGGACTTCATGGGGTCCCATGCATTTGGGGTAACACTCCTGTGCCTGAGCCTTATGGTTTGGGTTTTATCACATTACTTCAAGGGAAAACATGGACATTCCCTTCCCAGCTGGATCTCCTTATACCCTATAGCCTTCCTACCTTAGCACTAAAAGTGGTATGCCATCATGGGGTAATGTGGGGTTTTCCCTTGCCTCCATATCTATGTTAGAAAGGGCTGGAAGGAAGATTTCAAGTCAGGATGTCTAGTGAGCTTTCATATCCATGGAGTGGTGAATCTGCTCTGGGTTTCTGCCTGCTAGGATGCAATATGATGTATGTACAAGCTGACTGGCCTAGCAGTTGAATAGTACTTCAATGCTAATAAAAGGGAAGAATCTTCCACTGTAACTAAGGTCATCCGGTTAGCTTAGAAGATATAGGTCAGTCTATGTACCACACATGTGAGCCAGCAAGGTGTAGTGGTTTGAGCATTTGACTATGATCCTGAAGACCATGGTTCAAAGCCCTGCTCAGCCATGGAAACCCACTGGTGAGGCTGGACACATCACACATACTCAGCCCAGAAAACTTTGTGATAGGTTCACCTTAGAGTCTCCATAAGTCAGAAATTACTTGAAGGCACACAACAAGAACAATGTACCACATATAGCTCTGCCCTGCACTCCTGTCTACCTGAGGTAGCTGACTCACTCTGCCTCACAGTATAGCCAGTTAAGTGAAAATAGGGATAAAATAGGGCAAAAGACAGATGCAATCCCATTGCTTTTATTTGATCATGTTATTCGGAGTTTGCAATATATAAGCCTGCAGTTCTGCCAGTTCCTTACCCCTTGGCTAAACCCTAGATTTATTCCTGAGCCAACTCCCCCCTTAACTCACATGCCTCTGCCAACATTGGGAATGTTCTCCCCTGCTGTTTCTTTGGCATTTCTGAATGAGATTTCCTCTGCAAACAAGTTCTTTTGGAAGTCAGGCCGGAAAGATAAGCAGATGATGAGAAAGCAAAGAGTTTAGTTTTCTTTAATTCAAGCTTGAGGAAAGCAGAGCAGAGCTGGCATAAGGCAGAAGAGAACGGTTAAGCAGTTCTGTGGAACATTATGGAGACACGACCCTCAAAACTATCAGCTCTTGTTTGTGAGCCCCCATCCCTTGCTTTCCTATACAAGTATACCTCAGCTAACAAAGTAGAATTCTTCCTGGACGTTACGTCTTTAACAGAAAATTTGGTGCTAGAAGCAGAAATAACATGCAAAGAATAGGGGTAGGTTCCTAATTCAAAGGAAAGAAAAGCAGGCCATCATGTTTCAGCAAAATTGCATTCAAAACTAAGTAATATGCACATATGAAATAAAATAATCAAGACAGGTAAGCCTTACATAAATGAAGAAGAATATTTTGAACCTTCTAGAGACCACTTGGAGGCTTCTTCCAAAATATAACCAGGGATGACCTTTTCTTCTACCAGCCCCCACTTTTCTTATTTCCATTTTGGTGGCCAAACTTATAGATCTATTTTTTTAAAAAAAGTTTGGGCTAGAAGGTGGAGCAGGCTTATCTGCTCTTCTCTTTGCTTACCTGTGTTGCTATTCATGCAAGCTTGATAAGGGATTCTTAAGGAAGTTGCTGTTTATCTTGCCTGCACTAAGCAAGCACGCATGTCTACAGTAGGATTGGCTGTGGTAGAATCCTGCCCTTTCACAGCTCAAGCTGGGAAAGAGCTGCATTGTTTAGACATACTGCTGCAAACCAACACTGAAAGTCTATGGGCCCTTTTCACATACCGGTCCTGTTGCGAAATGGCTTCGGGAGCATCGTGCGATTGCAAGGACTGTTCCACATGGCGTCCTTGCAATCGCATGATACTCCCAAGACCATTAGGTGGCGATCATGCGTTATATCATTTTCATCTCATTGCCGAAAATGATACGCAATCGCACATCCCTGTTACCATAGTTTCTAGCCCGGAATTGTGTGATATTAGATATCATTTTGATATCAATAATTTGGCCTACTATATCCCTTTTTCCTCCATGTGCTTGCGAGGCCCCCGGACAAGCTCGCATACAGGCACGACCGCTAATCGCTGTAATATTCCACACAAATACAGGCAGGCCAGAAATAGCTGACCTGCCGCTTCAGGAGACCTCAAGGCAAGTACCACATTATGTATGCACACTACTGACAAAGGATTCCCTGTCTCGAGCAGGCAGCTTGACAAGCCGAATACTCAACTGTCAAGCACTCTGTATTTGCATACTGGCTACTCTATTGACAATTTGGTCTTAACTCAATCATGTAAAATACTGGCCTTTTGGAGGCTTTGTCTCCAGCTCGAAACTCATTGTTATCACCAAGAACGGACTAGCCTACGGCCACATTTTTCCCTATAAGAACTCATGACTTTGAGCACTTCTTTGGATTGCTCGGATCACTCTTGGCTTCCATCCCGCCTTGCTGTCACTTCGTTCGGCGAGCCTTCCCCTCAGCTCCACATGCTGAGAAACTCCATTTCCATGAACAACTTCTTCAGACCATCCGGGCTTCAGGACAGGTGTAGTATTTCCCATACCAAACCTCCTTTTAAAATTCCTATATCCAACTCTAACGTTTATTTCTATAGTTCTCTGTGTGAGTGTGTTGCATACACTTGTTTGGCTGTATATTAATAAAAATAACCATTATTATTCACTTCTGTTTGCTCCTTGACTCAGCCTGACCCTGTAGACATTGGGTAAAAGATCTCGCTACATTGCCCTGCCTCTCGCATTGCTAGCTTGTGCTCTTTTGACTAATTTCCAACTTTGTAATTTGGAGCACACTTAGGTGTCCCTCACGGGACCTCCAGAAATCAGGGTAACATCCCTCCCGTGCCCTACACACACTTACCTTGTAAGTGGAGGCTCTGGATGTGCAGCCATCGTGCCTCCTCCCCCAGACAGCCTGGGAAAGTACTCAGCCGCACTGCGGAAGGAAGAGGCGAAGCCCTCACACTTTCTTCTGGCCAGCGCAGAGGAGAAGCGGAGGGGACGTGAGTGTCTTCCAGATGAGGCTTTTCACGCAATCCCTGAGCAACACCAGCAGCATCAGGTAAGGTGCGAAAAGGGCCTACATTTCTCTAACCTTTCTTCACTATCCTCCCAGTGTCAAAACTGCTAAAAAAACTTCCAGCTAGACAAAGAATGAGGAAGGACATGGGTCTGAACAGGTGTAAAAAGACTGTGAAAAGGAGCTTCTTTGTCAGAGCCTTTGTTAACTGGGGTATGCCTTATTAATTTCTCAGTGCTGCTGTTCTCAAGGCAGCCTGTTTATGGCCATGCTGGCTGCACAGTCGTGGAGCTATGGTCCAAAAATATCATTTCTAAACCTCTCTCTGAGTTTTTCTTTTTGTGTCTTCTTTTTCTTCCTGCTGCTTTTTTAGGGTTTATGTTCTCTCATGCAACCCAACCACTATCACAGCGACAATAAGAGGAGAGAAAGCAGTCACCAAATCCATTGAAGGCAAGCCAAAAAATGCAGCAGTTGTGTAGCTGCCATGTCATTTAGCAGGCTCTGTGTCCTCCACAATTGCTATGGTTTGGGGAGGGGACTGCTTGTTGTGCTAAGTGGCATGTTTTGCAGTACATGTGCCATTCCAAATATTGGATTCTTCAGTGAAAGATAGGGATCCCTGACCACTGGGAAATCCAAAGAAGAAAAATGTGAACAAGGTGAGATTCTTCTCCATTAGGATTTTATTTTTCTGCACAAAATTTGTGTGTGGTGAGTTGTGTGTGTGTAAAATGGGATTTTTGATAAAGAAATTTGTTTATGCACAAGGAGGATAAGGGGGATTTTCTGCACAGGAAACTTGATTCCTGAATAATAACAGTGCACCCCACTTTTTCTTTGCACAAAGAAGTGATGTGTATATGTGTGTCCGCACACAGAGTTAAGTTCTGAACTTTGAATACTCTTCCAAAACTATACTGTTTTCAAGGATTGTTTGAAGAATTATTTCACTTTGAACTGAGAAATTGGTTGGGTTGTCCATGTGTTAACAGTCTATCCATATATTAAGCTCCATGTGTAATGTCTTGTTTTATTCCGTGGGTCTAAACCAGCGGGGGAGGAGGTAATATTTGATGTTATTTTTGGATTGAGATTCTAAAGAATAAAACATTTGTTCAGTTTATATCTTCCCAAGTTTTACTCCCATTAAATTTCATAGAACCAGCTCAGACAGAGATTACACAGATACATCTGACATTTCACTTTGAGTCCTCTAAAATCATAAGAATGATTAATAAATGCCCAACCATCACCATGTTTCTGGCATTTACCACTGTGTATGAATTTAGTGGTACAGTGCCTGCAAGACTAGTAAAGTACTAAAAATGCTCATTTTAAAAAGCCCCCAGACCTCAGAATACAGACTTCATCAACACCTCTCAGCAATGTTCTTACATTTAACAGACCCTAGATAGTTTACGCCCAAGGAATAAACGCGACTTAATTATGTTTTTGCAGGATTTGTGTTATCCAAGGGTGAAACAATAACAGAACTTTGGGCTATTAAGGAGCTTTCCATCCTCTATTTCTGTCTGCAAATTCGTATATAAAAATGACATAAAGCTGTTCAGTTTTAATGTAAAGGGACCACAAGATTAAAAAAAAAAATACAAGCTGCTCTTCTTTGAGTTTTCCATCAACAGCAATGTGTTTAATATTTGCATATTGCTGTTGGCTGGCACTTCAGCTATCAAAGCAGTTTGGTGATGGATTTGTTCAAAGTTCCACATATTCTTCCCAGTATACTATGCATTGTCACTGGCCTTTCTGCATGAAGGCCAAAAGAAGGCACTGATGTCTAAAACAATTCTGAAAAACAGAGGACTTCTGCACTAAATGAGATGCAGGTTACCTGTGGAGAGAATATGGGAGAAAGCAAACTGACCTCACAAAGACCTCACATACAGCAGCATATTTATTTTATATTTATTTTCCCCACTGTTCAACTCAGTGAACTTTTTCAGCTAGGATGATCAGGTCAGGCGCATCCAAGGTGTTGAAATTTTAAAAAGTAAATCCTTAGATTTAAGGATAGTCCCTAGATTTGCTTACATGAGGGGAGGGGACGGGAGGAGTGGGCCAGGTGGATCGCTAGAGAGTCTAATGCCTCATATCAAACATTCTGCAGCACAGTCAGCCATGCACAATAATATGTATATGTGTGCATGCACATACATATATACATGCATTCTTTTCAATATACTGCCTTTTCCCCTGAGATTCTTCTCCCTCACTCTGAAAACTGGGGAAGGGTCAGGTCTTGGTGTTCAAGGTGACTCCCTGAGATCCAGGAATCTATTCACAGAAGGTCATGAAATAAAACTGTATAAATTAAACATGGAAGTCCTTAAACCCAAAATATAGGGTTGTTAGGCTGAAAACTAGAGAAGGCTTCTATACAGGAAGGCCCTGCCTTTCAACACCCAGTTATCCAAGAACTTGCTCTTTCAAAGCTTCCAAATTAAGGACAAGCTCCATTAGTACAGCCTGGGTTCTGCTCTTTCACCAGTTTTTGCCTGAGGAAGCTCACTTGGAACCACATGCACAAATGCACTGCTTGCAAATCAAGCTGAGACAGGGGAAAAGGTACCAAGCTAGGTGAGATACTTTGCAAGCAGCATGTGCTCAGCTAGTTCCAAGTCAGCCTCTGTAAGTCTTTCATGCTCCCTATGGCACAATTCTGTTTTCTGACAATGTCCCAGTCCCTAACCTGTCAGATAAGTAGGAGAATCTTGTACCTTTAATGATTGTACAGGAAAGGGAATTTTAGCATGTGTGGTTTGTCACATATACCAAGCAGCACTTGCTGAAATAACTTCTTCATTAAAGGTAAAAGAACCCCCTCCAGTTTTCAGCCTGGCAGTCCAATCAAGAGACTCAGAATCAGCTCCACTGCACTTAGTGGGACTTTGTACCAGGTCAGTGTGTGCATAGGCTTGCTGTCCTCCATTGGCTAGATCTACAGGAACCTGATGGCTTCCATAGCAGTGCACTGCTTAATCTAATCTTGGAATAGGGTTGGCCGTCTTGCATAGGTCCTTTTAAGCCCAGGCTAAAGCCTCAAACAGATTCACTTCACCACTGGCATGGAAGCTACCAGCTTCACTGACTAGATTATCTTGAGTTAGGTACTCTAAATTTAAATTAAGATAATCTTAAATGAAGTAAGCTAAACTAATATAGGAAAGCCACCATGGTGTAGCTGTTTGAACATTGGACTACAACCATGGAGACCAGAGTTCAATTCCTTGTTTAGCCATGGAAACCCACTGGGTGACCTTGGACATACCACACACTCTCAGCCCCAGATGCCCCAGTGATAGTTTTGCATTTGGGTCACCATAAGTCAGAAAATGCCTTGAAGACACACCACCACCACCACAACAACAAGAAAGTAAGGTAAATAAGGTAAAATATGTCAATGTCAGGCGGCGGCTTAAGCAGACACAGAGGCAGGAGCCGAGTTTATGACTTTAGTAATAAAGAAATCAAGAGGTTACCTCACCAAAACAAACATGCGAGTCCCTGAGGCAGCAAATTCAAACAGCAAGGATTAACCTGGAGCAGATAGCCCATGACACAGGATGCAGATTCCCGGTTGGTAGATGGTTGTTTCCCCGTGCCCAACTCCCACAGTATCTGTCTTAAATACACAGTCTTTAGCCGAGCTGGGGCTGATCAAGTGTCCGTTGGCCCAGCTCACAGCTGCAGCCCCTCAAGACTTCAGGACTGATTCATCAGACGCTTCTCTCGCAGCCGCTGCAATCTCCGAACCACCCCCTTCTCCAGCCACCTCTGGAGGAATGTGGAGGGAGGGTCTGCTGCAACCTTTGGGCTGGAGTCAGCCTCTGTCGAGCCAGAGGCACTGGCCTCTGCCTCCAGAGCACAAACATCTGCTGTGGGGTCGCTGGCAGACTCTGAAGGAGCCCCCTCTCCTGAAGGCCCCTCCAAGGAATCCTCCCTCAGCTGGGAGTCCAAATCTAACTCGGAGCCCCAGTCTGAATCGGCAGCACACTCAGCCTGGCTCATGACAAAATAGTTCTGGCTTCCTCAGGTTTGACTTTGACATCCAGCACTTGCAAGGAGAAAACAATCAGAAGAGAGAAGAACACTCTGTAAAAAGAACTATCCCACCATCACATGGGCTCTGAAGTTTGGTATTGCCCTTTCACCGGGAAGAATTATACAAGACCCAAGACTGGATAAACTAGGGCTACTTTATATGAACTGTGCTCAAAATGGGCAGGGAGCATGGAAAGTGTAGGTTTTTGCTGAGGCCAAACCTCCTTCTGAGACATGCCATGGGCGAGCTACCATTGACCCAACTACAGGGCATATCACAAAGCTTAGAACCAGCAAGTCATTTCTTACTAAGAAGGACCTTCCCAGGCTAGGACCCTTTTTGCACGTTAGGTCTTTAGCGCAATGAGGGAGAGCCCTCGCGCTATTGTAAACTTCGCAAGAAAGCCCCTTGCACTCCGCACACAGCAGGGCATTTGTAAGAGAGCACCGGTCCCCACCTGGTGCCTTTTCCGCATGTCAGTGTCGAGGGCCACGTCCAGGTCCTGCCCTGTCCCCGCCACCGGCCCTGATTGGCCGGTGGGGTTTGCTTTTTTGTTTTTTCGGCCCACTGTGCTAATATTAGCACAATAGATCCTGCCAACGGGCCATCGCAGCAGCCCCAAGGGCAGCCCAGTAGCAGGGCTCACCCCTCCTAATGAGCCGCCCCGGAAAAGGTGGAGACTGGCTGGACATATTGCAGCTGTGGCACAGCTGGAGCAGCAGCCCTCCCCACTACACCGATGACCCGCCATGGAGCCTGGCGAGACAGAGCTCCTCAGGACACTGGCAATACAGCTTTATATGAACAACATGGCTGCTGTGTGAGCCTGGAGGGCAGAACAGCAGCGGCGGGGCGGGGGAGCCGTCGTGGGGGCGGCTGCGGTCGTCTGCACCCGAGCAGCCGCTGCCACCACTGCCTCCGTAACAACCGACGGGGAGCAGCTAGCTGATCCCCACGTCGCAGTGCATGCCTGGCTGGGCACCCTTCCGCGCCCCGGAGATGGTGGGTCAGGACCCGTGTGCAGCAAGACTGGTGGCTCCACGAAGTGTTGGCAACCTGGGATGACAAAACGTGGCTGTACCACTTCAGGATGACACGGTTCACCCTCTTTGAAATCATGGAACATCTGCGCCCGCACCTTCAGCGCACCACCACCATCATGAGGGTGCCCATCTCTGTAGAGGAGCGGGTCACCATCACGATCTGGTGGCTCTCCACTCCCCTAACCTACAGGAAGACCGCCAACACCTTCAGACTCGGAATCTCCATGGCGGCAGAGATCGGCGTGGAAGTCTGCCTCACCATAGAACATGTCCTGCTGGGCACCACTATCCGCCTGCACAACCACCACACGGTGAGTCCACTCAGCAGTATCGGCTGTGCATCAGGCAGTATGACCGTCTGGTGACTGCCATGTCATGCACAGCCGTGGCGCACACCCCCTCCCATCCCCACAGCCCAGGTGGCACGCTGCCACTAGGGACACATAGCTGGGGCCAGTGGGCGGGCGTCACCAGGCAGGGGGCGGCGGCTCCATCCAGCTGACAGTCACCGCCTCCCAGAGCCATGTCACGTCCCAGTGGCGTCAGTGAAGCCCCCAAGACATTGATGTCCCCTGTTGATGGCAGTTTCCTGTCTCACCTTTAGGTCATGGACCGCTTCAAGGCCATGGGATTCCCCCAGTGTACTGGCGCCGTGGACAGGACCCATATCCCCGTACGGCCCCCGAAAGCACGGGCACAGGAGTTCCTCAACAGAAAGGACAGCTTCTCCATCCTGCTGCAAGGCCTGACGGATCATTCGGGGCAGTTCCTGGATATTGAGTTGGGGTATACGGGTCGCACCCATGATGCACATGTATTCCGCCACTCAGCCCTATGGCAGGCCATGGAGGCCGAGCAATTCATCCCCGGCAACCCGACCGTCACCATCCATGGCGTGCAGGTCGGGCCCGTCATCTTGGCTGATGGAGCCTACCCCTTGGGACGGTGGCTCATGAAGCCCTACAGAGGTCGCCTGAACCCCCAGCAGGTGGCCTACAACAGAGTATTCCATCAGTGCCGCAATGTCGTGGAGCGTGCCTTTGGTAGGCTGAAGGCCAGATGGGGCTGCCTGTCAGCTCCACTGACCGTCTCGGAGCCTAATATCCTGCCGGTCGTCGCTGCCTGCGTAGTCCTGCACAACATCTGTGAAAGCAAGGGCCATGCACTGCATCCCAGCCTCCCTCCGCCCGCACCCGTCACCATCCCCACAGGTGCCTATGTCTACGCAGCACACGATCAGAGGAGGCTGAGGGAGGGCCAGAGGGTCAGGGACGCCATCGCCAGGATGATCGCTGGCTGACCCACCTTCTCCGCCCCCAGCCGCAGCCACAAAGACACCGTGTGCCTTCCCTCCCCCTATGTTTTCCCGCCAGCAGGCATGCATGACCTCCTGTGGGGATCCGGGCATGAAACATGGAAGCACAGCACGTATTCTGTATGCATCAGCCTTTGCCTCTGTGAATAAATGGTACACGTGGTGCCCCATGACCCCTTGTGTGGACCCTCACTGCCATACGCACAACACGCTCACGCTGCCGGCATGGTCCTTGGTCCCCGTTGGCAGGGGGGAGACACAACACGGGAACATCAGAGGGCATGACGAGGGGCAGCCAGTGCAGGAGAGGCGCCCATGACTGAGGCATCCCTGTCACACCCACTCTC
Source organism: Ctenosaura bakeri (assembly GCA_948474755.1). Lineage (NCBI taxonomy): Eukaryota > Metazoa > Chordata > Lepidosauria > Squamata > Iguanidae > Ctenosaura > Ctenosaura bakeri. The sequence continues at coordinate 251,988 of CAOLHI010001464.1, forward strand.
AACTGCTGGGCAGGAAGGACACAGACATGGTGGCAGGAATGCGTGTTTATTAGGTAGTCTCCGTACGCGGTGACAGGCAGGCATCAGAGGGAACCCATGCTGGGCAGCGAGTGCCAGATGTTGTATCATGTTTGCCGCCGGCAGCAATGCTCACCAGCAGAGCAGAAGCAGGTCCCCACCCGGGCACCAGAAGGCACAGAGCAGGCAAGCAGTTAACATCCCCTTCCCAGCAGAGATGTCCTCCCCCCTTCAGGCAAGGCAAGCCAAATCATGGGCTATAGCGTTGCACTCTCTTTCGCACACGTCTCCCCATCCCAACAGCAGCCTCCTCTTGGGACAGCCCCTCAGGAGGTGGCTGGGTAACAGAGGGAAGCCCGGCCATCCCTTGTTGAGATGTGGAGGGGACCACAGAGGAAGCCAGCGGAGTGGAGCCACCGCCCGAAGGGCAAGACCCCAGCTTGTGCAGTATGGCAGACATGAGCCTGTTCGTGCTGCGCATCTCCTCCACCACACCTTCCTGGCTCTCTGCGTTCCTCTCCACATCCTCCCTGTACGTGTCGACCAGTTGCTGGAGAATGGCATTGGTAGCAGTCAGTGCCATCTCCATCCCTCTCTGGTGCGCCCTCCACTCGGCGGCCGAAGCGTCATGCAGCTCCCCTGAGTGCTGCATGATGGCCGTGGCGATTGCCTCGCCCCTACGCTTTGTGCGGTCCCTTGCCCGGGCGGCCACCATCCTCGAGTGGGGAGACATCGCCGCAGTGCTGACAGTGGCTCCGCCGCTACGCTCACTCGGACCTGGCTCTGGAAGGAACACAGACAAGTTGTCAGTCCAGGGAGCAGAACAACCCCCCCCCGGTGCCCTGTTGGGTCGCAACACATTTCCGGATGGGCAGAAACATAAGGGAGGGACACAGGCCCCTGCTGCACGGGTGCCACACTGACAGCATCTATGCTTCACTGGGCAGCGGCTCTATGGGAGGGCTCTGCACCATCCGGCCTCGGTGTGGAGGTCATTTCTCATCATGCTTACCAGGGCAACAAAGCCCCGAATCAGTGGTTGTGCTCCCTAACATGGCCTCTTCATCAGCCGATTCCTCGCTTCCCTGGCCGCCGCCAGCGCCCTCGAAACTACCCACGCTGCCTTGGCCACTAGGCAGGGGTTGGCTGCAGCTTCCCATGCTGTCCTCATCTGGCATATTGTCCTCTGCTCGTGCCGCAGACCCTGTCAAGAGCATGACACCACATACTGTCAATTTGGGTGGATGGCTGGCGACAGGCCCCCCTGGCACACAGTGACAGCTGACGCCCTGGCTCCCGATGGCCATCCCCAATGGCAGTGTGGCCACGTCGGCCACGTATGCCTGGGGTGGCACGGAGGGACCTTTCTGTTGCATACAGGGGGCACGAGGGCACAGGGGGGCCGCGGGATCCGAGGGCTGGGCATAGAGATGTTGCCCATGGAGTGCCATGTTTCTGCATCACACGCACACACAAGCAGCCGTGGCCAACGGCAAACCCATCTGGGAGCAGCACCAGGGTGTGCCTCAGTGCCACAGGGACCCCACTGGGGGTCGTGCTGCAGCAGCGGGTGCGTGGCGCTCACCATCGCACACGTCAACACGTCACCTGCCGTGCTTCTCCAGGCCAGGCCTCCTGAGCTCACTCTGCCCTTGGTTTCCCCCCGCTTCCTGCTTCCGCTGATGAGCCACTGTGCCATGTTTTCCCCATGCCCACTCAGTTGACATTCCTGAACTGCAAGGGCTGCCAGACTGGGATCCGCTTATCAGCAGCCCACATTCCAACCCCATCGCCTCCCTGCTATCCCAGACATGCACCTGCATCCAAGGCCTGAGAACTGCCCGGCTCCTGGCACTCCCATTCGGGCCTTTCCCATGGGTAGCCAACAGCCCAGAGCGGGAGCGCGGGAGATGGCAGCCCGGGCTCCGGAGGGGACTCCAGCTCCCATCGCTTCCCCTGTGCCTGGTAGCCTGTGGGGCGGACAGTGGGTACCGGCCCAGTGCCCCACGTGCCACCGCCGGCAGCCCAGAAGGCCCCTTCCCCCAGGGAAGTTCCTACCGGTCGACACTGCAGGGCTGTCATCCGTGTTTTGAGATGCATCCATGGGCTCTTCCTCATGTGCAGCAACCCTGGTGTCTGCGCGACCACCACCACCACCATGGACCAGTTTGAGGCTAGAGGCGACACGCTTCGGGGTCACGCTCGCATCCCCACGGAGGATGTCATGGAGTTGCCTATAGTAGGGGCAGGTGGTGGGCTGCACTCCCGTCAAGCGGTTATGGGCGAGGACCCGGCGATACTCCTGGCGCATCATTTTCGTCTTGTTCCTACATTCCACGGCCGTTCGGCGGTGACCCTTCCCTCCCATCTCTGCTGCGATCTCCTGGAACACTTGCATGTTCCTCTGGCTTCTGCGCAGGAGCTCCTGATACCTCGGTTGGCCCCAGATCTCCAGGAGATCCTCAATCTCAGCGGGCCGCCAAACTATGCCTCTCCCTTGAACCCTCTTGGGGGAGGTGGGTGCATCCATGTCGCCTTCCTGCGGAGCACTGAGGGGGCATATGTTTCCCCTCAGAGCTTTGGCTGGAGGCGCGGGCAGGCACGAGAGCCCCTGCCCACATAGTAACGTGCTAACGATGGAACCAAGGAACTCCTGGCAAGGGACTGGCAGCCGTCCCTATGGGCGACCTCAGAAACTTAAAGGGAAGCCCGCCTGGGCCGCCTGCCTGTCGCTGTCCGATGACACTCATGTCTGTTTGGAGAAGCCCCCTGGAGGGCAAAGGAAGTGGCCAGCTCAGGACCGTTGGAACTAGGGGTGGAGTGAGTGTGGGTTCCTGTTTGCATGGTGAGGCGAGTGTGTCTGTGCGTGGTGTCTGAGTGGTTGTTGTGTATTGTGTGCGTGTTGTGTGTGTGGTGCGTCCGAGGTGCGTGCAGGCATGCCACAAGAGGGGATCCTGTGGGCCGACATGAGGTGCAGGTTCTCCTGTCCCTCGTGGCAGCCAGCGAGGGCGTGGATGTGCTCATGAAGAGCACCCCACTGCCCAGCAAGGCCCTGTACGAGGGCCTTGCGGCTGGCCCCACAGCCAAGGGCTTTGAACGGACGGCGGCCCAGGTCACCAACAAGTTCAAGGCCCTGAAGTGTCTTTTTTTGACACAATGGAGCTGTTCCGTGGCCATCCGCCCCCACATACCCGGCCGAAGTTCTTCGCGGTCATGTTCCACATTTGGAAGGCGGCGGGGAAGCCCAGGTGGGCTGAGAGACACAAGGGTGGTAAGTGACAACGCACATGCCCATGTTGCCCCTGCTCCCATGCCACCATGGCCCTGTGAGGGGGGCGACAACCAAGCCATGGACATCCAGGCCATGGTGCCACCTCACTCATTGCTGGCCTCCGGGCTCAGTGGCCACCTGAAAGGGCTGCCCGAAAGGACAACCGTGGGGGGGCGGATGCCTCACTGCCGCCCCCTCGCTTCTGTTCTTCCCGCAGGAGCAAGGAGGCTTCTAGTCCACGCACCGATGGCCGCTGCAGGACAGCCCGGGACACGATGACGAGGTAGATGTCCCCGGGCCACCCTGCCCATGTGATTCCCTATGCAGAGACAGTGGCAGTGCCTCTCTCTGGGGGCAGTGCCATGGCCCCTGCCACTGTCCGTGCAGTAGTCTGTCCAGGCCGCCCAGCTAAGATCCATTTTTGCCCCCTGCTTGCAACTCGCCACGGGATGAGGCCTCTGCCAGAGTCCTCCCAGTCCTCGGAGGGGGAGGGGACGTTGGGGAGCCGTCTACAAGTGCGCGCCCCTGCTCCCGTGCCGACTGAGGCTGCCAGTACAGGTGAGGACCCCCCATCCTGCCATGCAGTCCCGCAGACCAGCAGGGCTGCCCACTGCCAGACCCCCTGCCTACTATGCCTAGTGGCCACACTGCATTTGTGCAGCTGTCAGGAAATCCTGCCTGGGCTCTCCATTCTCTGGGGGGGAAGGGCTGGGCGGCTGCAGCTGTGGCTGATCCTGCTGTCGTTACTCCCCCAGCTGCATCTGACACCACTCCCCAGGGACTGTCCACCACCACCACCAAGTCGGAGGAGGATGTTGGTGTGGCAGATGATGGCGCCGGGAGCTCGCCCACAGCGGGGCCAAGCCATGTACATGGTGAGTGGCAATGGGACCGGTCTGCTGGCACACGCACAGCCATGTGTGGACGTCTCTCCCAGCTTCCCTGTACACGGAAGCTCGGGAATCTTTCCACCCTGAGCTTCTGCTGTCATGTCATCCCTGATAGGAGAGGGACCTGTCCTCCTTCAGCAGAAGATGGCCGCGTGGAGCCCCTGGGGGCGGCTATGAGGCATGTGGCCTCTCCAATGCTGGCGGCTGGCGAAGAAGGTGAGTGCAGGAAGGGTAGTGCCCTGACGGGGGTCCCCCAGGCCCGTCCGCAGTGACGGTGGTTGCCTGTGGGAGCTTCGGCAACTCCTGTGCAGCCATAGTCACACAGTGACAGATTGCTGCTCCCACAGGTGTGGCTGGAGTCGTCCACGGGCCAGCACTGCCCACGGTGCCAGACTTGCTCCTGCAACTGCGGGAACTGGAGGAGCGGATGGCCTCGTCGAAGGAGCACTACAGGAGGGAATGTGAGTGTCAAGGCGGCTACTGCCCAACCACCCCTTGGGGCATGCTGTTGGGGCCGCTGTCGGGCTTTCCGTGGCCACGCTGACACCTTTGTGTCCACCTGTCTATCCCCTGCAGATGAGACCCTCCTGAGGTCCGTGGAGGCAATGGCGACAACTGTGGCTCAGAGGCTGGGGTTTCTGGAGGCCACGGTCCAACACCGCCTTGCTGCCATGGAGCAGACCGTTGCGCAGCTGCTCCAGTGGAGGGAGCAGGTCACGGGGCCTCGCTGAACTGCCGCTGGCGGTCCCCGCTGTATGTAGTTGTCTGTTGTTTGTTTGTTGTATATAGTTGTGAATTCCCTGTTTTGTATGTTGCTTGTTTCCTTGTTTGTTGAGATCGTGTGTAATTTTTCCTGTTTGTAAACAGTAGTGTGTGGTTCTTTCTGCGGAGCAGGGGAGGTGAATTGGGGCACCCTCACTCTCCAGCTAGCCCAGTGAACCTCCCGAGACAAACATTCACGTGTGGAGAGGTGGTAGGAAGAGGTGTAGTGTGTAGCTACTGTATTGCTTGATGTTGGAGTTGCAAGAGAGGAGAGGGCCAAAGGAAGGTTGTTTCCAGTCCTGTTCCAGATGTTGACAATGGGTGCACTGCGACTACAGTACATAGGAGTGACCAAAGGATATTCTTTTTGGCTAGTCAAAGTGGAGAGTGGATGTCTCATGGCCAATGGATACAGATTTCACTCAGCCAAGGGCAACTTTGCATGTCCATGAGTGGGAAAGGAAAATAAATGGTAGGGTCCTCCATTGGGGTGGGGGGTGGGTCGGCTATTGCAGTGGTGGGGGAATGGGGTTTTCGCTGTGCTGTAGAACTGGGCTGACCCTCAGCCCGGAGGAGACGCAGGTCCGTGCTACTGTGCTAACAGGCTACGGTGCTAACGTGCTAACGATAGCACCATTTTTTAAAAAAAAGTTGCCCAGACCCCGGGGGCTGCTGTCGTCTCAAGTGCGGCGACGCAACCCCGGGGTGGGCTCTTGCAGCGACGTGTCAGGCAGTGTTCCTTGAGGCCATGGCGGCAGCAGCGTCCCTGTTGCTGGGCGGCGCTTTCCCTTAGAGTTGCTGCATGACGGACAGCCAGCTGGGACTGCCCGCACCCCGCCCACTCCCGGCTCCTTCGCGTAAGATGGTTCCGCAGGCCCGCGGGTTGCGCAAGCGATACGTAAAAAGGAGGTCATTTTCACTTCCAGGCGAAAATGAAAAAACGCGAGTCCAGCACTACTCACGATCGCGAGAGCCCCGGGTCGGCGGGAACGTCATGCGGTACGGCGGCTCGTGAAGGGGGGAGTGAGTGTGTTTAATATGCTTTCAAACCGCCATGCAAAAAGGGCCTAGGTCCTAAGACCCAAAGGGTGGATGTTCCCAAGGCATTTCCTACTCTTGGACCTGAAAGGAAATTCAGGTAGAATCCATTTCCCATCTAAAAGTTTCTTGAGGAACTCATCAGTGCTTAGCAATGTATAGCTCCCTCTTTCTCTCTCACACACACATTGCCTTACTAAGTGACCATCTGGTTGTATAGGACTAGCAGCTAAGCCAGCTTTTCCAGTTCATCTGAGAGTCATTACTAGCTAGGGGTACAAAGAACCACCACAAATCTTCTCATCCTCAACAATAACTAGACAACAACAAAAAACAAAGGAGGGTGTTTCGATACCTGAAGATGCCACACTAAGAATATGGGAAAACATCAGCAGGATTTTTCATATTTCAGAATTTTTTTCCCTGAAAATTAGTTTGAACTAAAAATGTGCAGAATATGGGAGTCAAGATCCTGCATTGTCATCATAAATGAGGGAACAAACTGATGCCTTCCTCCAAACCTACCTTTGCAGACTGGCCGTGCCTCAACCAAAGCTTTTCTGAGGTGCTACAGATTAATGCACTAAGCAAATGAAGGGCCTTTCCACACTCCTGTTCCTGTTCTTTAATGTAGTTAATATGTTTTAGGGGGTTGGTTTTAGATGGGTTGGTGGGTGGGGAGGATTGGTTATGTTTTAATGCTTTTAATGTATTTAATGTATTGTTGTAGTACCACCTCGATCCATGGGGAGAGGCGGGATATAAATAAATATTCAGTGTTATAGTGCTATTATTCCACTTTCAACATCCAGTGGAATCCTGGGGTTTGAAGTTTAGAGAGGGGCCTTTAGAATTCTCAGCCAGAGAGCCCTTTGGCTTCAGTAAACTACAAACCCCAGAATTCCACAATATGTTGAAAGTAGAATAATAGCACTGTCACAGTGTAGTGCAGAAAGGCCCTTTGTCTCCAGTGCTCTCCCGGTCATGGGGTGCCTTGAGACCAGGTGGCTAGAGAGAACCATTGGGAGTCCTGCCACAATTGCTTGCCCCAAGGCACTCAATGACTGGGAGTGCCCTGCAGGTATAATTCCCCAGTGCTTCAGTCTCCAGCATCTCAGATCCACCTCAGTCAGGGCTCTGGCAAATTGCTAAGTTAAGTTTTTAGAGTTACATCTGGTCATTTCTGACTATAAATACAGAGGCGTACAGACAGGAGGGCGATGAGGGCGGTCTGCCCTGGGTGGCAATATTTGGGGGGTGCCCCATATGATGTGGTCATGCCCCCGTGTGACACGGCCATGCCCTCGTGCAATGCGGCCATGGCCTCATGTGACACACTCCTGCTCCCCCTCACCCCCCCACACCGCATAAATATGAATCCCTGGCAGTTACCATATTATAAGTAACTGCTAAACAGGATGCCGGCCATGATTCTTTTTCCAGAAAACTTGTTGGTTTTAGACAGAAAGCCAAATTCCTCCCTACTTTTGAAGTGACCAGTCGTTCCCCATACTAAACAAAAAGACAGATGGCTGGACCAAGCAAGAGCAATGTTGATTTGGTCAGAATGTTGTTGGCCTGTGCAACCTATTGACCCTGTCTCCTTCACCCATGCCTCATGGTACAAATGCCATGCCACAAATGCCATGCCACAGTCCTGCCAGGGACTTGACAGGGAAGGCAACTGTGGCCGCCTTTATGAACTGCCCTTAAGGTCAGACCCTACCATTAGGTGAAATGAGGCAGCCACCTCAGACAGTAAATTTTGGATGTCCTAACAGGGAAGCAATTTGTGAGTTATTTCATTTGTCAATATTGTATTTTTTCTGCCAAGGAGAAGCAGGGACATCAGGGAGATTTTCCACTTCATCTGCTAAAATAACTGGATTTAGATCCTATGCACCTTGACATGATTGAGTGGGAGATGCCATTTGCTGCTGTGCTTCAGGTAGCAAAATACCTTAAGCCAGCCCTGGCAATACAGATGGCATCAGCAGCACATCTGTTCTCCTTCCATGCTAAGGATGAAATTCTTCACTAATTTTGTTCTTAGAGGGAGCAACGTCTCCTTTTAGCAATTTCCTTCTTACTGAAAGAAAGTCTATGAAAACCACACCGTTTTTGAAGATTATTTGCAGTTTTGTTTCATGTGACTTCAAATCACTGAAGTCAAGGCAGCATACAAAACAAAAAGGAACAGTTTTCTATTAAATCCAAAGAAAGACTAGCTGATGGGCTCTTGGCTTTGGTGTAAGTGCTGTTTTACAAACAGCGAGGGAGACTCACCAATAAGGTGGCTCTAACACCACTGGAGGCCTCAGCTTCCCTATAGAAACTTCCATAGATGAAAAAGTCCTGGAGCCCTTTTATACCACAAAATTATTGCACTATGATTCAACTTTAACTGCTATGGGTGTATCCTATGGAATCCTGAGAATTACAGTTTTGTTGTTGTATGCCTTCAAGTTATTTCTAACTTACGGCAACCCTTATGAAAATTTATCTCAGGGTTTTCTGGCAAGATGTGTTCCGGGGGAGGGGGGTGCCTTTGCTTCCTTCTGAGACTGAGACAGTGTGACTTGCTCAAGGCCACCCAATGGGTTTCCATGGCTGAGCAGGGATTCAAGCCCTGGTCTCCAGAGTAATTATGCTCATATCACCATACTACACTAGCTCTTAGCTAGAGACTTGTTCTGGGCAAAATTGAAAGGTAGTAGTGTTTTTGCTCATGAAACAGAATTTTTAGTACAGGAATCAATATTTCTCTGTGAAGGAAATGATATTTCTGTGCAAAAACATACTGTTTTCTGCACGGAAAATGCTGTTGCTGGCAAGTCAAAGCTGCATAAATTTTTTACTTTTTTCACAGAAAACATAATTTTCATGTTTCCTGCATGGAAAATGCTGTTTTCTTTGCAAAAACCATGAGTTGATTTTGTGCAGAGTAAGTCCTGAACTCTGAAGTGTCTTGTCAGGCTAGAATTCTCACTAAGAGCTGTTTCTCATGGCGAAAAAGGCAGCATAAAGTGTGTCTCTTGGGTGAAACTTCCCCAGCCCTAGAGAATCTTTTCAGAGAGTTTGTTAAATTAAACCTGTAGTGTCTGATGGGGTTAGGCTGTTTGCTTATGTAAGGTAGGGGGAGGCTTGTTTGTGTGCTTATTAGTTCTCTATTGTTTTATTGTGCTCTGGTAAGCTTGTGTCTGTTGGCTTAAGGCTGATTGTTTATATGAGCTGAGTGCATGCTTACTTGTGTGCTCATTAGTGCTCTATTGTTTTTTGTGTGTAGACCTAAGTCTTCTGCCTGAGTACATATACTTGGGGATCAGGGCATCCGCTGAGAGGAAATCAGTCAGAGACTTTGTTGGGGAATAAGCTAGCAGACACTAGTTCTCTCTATACCTGAAGCTCCAATCCCTAGAGCTTAGCGAACAAGCAAGCCCAACAGGCATTTCACATGGGCATTTTATGGGGGATGATGAGGCCCAGAGTTCTGTTTAAGACTACTGAATATAGACAGTGAGGGTGCTGCTGCAGTCAATTGCAATGGGTGTGATATGACTGGATTCTTGCCAAAGGATGTGGCTAACACCTCAGCAAGTGGGTGTCGTGTCCAGGGCAGAGCAGACAATTAATCAACAAGTGGCAGAGCAGGATTTACTCTGCAAGGCAAGAGCAGAGAAGTGTCCAGAGTTCAGGTTTCAGAACAAACAAATCCAAAGGGCAAATCTAAGACACTGTCAAACAGACAGAGGTTCAAGGTAATCCAGATGCAAGAGAACATGGCACAGGGCTTCAATTACTGGAAAGATCAGTTGCTGACCCTGAAAGGGAAGGGCCAGCGGGCAGACTGTTATCTTATTCATGCTATTGCCACAGGTGTTCCTTCATTAGGGCTCGCTTGTTACTTAAATGCACAGAATGGCACAGCCCCTCTTTCTGGTGTCATGTCTTTTGCATAGTAAGAGTTTGCACTTGCCTCATCCTCTGATATTTGTTCCCCCTGCTCAGGCCCCTGCTTGTTTGTTATCTTCTCCTGATCAGGCTTCTGGGGAAACTCCTACCTCTGGAGAAGCCTCTGCTCTGGATTCCAAATCCTCTTCCTCACTACCAGGATCTCCAGGGCAGGGCATAACAGTAGGTTGCCCTACTGGAAGAGAAGGTCCAGTAACTTGAGGTCCATGAATCTACTCTTCAGCATCTAGGCGATCTTGAGGTTTTCTTGAACAGAATGGAGCAGACTGTCCTGGATGAGTAACACATAGGGAATATCTCTGAGAAGGTCACTTGCCAAACACAAGAGGTAGATATTTGGAGGAATGCGATATATAGAAGTAGAAGGACGAGGAATCATTCTGTGAGTGTGGAGCTACAGAATTAATTCAAAGCTCTCTGCCTTATCAGTGATGAGGAGGAATAGGAACAAGAGCAGCAGTGTGAGTGCTATTTAACATCTTTATCAATGCTAGAGTAGAGGGGGTGCTAGAGTAGGGGGCATGTTTATCAAATCTGCAGATGACACCAAATTAGAAGGAGTAGCAAATACCCAAGAGGACAGGATCAGAATTCAACACAACAGATTGGATAGTTGAGCCAAAGTGAACAAAATTAATTTTAACAAGAAATGTATGGTATTACACTTGGGCAGAATAAAATGAAATGCACAGATATAAGATGGGGGACACCCGGCTTGACCACAGTACATGTGAAAGTGACCAAGGAGTCTTAGTAGACCACAAGTTGAACATGAATCAACATTGTTATGCAACAGCTAAAAAAGCCAATGTTATCTTATAATATAGTGTCTATGTCAAGGGAAGTAACAGTACCATTCTATTTTGCTTTGCACAGACCTCACCTGAAGTACTGTGTCCAGTTCTGGGCATCACAATTCAAGAAGGATATTGACAAGCTGGAATGACTAAAATGGTATAAGACCTGGAAACTCTGCCCTATGAGGAGCAATTCAGGATCTGGGTATATGTAGTCTGGAGAAGAGAAGGGTGAGAGGTGATATGATAGCCATATTTAAATATTTGAAAGGGTGTCATATAAAAGATGGAGCAAGCTTGTTTTCTGCTTCTCAGGAGACTAGGATACAGAGAAATGGCTTCAAATTATAGGAAAAGGTATGCCACCTAAATATTAGGAAGAACTTCATGACAATAAGATAGTTCAAAAGTTGAATACACAGCCATTGGAATCTCCTTCTTTGGAGGTTTTTAAACAGAGACTGGATGAGCATCTGTTGGGAATGCTTTGTTTGTGTATTCCTGCATGGCAGGGGGTTGAACTGGCTAATCGTTGTGGTATTTTCCAACTGTATGATTCTATTATTCTCTTTGTCAGGGTTTCCTGACTCTTCAGAAACATGCTTTTCAACCTTTTTCAAATAATCCTTAGTGCAAACACACACACAAACACAGTATGCTCTTTCTCCTTTCTCCACCTCCTCCTCATCTACCACTTTGGCAGTTGATCCAAGAGCCAAGCTAAAATTGCCAGGGAAAACCAATGGTCTCTGTGAGAAGCCTGTACAGAGCAAGAGAGTTGGTCTAACCTTCTGTTATGAAGTTTTGACCAGATCACCACTAGAAAGCTGTATGTACAGACCAAAATATCCTTAGCTGAATCATATCTTAACAGAATAAAAGCAGTTCCTACATTCTTTAAAAGGAACCAGGGAAAGGTAAGAACAGTTATATTAATCTCATAAAAAAATGAATGTGAAAAGTTTAATAGGCTGCAGTGGTCCCATTTGGATACTCCAAAGGAGACACTGCCTAAATCCTTCTGTTACTTGTGATTATACTAGAATCAATTGGATTTACCTCTCTGTTGAATTACCATTCAGCAACTGATCCACAAACAGTAGGTGAAACTGAATAAAGAATCTTGCCACTGATTCTGGGGGTCACAAAGCCCTTTGCAGCTGTTTGGAACCCTTTGCAGCAGGACAGCGGCCAGGTGCCAATTCCCCTGCCACCCCCTGCTGGCCAAATGCACCATAACAGTGCATTAAAATACCCCTATCTCTGTTGATGGCCTTCCAAAGTGGCCACTGGAAATGCTTTCGAGTCACTTTCAGTTACCGTTTTGAGAAGTGTTCAAATGAAGATAGAGGTATTGAGATGTTTAGAGGTTTTTTTGTGGATCTCAGGGTATATTTGCATGTTTAGGAGTCTTCCTGTGTCATTTTTGGGTTTGAAACCAGCAAAAAAATCAAACTTGAGGGGGCTTGGGGGTTTTTTTTGGGGGGAAGTTACAAGGCGTTGGGGAAGTTGTGGGGGGGGGCTTGAAGAGCCAAAAATGGGGTCCAGGAGGCCTCTTGCAGTCCTTGGGCTCCACTTTGCACACCCAGCCTACACAGTGGAGGGTGAAAAATATCAAGCAGTGCCCCCAAACCACAAACCCAGCTTCACCAACTATGTGAATTCCACCGAGGGCCTTCCCATATTGAGCAGGAACAACTGGTGTGATGGTAAATTACAAAGTGCAGTAATTCATCATGAGAATCCCCACAGTGAAACACATGGATTTACAGTTGAGGGAGAGGTATTTAGATTTTTCAGCCAGAGACCTCAACTGGATCATCAGATAGACTTCAGGATATTGCCCTGGCAGTTAAAGTAGTATCATTGTGTTATAATTGTGTAGTGTGAAAGGGCTCTAAGTGGCACTGTACACTCAGGGTAGAGTAGAGAATCCTATCAGACTGCAAATCTCCTCCAGAGTTTGAAAGGGATGATTTCTTATTTTTAGACACAGTGCTCCAATAAAACATTTTCTTTATGCCTCTGCCTCCTTTTGTTATTAGAGCAACGGGACTAGTTAGACAGCGTAGAACTTCCAGCATGCCTTTAACCACATTTCATACTGTCCCCCCGGCTTTCCCTTTGCTCAGCCATAAATGGTTGCTGTTGATGAGTGCCTTCAAGTTACTTCTGACTTACAGCAGCCTTAATGCAAATCTGTCACAGGGTTTTCTGGGGTTGAGAGTGTGTGACACACCCAAGGTGGGTCTCCATGGCTGAGCACGGAATTGAATCCTGATCTCCAGGGTCATAGTGCAATGGCCAAACTATTACACCACACTGGCTTACTATAAATGGCAGGGCATGGAAAATGTTGGTCAATGTACCTGGGCAACTAGGGTCTGTGATCCCAGAAATGCCCAGGCATTTGTGGTCACACAGAGATGCCCCCCACTTCCTCCTGCCCTCTCTTTCTCTTCTAGCCAAGATGGTAGGGAATCACAAGCCAGTAGAGGTCTTCTGTCTGAAACTTTATCTTAGGTAGTTACAAGGTAAAAAACCTAAATGTATTTTCAGAAGAACAGAGTAAACTTTTCAGTCACTTGAGTGCTATTTGCTCACCTTCTGTTTTCTGGAAAAATATTAGTTGTGTTGAATCTCAGTTTTGAAAGAAAGGCAGAGTGTAAATAAATAATTATAAAATAAAGGAGAAGTTTCAATGAGACATATTAATGCTTTAGTATGTTTCTCCACATAAACTCTGCTGAGTGAGTTTGCCATTTAACAGAACCAGTCTCCATGTTTCCATAAAAGGGGCTAGTAACCAGGCATATTACTCCTAAGCACCCCCTCTTCTGTCTAGAAATGCTTTCTAAGAATGAGTGACATCCAGATAGGTAGGACTGTAAAATGTAGTAAATGACCATTTTTAAAAAAATCACATTGAGACATGGTGAGGGATTTGTTGGTGGTGCCTCAGAAGGATTTTGTACATGTTTGAAATTGCATCTTGTGCCTTTCTATCAATGCACAGAATTCAAAACTGTGTTTGCTGTTGCACTGACCAAAAAGCAGTAACATTGGCTGAGTTATCTGCATTTTTCACATCAGTCTGTGTGCCCCATTCTGCTTGCTGTGAGTGTGTGTTAGTTTAGCTGCACAAAGGAAAAGATTCTGCACACTTTTTGCTCCAATTGCAGAAAAATACATGGGAGAGGGTTGGAAGCACTTTTTGGTTCACCCTGATACTGGAGATAAGATGAGGCCTAAAAGATCACCGGGCTAAGAGGAGTTTTGACAGGCATCCACACTTTTGAAATACTGGAATGGCCTGTCACTTGAATAAAATCTCACCAACTATGAGATCATTCCACATGTAATGATGGAAATTATTTTTAAAAAATTGTTAAAATACTTAGAACTCTGGCAAGGAGAATGCTTTGAATCTTTGTAGTTCAGAATCTTTGCAGATCAGGGCTTATTCTGTACAAAATTGCACATGAAGCATTTTCCATGGACAAAATGTTATTTTCTGCTCAAAACCCCCAAATTTTGTACAGGATAAATAGTCTGTGCAATAGTCTTCTAAAACTGCATAGTTTTTGAAGACTTACTCACAGCAGGAAGCAAATTGCTAAAATTATGCTTCTTCTAAGAACATTGTTTAAGAATATAATTAGCAATGAATTACACTCCAACTAACATCCCTATGGGCTGGTTGCAAAGGGAGAAACTTGCAAAGAGCTGCATTTTCTGCTGACAATAGGAGGAAAAAGATCAGCTTCCTCAGAACCTTTCACTTAAGTAGATGTAACCTTTTGTTAAGTGCAGGGATTTTTAGCTGCCTAAAGTATGGAGGACAGCAGGGCAAGGTAGTTGTGCTATTCTGGAATGAATGAGTTCCATCTTTCTCTTCCCGTATTGTTCACTCACTTAAGCACAAGTAATCTCTGCACCATGGCAATGTTCCCAAAGAAGTTCCTCACACTTGCTTCAAGGTCTCATTCAATGAAACAGAGACTCCTTATTATATGCTCCATTGTTTTTATAGCCCAAACTACAAAATGACCATAAAAAACACCTTGACTGCAGTGGCCGAGCATGAAGCACCCCTCCTCTCAGTTCTCCAATTCACCTTCTTCCTCAGCAGTTTCCAGTGGTGACAGCAATGCAAAAGCAGCCATCATTGTACCTGTCTCTTCTTGCACTGTCTAAGGTAATAAGGTTGGAAAAGGCTGGTGTGTGCTGAAATATTAACAAAGGGCAATGTGTAGTCCACAGAAAGGGAAAGTAGTTCATGCCATTTTATGCACAAGCATAGATGGCAGGAAGAAAGAAGGCTGGTGTAGTAGCCTACTGGATCAAAGCAAATGTTCATGCAGTCCAACCAGCTGTTTCCAACAGCCAGATGGTTTGGGAAGCCAATAAGCAGACCCAATAGCTCTGATTTGCATTAGACCTCTGCTGCAGCAACTAATAAATACTCTATCTTCAGAGATATTCTACTTCTGTATAGGGAATTTCCTTTCTGCAAATATTCTGAACACTGTCAAGGTCAGAGACCTGGGCAGCAAACCAGCCCAGAGAAGAGAGTGGGAGAGCCAGCAAAGTCCAGCCGGGAGGAGACAAGCAAGCACTTACTCAAGGAAGTCCGTTACCAGAGCGCCAAGCGAAGCCCTAGTCAGAGTTCCAAAGCCAAGGGTCAAGAGTCCAGAGATCAATTCAAGGTATCAGGAACCAGGTGCTGGGAGCAAGGTACAGACAAGAGGAGGACTTGTAAGAAGTTTGCAACAAGCAAAGGGAAGCTTCCAGGCAGGCAGTTATATAGCCCCAGCACAGGTGTGTCTGGTCACTGCTTCTTAAACTTAGCCAAGGAAGCCTCCCTTTTCACAGCCCTCTTGAGTTTCCACCTTGATTGGGGGCTTATTGAACCAGGCTCCAGAGCCTCTTCAGAATCAGATCCCTGTTGCTCCAAAGGAGCAGGCACAGAATCGGATCCCTGTTGCTCTAAAGGAGCAGGCAGAGGGACATCTGTGCCTGCTTGGTCCATGGCAGCAGGGGGAGTTCTTGAGCTGCAGGACTCATCTCCAGCCAGAGCGACAGGGACTAACAGCTGCTGCTCCTCGTCATCTCCACCCTGAGCAACAGGGACCACCACATCAGCAGCTCTGACAGGGGCTTCAGTTATCAGAAACATAGTGGTTCCATTAGCTAACGTTTAGTTGCCCTGGCATATCGATTAAGAACACAGAAAAGAGCTTTCTTAGTGGCTGTTTGCAGGCTTTTGAACTCACTCCCAGGAAGGCCACGATGACTCATTTCTTGCCATCTTTTTGTCAGCAGTTGATTTTCTTTTCCTGTTCCAACAAGCTTTTTTACCTTTGTGTGCCCAGTCTTAGGTATAGCCAGACTAGAGATAGTAAATCTCAGTTTTTCAGATTCCTGAAAGATGTTGAGAACAATGAAACAGCTTTTCACCCTGTACTTCTGGGATATTCAGGATTTTTTTTTCTTGTTGTGAAGGAAAACTGCGCAGATTTTCTATCAAAGATGCACAGCTTGCCCAGAAAACTGCTTAGTTCTCAGGCAACTGCACAGCTTTCAGCATGAGGAATGAGAACTATGCAGATTTCATCATGGAAAGAAATTGCACAACATGCAAACTGGCAAAGACTCCAGCCAGATTGAGTTTTTAATCCTGCCACATAACTAGCTGCACAACTTTCAAACCTCCAAAGGCCGCAGGTTCAGCCGGCCCAAGTTTCTTTTCCTGCTTCTTAACACTTTGCTTCTACAACCTTCAGAGTAGCAAAGACTGCAGCTGTGATACTGAACCCTTCACCCTTTCCCTAAGTACACAGTGAAAAATAATGTCAGGTTCTTTTTTTCCTCAGAAAGCTCAGCAGTTTTATGTACACAGTGAAAAGACTGTCAGCACAGGTTTCTATAGCAAAGCTGTGCAATTTCTCAAATTTTGGTGCAGTTTTCAAAAACCGAGCAGTTCACAAAAAAATAATAAAGTTCCCACAAGTTGCTGGGACTCGCAAGATGCCAAATTTCTTGAGGAGGAATTCCAAAGCAACCACTGATGGAAAATTGATGAATTCCACCCCTAGTCCAGACTACATAATGATAGTGCTTTGGGGCCACTTGTAATTGCCATAGTGCCATCATATAAGTGCAGAGTAATTGGTAGTTCAGTGAGGTTTTTAGATTTCTCTGCCAGAGAGCTCTAATCAGATGCAGTAGCCCAAGGGATCTAGAGAACTGTCTAACCAAACTATGGATACCAGCATTCCATAGAATGAAGGAGTGCCAAACTGCTGTGGATATACACTTAGCTATAGGATGAGCCATAATTTCACATAAATTGATACTGAGTTCTATTATTAAGAGGCTGGAAGAAAAAAATCTTTATCCCTTCACTCCATACCATTCAGCTCAGTACACAGTTGGCTAATGTACTTATTTTGCCATCTGCTGTATGATGTAACCCATTACTAGGGTCCCTTTGTTTTCTCTTTGCTATCTTAGAATAATTCCCCATCAGGTGTAGAATTATTATATTTTCTGAGAGCAGTTGTTTTGGCAAACTCGTCGTATCATATCGGAAATTGGACTCTAGGACGGGTGCTTTGTTCTATCCTTCTCCAAGCAACAATAATGCCCCAATTTTTCCCTGATGTTTATTTTCTGAAATATTCTTTGGCATTTGTCTTTGCAGCGGCAGATCATTATCAAGTGACAATGTTTATTTCCAATGAAATTATTACTTCTGCTATTTTTGTACTTTTGCAAAGGACACTATTTATTGCTACCCAGGAAGGAGAGAGAAGTCAAAGATTTAATTAACTTCAAACACATTTTGGAAGGGTTTTTTTTTGAGGGGGTGGGGAGTAGGGAGGATTCTTACCCACATGTCTAACAGAGTTAAACATACCAGGGTACTTGTCAGCATGTAGAGGATCTCCAGTTGAATTCCTGCTATTTCCTTTTTTGAAAAACACAAATGGTAGAAAACAAAGACCTCCGCCTGAGATTATGATGACCCCCAGTAACTCAGAGAGCAAGAAATACTGGTTTAGATGGAACAGTTGTCCCAGGGTCAAACTAAAGGACTGATATACCACATTTTCTGAAGATCATGTGGATAACTGCCTCACAAGTAGTGTTTGTCTTAGCACTTGATTTTCCCCACCTCCATTATCTTGCACTTGGCTTTTTTTTTTCCTTTGCTTTGGGACTGGTCATTGAAAGGAAAGCATTTGCAATTTTGATTTGGGAGGCATGCACCTCTGTGAAGATCCCACTTGTGGATGGGGACACAGGTTTGCTTGGCTTGAAATTGTATTTTTTGCAAATGTAGAAGTTAATTTCTGCACACAGAAAATGGGCGAATGTGGCTCACAAAGGTCCAGGGAGGCCAGGCCCTCTGTGGTTGTCCTTTGTGCCTGACATGGCACATAGCTCCTTTGTAGTGTTCCAGGCAGGTTTTAACAAATTCTAGCAGGGGGAGCAGAACCCATGTGATATGGCTTGCCTGATGATGGAAATCAGGTTTGTTCTTGCAAGCTGTCTAGATGGAAGACTTCCTGTAATGAGCTTTGAGCTCTTTGAGGGAAATAGTGAGGAATAAATTGACACAAACCCAGTGGCATCTGGTGGCTTCTATATCAATGGCACAGTGAATCCATTGTAGGTTTTATCCAAGACTTTACAGGAACTAACCAAAGTGTTGACCCTGCCCTCTAAACAGGGTCATCACCTTGGAGAACTCCTTCAACAAATCCACTCTCCAGGTGTCTCTATAGCACAGGTGAGCAAAGGATGGCCCACAGGCTGCATTTGGCACTTTAATGTCCTCCAGTTTCAAAAAAAAAAAATATGCCTCTAGCAGGTAAGTGAGGGCTTTCCATCCACAATTTTGCCCCTGGACCAATTGAAACCCAGGAGAGGATTTCTTTGAAATAGGAACTGAACAGAAAGTAACTTCTGCCCATTTCCTTTTGTTAAACAAGGCCTCTCCTGAGCATAAATTGGCTCACTGGAGGCTAAAAACAGGCAAAAAAAAAAAAAAATCCCCATCAGCCCTATAGGATATTTGGAGGTATTTGGGGTGTGATTGTTGGGGATGAGACTTCCAAGGTCTCCTGGAGCACTAATGCATCCCACAGCCTTCCTCACTTGCCCATCCCCACTCTACAGATTACCATCCCATTTTATCACTAAATTTCATATGCCCAGCTCATCAGATTATTTTGTACTTTCCTATTCCCATTTCTTTCTTTCCTGGTTGCCATCCACATCTCTCCCCTGGATCACCGAAAAGATTGTGAAAGCAGTCAGAGGCCTGTATTTTTCAACACATCAGTCAGATGAAGGGTGGAGAGGAATAATAAGTAGAGTTATAAATGGGGAAAATAAATATGGATTCATAAAACTTGATAAAAAAAAATGGAGGTTGTGATTTCTTTTCACTGCCTCAGTCTTCTGTTGTTCCTGACAGCCTTTTAAACGCCATCTAATTTCCAGCACTAGCATGAGGAGTGGAAAGTCAATCAGAGCACAAGATAAAGATGCAACCATTAATATTAACCATCCAGAATTATTATATCTCACCACTTTGTCTTACAGAAAGAGTCTCTGCAAGAGCATGAGCTGGCTTGCCTCTCAACAAATTTATCTGGAGACCAAATCTTCAGTGTCCTTTTATCCTTCATTCTGCAGAGAGGGGGATGGAACCAAGAGAATAAAGCAGAAAATGCTATATTTCAGAGATATGTCAGAAACTTCATCTCTAAACCGAGAGAGTTACAGGGCCTCAGGTTAGCTGTGACTGGTTATCTGACTTGGATGTTCTTTCTTCAAGGCCAGCCCAGCTGTTTGGCAGACTGTGGCAGCAATCTTCAGTATCAAGTTTTAGATATCATGAAAGGACAAAAAAATTATTAGTGAGGTTCTTTTCCACTGCTGTGATTTCCACGCTGAGGGGAGATATATGTGGGGTTATTATATTTTACTTTATTTTTGCTTCACATGGCAAGATAGCTCGGCAGAGTTTTTGTACCATGTACCTTGTGGGAACAAGGAAGGGAACATAATCCATGGCTCTGTCTTTGGCAGCAAAATTTCTAAGGTCTGTCCTCCTAGTCGCAAACGTGTGAAGAAAGCTTTCATTTAAGTTGGTTTACATCAGGGGTGGGATTCACGTGGCTTTCATTCACCTGAATTCAGAAGGACAACACATGGCAACTAAAATGTGTGGAGAGAAAAAGGAACTGCATTGTGGAAATCCTTTTATCCCTAATGTTAACCTGATGTGACATTCTCAAATGTCAAGGCAGTATTTGAATGTGAGAGAGGCAGAAGAGAAGGATACATGTTAAAAATTTGGTCTTTGTCTAAGGATACATCCAGACTGATTTAAAATCCCAGATAGTGCTCCTTTTCTTTCCAGTTTTATACTGGGTTAAAATAAAACAACCTGGGGAGCTGGTATAAAAAGTCTCTGGTCCTACTGGGAGCTGGCAGAAAATATTCTGGGTTAAACAAAATATGCTTGGAAGGAACAGGAACAAAATCTACGACTTTCCAATCTTTTTAATCCATCTAGATGCTCCCTTAGAAACAACTTCTAGAACGAAGAGCCTTGGAAAAGGCAGAGGAAGAGCAAGCTTCCTGTGGTCATTTGTGTGATTTTTTCCTAATGAATTATCCTGCCTCATCTGTAATAACATTTTTTTTTCTGCAGCAATGGAAAGGTGATATTTCTCTGATAAGGTAACATGGCTTACCTTCATTCCACAGAGAGCTTTACCTCATGATTTCTTATCTAGGGGCCGCTTACGGCACAGTGACAGAAGCTGTTAAAAAAATAGCCAACCTTTCGAGAGTCAGAAGTCAAATCTCTGTTCAGTCTTGCTAGATGTGTGAATGAAAGGGAACAGGAAAAGAGAAAATACTCAACATTTCTTGTGTTTCTCACATTTAAGGATAAGAGTCGATGGCTTCTTTTTTTAAAAAAAAAATACTTATACTATATGTTTCCATTAAGTATAAATGGGAGGTCCCTTCAACCTGCTGTGGCCAGCCACATGAAGAGCTTTGGGGGGGGGAAGTCATGACTACTATTTATGTTAATGTCCTAGGGCCCATTTACACTACAGAGTCATAGTGCTATGATTCCATTTTAACTGCCATGGGATCCTGTTACCCTGTGTTTTGGGGGGGTCCCGGGAGGGACGCCCAGATTGCCAAATAAAATACCAATTGGGGAAAATTAGCTGGAGCACTCTTCTGGCTAACGAGAGGCAGGGTAACTTTGCAAGGATCTTAAAACCCAATGTCTACGGCTTCAGGTCAGGGAACAGGCACGCAGGTTTAAAGGTAACCAAAATAACAGTTTTATTAAAACACAACAGAAAATAAATAACACACACACACGCTAACTAACTGGGAAACGGAATTGGAGAGCTTAAGGTTAGGCAATACGACACCTGGTCTCGTTGTCCTAGGAGAAAGAGAGATGGGGTTCCGAAGAAGAAAGCTCAGTGTGACTGGCTGAGGGGAGTTTCCTTAGAAGGCCAGCGGCAGGGCAGGATAGCTGTCCAAGGTAGTCCAAAGACCGTTTGAAAGTGAGGGGTTTTTATAGGGGAGTTCGTGCCTCTTGGCTGTGGCAAGCCAGGTGAGAACAAAAGGAGTTTTGGTGCTGGACAAAGGATTTGGAAAGGTCAAATCTAACATGATGAGCTTAACGCTTGATGACAATAGTATAGCCAATATGTAAATGCCTTGTTTACCGGGCTGGCTCTACTGAGAGCCGCGCAGCTATTGTGAAGTTTGCACATGGAAGTTCCCTGAAGCTGGGAGCAAAGCTTAGGTTGCTGGCCTCAAAAGAGTCTGGAATGTGAAAGCAATTAGCAGCCACACTCATGTCCGTGCTTGTCCGGAGAACTCACAAACATGTGGAGTGAGGTGACTGAAAGCAGGTCCAGCTCAGGCCGAATTAGATGATATCAAAGTTATATCTGGGTGCCCTCACTCAGGGTGCCAAACCAGAGGTAACAATCTTGAGTGTTTGCAGTATAGGACACTTAGAATTCTCAGCCAAAGAGCTCTAGTGCCTCACCACACTACAAACCCCAGGATTCCACAGGATGCCACCATGGTAGTTAAAATGAATTGTAGTGCTCTATTTATATAGTGTGAAAGTGAGCGTGATCCTCTTCTCACCTGCTCACTTGCTTTTTGTTTCTGACACTCACCTTGCAGTATTTTTCTTTGCTAGATTTTTTAGAAGATGCAGTGAGAGTCCTTTGTTCTTTATTCATTACATGCCTTATCTGTAATTTGGAGAATTTCTAATGCTTGGCTTTATAATTACCCAGTTGCATGTATTGCCTTCTACCACCTGCATTGCTCATCCACCCCCCAGCCCTCAAACGAGAATGAAAGACAAAATATTCTTTCTCACTTATTCTATCATTTTGACATATGTGGTCCAGTATCTGTTGAATTACCCTATTAAATCAATCTTCCACTGTGCTGCGCTGTGTTGTCCCTAAATATGGAGCTAGTATTTACCTCGCTAATTATCGAGTTTCTAGATTAATTGCTCAACTAGATATTTATAGGCTTGCTGCAGTTGTCACCCACAGGAACTTTCTAGGGCTTCTCAGGAAGTTGCTTGAAATGATGCCCCACAACACATCAAGGTACGGAAAACTAGCTGGATGAACCTCCACTGATCCATTTGTTCTCCAGTGACACAGAAATGGCCATGTTGGGGTGTTGTGACACCTAAAAGGTAAAATTGGGGGCATTTTGATTTTTGCAGGTTGGTAAAGAATTCCAGCCTCCTCGATGATCAAAAAAAAAACAAAACAAAAAAACCTGGGTTGTAATACCCTAAGTTGGATTTCTCTATCATAACTCACCAACAGAATGCTATTGTTTTGAAAGTGATGGAAGATGATAGAAGCCATGCAATTAATAGAGAAGAAAGCCACTTTTTTGTGCTTACAAATATGCACAGGTGTGTTTGTATTTTGAAAACTACAGGTCCAAAATGATGTGGCTAGACTGCTGCATAGGACTAGCTATAAGGAACAAAGAACTTCCTTGTTGAAACAGCTTCATTTGCTACTAGTCCATTTCTAGGCACAATTTAGAATGCCTGTAATGACCCATAAAAGTCTTATGGCTTAGATCCAAGTTATCTAAATACTAATTATTCCATGGAAGCCTGGCCAAGTTTTACAATCTTTGATAGAGGGCTTTCTCTGTCCCACCACCATCTCAGGTTCATCTGGTGAGGACAGAGGAGAAAGCCTTTTTGGTGACTGCTCCTAGGATATAGAACTCCCTCTGAAGGGAGGCTCAGTTGGCCTCTTCTCTGCTATCTTTTTGCTGGTTGGAAAAAAAAAACCTTCTGATTTAAACAGGTCCACAACCTTTAACTGGTTGGAGTGGAAAGACATTAAATGGGTGTGCTGCTTATGCAGCATGTGTTTTATATGCTTTAAATTAATGTCTTAAAAGCAATGTTTTAATTGGGTTGATGGTTTAATGCTTTTTAAACTTCTGTATCACATATTCTTTAATCTATTTTGTTTTAAATTATAGTGCAAGCTACTTTGGGTCCCATTTTGATACACAGGCAGGATACAAATCGATCAAATACCTGTATGCCTTATAGAAAAATGTGCATTTTTTGCACATTATTTGCCATGCAAAATCTTCTAGGATTAAAAAGATCTCAAAAGAGCACTATGTAGATGATGGAGTGGACAAGAGCCGCTGACCTACTGGAACACATGTGGGGTGGGTTGTGTTTAAGCCATACATCACTAGGAAAGAGGGTCCAAAACACAATGGGGCGGGCTGACCATATTTTGAAATAATGGACATGACCATCTAAAGGAGTGGTGAAGACTGGAAAATACTTCTCAACCAAGCATTCCCTTCACCCATTTGCTGCTAGAGCAATGAGGTCTTTAGGCAATATGACACCTTCCTGCATGCCTCTGTCCCATTCACATTGTCTCTCAAGATTTCCCCATTTGCTAAGCCATCAGCTGCTATCTGTGGTCATCAACAATCCATGTATCTGAGTAACCAGACCATGGGATTCTAGTGTTAGCTAGTGTTACCCTAAAAATTGGGGGACCTTGAGGTTCACCAGCAGTGCCAGCATCTCCTTAGAATTTGGGGGATTATAGCTCCAAGGAGGCCTGCCAGAGGAGGGTAACAGCAGGATCTTTTCCCCTGTGTATACTAGTACTAACCGTAGAGAGGAATCCAGTTAAAAGTTAAACAGAGTATTTTATTTGGAATCAACAAGCATACAGGGTCCAGACACTCTCACAAGCCACACAAGACTATTGGAAAGGGAGGCAGGAAAGGTTGGATAGATTGGGTGGAAAAGGTGATAATTACCAATCCTGGAGCAGGATGGCTCAAACAAGCATCTGACAGTAGCACAGAGGAACAGGAGTCAGAGGTTCCACTTGCAGCGTAACACACCCAATGTACCACAGTTCACTAGGGTCTGAGCTGGGATTTATATACCCCATTTCCTATCCTGAAAGAGGGTACATGAACAGATTGATAATGGCTTTCTCATGGAGCTGACAAAGGAATGGGCTGATTGTCTTAACTTTAGGTGACAAAACATTGATGTGGGTCATGGCAATCTCTTAATGTCTGGATGGGCAGGGGGTCTGGGAAGGATTTCTCTCCCCACCCCCCACCTCAAGATGGTGAGTCTCAGTTCCCTTGAGCTTCTCTCTTTATCTGAAACTTTCCTCAGACAGCCAGGATTTCAGCAACCTATACAGGTACATTTCAAAGTAACAAGTAAAGTTTTTAGTTATGAAACATCATACTCCCAAGCGTTTCACATAAGAAAATTGGGACATATGTGGGCAAGCAACATGAGAGTGTGGTCAAGAAGGCAAAAGTTATTGATGAGGAATAACACACAAGCCAGGAGAGGCTGCAGCAGTTTGCTTTTGCCTGAGCTGACTGGGAAAGCCCTCCCTTTCTGCCCTTTGCACAGTGCTGAGTGAATTGACTGCAGATTCCTCTTGCATTTTGAAATCAGTTGGCAGCAGCTGAAGTAAGCTGAGAAAAAAGAAGAAAGTGGAAGGAGGAAAGAAAACATTTTAAAACGCAGTTGAAAAAGTGGGACCACAGAGGAATAATAGAACTGTTCTTGCTAAACCAAGACAGCTGGAGAATATGAAACTTTGAATACTGCCTTACTTTGCTGGAGTTAGACTCAGAAGGATATGCTTTTTTTTGTTTGTTGGATGGGTATCTTTCAGGGGTACTTTTTTTTTTGCAGCTCAATATTTTTATTGAGAAAAGTATAAAAGTTACAAAGACATCTCTCACATACATATACTAAATCCTACATACAATCCTATCAATTCCCACCACCTAGAATCCCCCAGTGCAACATCTCCCTCCTCCTTTCCCTACCCTCTTCTGAAACTCAGGGTACCCTTCTAGCTTACCTGTTATTTCCTTCTTTCAACTATATTATTTCATAGATTTCTTACACCTTTTATTCCATTTCTCCAACTCTAGTCCTTACTCCAAATTACTTAAATATTTTAACTATTTTTGTATTACTAAGACATCGTTTTCCTCTAATACCTCTTTCAATATATAATACGTTTTCCTAGTTCTTATTTTTAACGTATAAATAATATTGCTTTTTCTCCCCAACACCTTTCCCATATAGGAAGTACCATTTTCCATTCTTCAAGTACTTTCTTTTTCTGATTATCGTTTAAAGACTCAATCACAATATCTTGTGATATATTGTGATATATAGAAGGATATACTTGAGGTTCAGCACTTTCCCCTGTGAACTGTGTTGAAGACGACTGCCTCTTAATTGAACGTCTTCATCTTTTCCTCAAAATAGGAGCTAACACCCCAAAAATCTATTCATAATCCAACAGTGAGCAATTTGTGGCCCTCCAGGTGTAACACTGGCTGTGTGGCCCACAGCTAATGGAAATTGCAACTGCAGTGCCACATCTGGTCAGCCTTTAAGATCATTAGAAATATACGCTTTACATCTGTATTCATACAGTACATTTTTTTCTTTTTTTATTGGACATTGAAAACATAAAGCACAAATAAACAAACAAAACCATAAATGATAAACAAAACCATACACAAACCAAAACCAACCTTGTTGCACATGGTTCTTACCTAAGATCCAAGTTATTTTTGTTGCTTATAATATTTCTACCTTAAATGAAACAAATACCCAATAAAGCAAACAGAAATTAGTTTAAAAACTATAACAACAAAGATTATAACAATGAAACCTAACAATTATCCTTAGTACAGCATAATTTTTCAAATATCCATAAATTCTATCAAACATTATTTTTGCTTTCAGAGGATGCACTTTAAGCTCAGAAAGGCACTGATGTCTGTATTTTGCCCATTTCTGTGTGCATTTGGGAGGTGTGGATCAAGTAAATCCACTTTTTTAAAAAAACTCAATAGAGTGAATTTCTCAGACAGCCCTCATGCTGACAGTGGCATCCATTTCCATTCAGCGATGTAAATAACACCACAGGAACTGCAGACTGTGTTTTGTTTGAAATCATAAATTCTTCCAGTCATGATACTCTTGAAGGTAACTGTCCCCCTGAGGTAAACACAGGTGATGCAGTGCTTGGATTCAAAAGCATCCAGCATTGCTGACGGGCAGCTTCAATACAGCTCTGAGTTACAATAGGCATAGATTTACCAGCTGGCAGAATGCTATAGCTTGAGGCTGGCTGATCTGTCGAGTAAGATGATCAAAGATGGCTAGCAATGGGTGACTTTTTGTAATTGCCAGGTGGAAGTTAACAGCTGTACAGTGTAATCTAAACAGAATGTATTGTGCTTTCTTGAACAGCTTCTTAGATACTTGGGGACAAGTTTCATTGTAATATGCAAATCTGTTAAGTTCAAACATGTTTATATATCATCATCATCATCCCTTTTTCCCAGTCTGGGACTCAAGGCAGCTTACAACTGCTTAATATACAAGAATTAAAAATACCATTGAACTATGAAATTGAAACCAATTTTAAAAAACAGCCAATGAAACAGAGACAGACTATACAACACAATTCTGCAAAGCCCAGTGAAATAGTTGTGGCTCCCCACTCCATCACTTAGGGCCTTTCTGCACTAAACTGTTCTAGTGCTATTATTCCACTTTCAACTTCCTGCGGTTTGCAGTTTAAGGAAGGGCATTTAGAATTCTCAGCCAGAAAGCTCTTTGTCCTCCGTAAATTACAAACCCCAGAATTCCACAGGATGTTGAAAGTGGAATAAGAGCACTATAACAGTGTAGGGCAGAAATGTCCTTAGACAGAGGAATTGAGGATCCTTCCCGCTTATCAGCTAATTGTGGGTTCTGCCTGCGGTACCATTATTAACTTCTGGTCACCTGAGTGCTCAACTCATGATGGTGGTTAAACCAGATAAACCAAGTAAACTTCAACTTTCCACTCAAGCATTCTTAAATATGGGAATTTCAGGGTATTTATATGGGAAATGAGCAAGCCCTTTAAGCTATTTATTGTAAGTATTCATAGATATAAGCACAGACGTAGCAATGCCTGGGTGCTCAGCTTCATCCTATCATGTTGCCTTGTATGTAAATCATCACACATTCTTCACAGTCACTACATTTTACAGCCACCAAGATGTTAACCTTTCATCAGGACATTTCATATGGACTGAACCTTTATCTCTGTTTATTCAGCTCTTGAACAGGCTTGGTAATAATTAATTTAACTTTTTTTTCCAGCATCACAGTCTTCTGTAGTCTCTCCGGTACCTGCTAAGGCATTATACAGGTATTTCATAAAGGTTGTCCCTTGTATCATCTTAACAGTTCCACTTAGCCTCTCATCCATTCAGGTATTGAGGAATTACACATCTCTAACAACTTCAATGACTACACAGGTATCCAAGGGTTTAATCTCCTTGAGCATTGTCAAATCTTAACTTCATCCGTTACTGCATAAGAATATCTCTTATTTTTCTTATCAATACTGGCATAAATCAGCATTTGGGGCAGCATCTCAGTGCTAATTATTTCAGACTGTCAGGTTATCAGAAACAGCATATTTTGAAGATTACAAGGTTGCCTTCTCTTCATATGGTACAGACTTACCCAAAGGCAGTCTGATCTTCAGGATCTATCTTAACCCTTTTATTATATTCTGATGCCCACTTAGTTTATCAGTTACCAATCAAAACCAAGATTTTCCCAACTCCAGTACACTAGAAGTCCTTTGGCTGTCTGTTATCATGACTACCTAACCCATGTACATTAGTTAAATGGGTCATTTAGTCTACTGATTGTCTCCTAGGATTATCCTAGGTTGTTTTTTTACCGAAAGCTCACTGGGTGAACTTAGAACACTAGGCTTGCCTGTTATCTTTATTTACATTCCAGTAAGCATTCTTTATTACTGTCATCAATGAATACCAGGTGCTGGAGGCTATATTCCGGAGAAAGGATCTGGCAAAACCATCTCTGAGTATTCCTTGCCTAAGAAAACCCTATAAAATTTGTGGGCTCACTATAAGTCAACCAGTGACTTGAAGGCACATAAACACACAAGCATTCGTTCCCAGCCTTAAGCTGTAGCTGCTTTGTTGTTGCTCCAAGCATACACTGCCACACATCTAGCATCCTGCTTTTTCTATTTTACCACAAATGCTCTACTGTATAAATTATTTTAAGTCATTATACTTTAAAATTATATTTCCAGGTCATAAAGGTGACAGCTGAATATTTTGGCCCATTAACAGTTGTCTTCTTGAGCAATTGATCTTCAAAGACCTTCTGAAATAATACTTTTTAAAAAAGTCTTAACCTGTTCATAGAAAGATAGTGAGGAGAGTACCAATCTAATCTTCTTGGAAAGGAGTTCTAGAACCTAAGGACAGACACAAAGAAGTCCTTCTCCTATATTCCCACCAAATGTATCTGTGAGGTTGATGGGACAAACAGAAGGGCCTCAACAGAAGATCTCGAAACATGAGCAGGTTCATATATAGAATGCTATCCTTCAGATAACCTGGATCTGAGCTTTATAGAGTTTTATAGGCCATAATCAGCACTTTGAATTGTGCCCAGAAATGAACCTAGTGAAGCTGTTGCAATAAGGGAGTTTTCTACTCCATGCAGTCAGGTCCAGTTAACAAACCATTTCCACTCTAACTGTGAAATTCAGTCTGTTCCAGTTCATCATGAACTTCTGC
The DNA here is from genome assembly GCA_948474755.1 of Ctenosaura bakeri. NCBI lineage: Eukaryota > Metazoa > Chordata > Lepidosauria > Squamata > Iguanidae > Ctenosaura > Ctenosaura bakeri. Next base: position 281,018 of record CAOLHI010001464.1, read on the forward strand.
CCCCTCTCCCCTAAACAATTCATATTTGTGTGCATGTTTTTTTAATGCATTTTTGTATGTGTACCCTCATTTTTTTTCTTTTTCTTTTTTTTTTTAATAATTAAGTTTTCCACTGAAGGCATTAATAACAGTAACACAAATCACAGTAGATACAATAAGAGTCACCTGATCTGAAGAGCATTGCTTAAGTCAGTTGGATTATTCACTCAGATGGTTGTTTAACTCAACAATGCAACTAATATTGTTGGAAAAAACATTGCGCCTAAACTTAGCCATATGAAATGGCAGTTTATATGGGGAAATGTTCTCGTTAACAAAGGCAATAAAAGAAAACCACTTTTCAATGAAGTTGTTGTTCTCATTACTGGATAACATTTTCAAATTATGGATCAATTTTTCACATTAGGTTATTTTAAACACAAGGCTACTCACATAAGGCATACGCTGTCTAGCTCTTTGCAGCATGATTCAATAGTCCCTACTGGCACACAATTTCTATTCTTGCTGCTGGTGGTAGGAAAGATGTCTGGATTTTATCTTTCAAGTTCTTGTTATTTCTGCAAAATATGGATAGTAAAAACAATGTTCCACACAAGTGAACAGTCTAGTTAGACACTGGAGAAATAAAGTCCAGAACTTGGATCCAACAATATTTGATCTTCGGGCATGCAAGCCACATGTATAAGGATGATCCTTTATGTATGTACTCTCTCCAGCAAAGTGGGAATAAATTGTTGTTAATATATGACAGTTTTATGGGTTTGAGATGCCATCCATAAATGACTTTCAGTGTGTTCTCATTCAGTGCTACTGACATGAACCAATACATACTTCAGCAGCACTGAACCATATATTGTTCCACTGATTGGCAGAGGTATCTATATGCAATTAAGTTTTGTGTTCCCATGCTCCCATTGGCCAAAGCATATTTGTGTGTAATTCTGGACTGCACGTAATACTCTGAAATTTTCTAACGCAGGATAATATTGAAGACATTCTTTTTCTTCCACGCATGGAATGGATCACAAGTCCAGAAACATATGGATTTCCAACATCAAATTGGGTAAATCTTTTTAATGGGAAAAAATGATGGAATGAATTTCTCATCCTCTCCTAGAATTTGTCAACATAAAATAGGTGGATAGTTATGGTTGATGATAGTCTGAGGATATCCTCAAAACAAGGCACCTTGAAGGAAGTGTTATAAAGCTGTCTCATACAAAGTCAAACCATTCTTTGCAAGGGACACAAATTACATAAGAGAAACTGAGGTGGAGCTCTAAGGGGTAAACGTGACTGAACTGAAGTGAGTGGAAAATTGTATTTGTGTTTGGACCAGATTGGATTGGATTGGATTATGTGTAGTACTGTTGTATCTTAAGAATTCCATTAGTACATTATGAGAATTTTACCTCACTGGGTGCTTATGGGAATGTCAATCACTGTAATACTGATAAATCCAACTGGCAGTGGGAGAGGCAGCTGTCAGACTGGGCAGTGGTCGGAGCAAACATAAATTGGATAAGGGAGTACACCAAAGAATTTCAGAAGAAAATCAGCCTCTACTTTAGGAATTATGGCAAAGCTTTGATTGTGCAGATCATGAAAAACTATGGATTACTCTTGAAGAAATGGAAGTGCCACAATATTTTATTGTCCTGGTGGATATAACCTGTGCTCAAAACAAGAGACTACCATCACAGCTTGGAAGGATTACTGAAGAAAGTCAAGGAAGAAAGTGCAAAGGCAGCTTACAGTTGAATATTTAGAAAGCAACAATAATGACCACAGATGATTTACATAACTTTAAAGCAAATTATGAAGACATTGAACTAATTGAAAGATTTTCCATACCTTGGCTCAGTCATTATTCAGCATGGAGATTCAATCAAGAAATCATAACAAGACTAAGACTTGGAGGGGCAGCTATGAAAGAACTAGATAAGATCTTGAAGTGTAAAGATATTATCCTTGAATACCAAGGTCAGGATTGTCTATGCCAGTCACAAACTGAAGTCAATTTGATGGCAGTTAAGAACAGCAATGGTGGTCAGCAAAGTGTGGCTCTCCATGCTGCCCCACCCAAGGTGGGTTTTATGGCCCCTGTCCCTTTGAACTCCTCAGATTATCCTTTTTCTGTCCTTAGAAAAATGTGAATTGCTTCTCCTGGAAATGTCCAGCAATCACAATTAGAGTTATGAGATGGCAATGCCTCAGGCAAAAGTGAGGAGTCTCAGAGCAAAAGTAGTACCTTGAAAAATATGCATGAGAGACTATGTGCTCCTCTTTTGCTAGACATTGAGTTTTCAATTTGAGTGCAACTGTAGTCAGTGCTTAAGGTGCTTGGTGACCTCATCAGGGCAGACTCTTATAGCATCAACCTTGTAAATCACCAGACCCTCCTTTTGTGATATCACATTTTGGCCCTGAAATCTCAGCACCTGAGATGGCCTTGGCCTATCAACCCTAGTTGCAATTCAATTTTTCCCTTCCAGTGTCCTTGCGGTGTTCAACACAGAAGGTACCTGTCATGATGTGTGGCTCCTGTCATAATGTATTTCCTGGATGTGTATGACAATATGCAGGGTAGTCAGTGTAGAGAAATGGTGGACTTAATCAGAGCACTGCAAAGTATTGAAGGGCATTTGTTGATTGCAACAATGTATCTGTTTGAAGCTTGTGTATGTATCAAAATGGCTAATTGCTTCATTGTTCCATGTTACAAGTATCTGGGAGGGGGGTTAAGATCAGGAAGAGGGAAAATGAAAGCACCAAAAGGTGTTGTGAGAACTGGAAATGCTCAGATATAAGATACAAGAAACATGTTCTTGACTCAAGGATGAAAGCTGGATTAACAGCTGAGTCACACCCAAAATATAGTAGAGATTGCTTCCACAGCTTTGGAAGTATGCCCAGCAGCAGAGAGTAACTTAGCAGCAATGCACTATATGCACCCATGCCAATTGTTTTCTTCCATCAAGGAGGTAATTTATTCTTCAGTTGCAATGTGTACATATTTACAAGAATCTCCAGAAGGCATTCCAGCATCCCTCTGCTTGCTCTTTCTGGCAAAGCCTCCAACAGACACATCAAGCACCATGTGCAACTTGTTGGCTAGCTCTCAGCTGCATTTATACTCACACTAGCTGATGCAATCCTGCCAGCCTTTGCATTCTCCCCATACCTGGTGCAACCTTCTCCCCTGATTGCTCATCAGCATGACTCAGCTAGAGTCACATGGCTCTCCACAGGTGCACTTAACAACCCACATCACAAAGTATTTTCTACAGGTTTGGTCCAACCTTTTCTTGACAAGCTGAGAGTCTGGGAATTGCCTAAAGTTGTAGGGTGATATTTAATTGATTATCCTCTCCAGTCACAGCTTTACATACCTAAATTTGTATGTGAAGGTATAAAACCTATGAATGCTATGTATGTTTCAGTCTCAGTAACTTTGGAAGAAATGTGGTGTGTTGCTTGTTTGACACAAATAAACACTGCTATCTACCTCAAAGTCCAGGGCATGGCAATACCTTCTCCTCCCCCCCACCACTTTCACTTCCAGTTTTCAGTTTTGTTGGTGATTGTGGGTGACCTGTTCATCCCTTGAAGGCTAAATTTTCCCCCCAGACCCGCACAGTTGCCCATCCTTGGAATACAGAGGCAGGAATAGGATGGGGAGTTGTAAAGCATAAGAACAGGGATGTGTCAGGTGGATCTGCCATTGGCATTCTAGTGCTCTCTCTAATTTTTCACATTTAAACACAAAACTGCTTTGCTCATGGCCTACCTAGCCATGTATTCTGAACTCAAGAACAGCTAGCCCAACGCTCCCTAGAAAGTTGTAAACAAATATGATGGGCATCACGATACTGCAACATATGGTAAGCAGAGGAATGTTGACTCGGTATTTGGATGTTCCATATTTGCTTTAATGACAGAGCCAACCACTATGAATCTATTGTCTCTTCTTTAAAAAAAAAAAATCCTCTAACCTAGCAGCCAGGAATTCTGTCAATTAATTATGCATCAGGGTGCTGATAATAAAGAGAAAGAGAGAAATTGCCTCTGACTAGGACTAATATATTTGGAGCAGCTGTGAAACTGTGAATCAAATCTCCACTCCAGAAGTTCTTACTTCACTGAGGAGGACGGAGGGGAAAACAAGCTAATCAGATTGCTTTGTCAATAAAGGGCAAGGGGAGGTAACATACATTAGCACTTGGCTTATTATATCATTTCCTTTTGTGCTTTTCCACTCTGCAATCTATTTATTTGAGCACTTTATGCCTGGGGATTCATTTTATTAGTTACTAGCACTACCGGTATGAAATATTTTTTTCATTTTTAAAAAAATCTAATAGCATCTGGCGTCCACACAGGCCTGTTTGCAGATTGGTGATTTTCTTTGTAGCATGCTGGCTTCTAAATCTCAGAAAGGTCTCTGTGCTCTCCCCTCCCCATATGTTTCTCCCTTGCTGTTTTGATTCTTATTTTGTTCTAATTGGATCTCCTCTTGGCTTGTGTTTGCAGCTCTTTCTCATTGCCTACTTTTTTTTTCATATTTTCCTCTTCCACTGAAGAAAGAACTATACACTACTACAGCAAACACATTTCCCCAAAATTAGTACATATGCAAGTATATATGTATTGGCTGGCTGAGTGATAGGTCAGGGACATGAGGGCCTTTACAGAGAAAAGCTGACCACATGAAGGTGTTTAACCCATCCACCATCCTCAAGTTCTCCATATACCATTCCACCCAGCTGTTTATTCCCTACCAAGTTTTAGACCCAGTTTGGAAACATGGCTGGGATGGTGCTGATGGAAAAGAGTGATGAGTGGAGAGTCACTGATACCTAAGGAAAGTTTCAGCATCATCCTTCTTCCCAACTATTCTCTCCTGAATATAATTATTAATCTAATTATTATTACCAGTTCTGGCTTTTTCCCCCAAAATGTGTGTCACTGTGTTCCACCAGTCTCCCTTCAACTAAAGACACTTTCTGGCTCCCTTTTTTTTTTTAATTTTATTAAACTATAACAAAAAAACAAACGAAAAATAAAACACCATGTGTTATACATAATAGTGAATTAAAAAACAAACAAATGAACAAAACAAAACAAAAAATTTTTTTCCCTCTTTTAAACAATGCAAACTTATATTATTGTTTTTCCCTTCCCCTAAAATCATAAACTTGTTCAGCTTGTTCCATTCATGCAACTTATACATTTTTGTTACGTATCTTCAATTCTTATTTTCATTATATTCATTTTTATTATTATACTTTCACTCTTAATTCAGTATTTTTCACTCCCATTTAATCTCTTACTATTATTAATTATAAACTTATTACTTAATATCTCTAATAATAACCTCTCTCTAAAACCAATTACCTTTTAACTTTTTCCCCCTTTTAAACATTGAACATCACATATCAAATTACATCTATAAATCAGAAGTTTAACACACAGAGATAATAAACAATATAAAAATACAAAATAAAAGATAAAAGTAATAATAAAAAAAAAACCCACCCCCCAGAGCCAACTTTTTATTTAATCCACTTTCCAAAATTGCCATTCTTCTTTTAACAGGGTAGCATTACCATCTCTTTTCAGAACTTTTTCTAAAAATATTTTCCAAATTTCTTCAAAATCATTTGTTTTTACCAAACCTTTCATAAACCTAATTCTACATGTTAGTTTATCATTAATTGCAATTTTCCACACTTCTTTATACCATTCTTCTATTTGAAATTTTTCATTTGTCTTCCATTTTTTTGCTATTATTAATCTCGCTGCAGTTAACAAATTTGTTATTAATTCTTTCTTTGCCTGAGTACACTCTACCTTATTATATATGGACAACAACGCTATATTTGGACATACTGGTATTTCTAATCCTATAATCTCTTTTATCTCTTTAAAAACCTTTTGCCAAAATTCCTTTATCTTGTTGCAATTCCACCACATATGCATATATGTACCAATTTCTTGACATCCTCTCCAACACAATCTTGAATATTTCTCATCTATTTGATTTAATTTCACTGGAGTCAAGTACCATTTCCAAACTATTTTATAATAATTCTCTTTTATTCTTATTGATAATTTTTTTAAATGGCGTTGTTCCCAAATTTTTCTCCATTCTTGTATATCTATAGTTTGTACTGTCTCTTCCTCCCATATTTTTCTAAGATAATCCTCTTCTTGTTCTTTTGCTAATATTTTATATATTTCACTTGTTGTACCTTTTAGTATTTCATTTACTTGCATATTTTCTCTTTGAATAATAATTTGTTCAAATTTAGTATATTCTTTAAAATCCTTAACATATCTTTTCATACTCTTTGTCCATTGCTCTAGTTGTATATAATTTAACCAAGATATCTTAGTTTCCTGCAATCTCTCTTTCATTCTTTCTTTATTTATCATTATTTTCATCCAATCTTTTAATCTATATATTTTTTGTTTTTTTATTTCTTTCTCTATTATTTCTCTTAAATTTATTGGAAATTTTTCCATCATTACTATCGGAGTTAATATTGATATATTCGGTATCAATTTTCTTTTATTTTTCTTCCATATTTCTATTATATTTTTTATAAAAGGATTTTCTATTTTTTCCATTTCTTTCTTTGAAAAATTCCTAAAAAATATATTCTCTAATTTCATCTCAATATTCTTATCTTCTGTCTCTAACCAATCTAAATCGCCGTTTCCTGAAACTCCATCTATGATATATCTCAATTGATTTGCATAATAATACCATTTTAAATTTGGAAGTCCCAGGCCACCTTCTTTTTGACTTTTATACCAATATTTCTTGTTAATCCTCGATTTCTTATTTCCATTACAAAAATTATTTAATATCTTTTGCCACTCCTTTAACTCTTCCTCTGATACTTTTATTGGTAACATTCTAAACAAAAAATTAATTTTAGGTAAAATTTTCATTTTTACCACTGCTATTCTACCAAACCACGATAACTTTATATTTTTATAATCCTCTAATTTCCGTTTAATTTCTAATCTTAATTTCTTGAAATTTTTTTCTTGTAGTCCTTGTAAATTTTTTGTAATATCTATTCCTAAATATTTAATTGATTCTTTTACTTTAAGTAATCCTCTTTTACTACTTATAAATTTTTGTACTTCTTCTTTAGTATAATTAAATAACATTATTTCTGATTTGGCCCAATTTATTTTCAATCCTGTCTTCTCCCCAAACTCTTTTAAATGTTTATCTATTCTATCTATCTTTTCAACCGGATCTTTAATTGTCAACTTTCTGGCTCCCTGTCAGGATCCAGAAGCTGATGATGTTGTGCCCTGAACTCTGCATCTGGCTGGCGTTTTTTTCCCAACTTTTCAGCAGCAGCCATGTTGTAAAGTGAGACGCTCAGCATGTCCACATCCTATGCTCTCCCCTACAACTCTGGAAGATCCAATCCTTCCCTCTCCTGAGCCTTCACCTCTTGGTCGTCTTCTTTCTCCACCCTTTTGCTACTCCTGGCTCCCCTTTTAACTCCCCCAAACCAACAATTTTAACGAGTTTTGATGAACTGCCGCAAACCAGCTGGCTGTTTCCTTATGGAAGGAGTTGGACATTTTTGTCTGATGCACAGTATCCACATTCAGTTCAAACACAGTGACATGTGCAATGCCACTGCACATACAGATACATATTTGGTTGTGTATGTTGTTGCATGTTCCATTCACACATTAGATACACCCTTCTATGCTTTCAGTTGCACATTAATTGGCACTTTTCATTGCCCAGTGTTGCTATTCAGTGCACTGGTCATGTAGCACAATCAGTGCATTACTCCTTACGTGGAGATCTACCCTACAGTCAATGAACCTTCATAACGATCAAATGTCAAATATCAGGTGAAGATCTCATTAATCTCACAGGCCTTTTAGGAACAGTTCTGTTTTTAATTCTTTGCCCTTTCCAAAAATTTTGGCTGACATTCTATATTGCAGTTACAGATTCATAACCCAGAGTTAGAGATCCCTAATTGTTCTTTATTCAGTAAGGCTATATAGTCTTACTGTAAGAATGCTCCCCTAAACCTACCTTGACAGCCAGAAACCACATCAATAAAGGTGGCTTGTTCAGCTACAGATCAAGGCACAAGGAGGAGGATGTTTCAGTTTCAAGTCCCCTCCCACTAGTGAGCAAGGCTGCAACCATCAGAAGCAGGACCTTTGCTGCAAGTCCTTGCTGCAGCCTCATCCACTGATGGAAGGGGTCTAAAACTGTGATCCTCCCTGCACCCTGATTGACAGCTGAACCAACCTCCCTTGCGCACTGTGTCTGCTGGTTGTTAAGGGGGTCAGGAGATGTTACTTAGCTGCACATATGTAACTAAGACCCTTTCCGCACAAGGCAAGGGAATTGCTCCGTGCCGTTACCTACCACTTCTTCTAGGGTCGGAAGCAACGTGGACTGTCCCTGAAGCCCTTCCATAGGCCTCCTCCTTGGTCCAGGGCGAATTGGAGCAGTGCGAGGTCTGTAGATCCGCACTGCTTCGGCTTCCAAAATTGTGGCTTCCAGCTTCCAAAATGGCATCTCCAGCTCCCAAAATGGCAGCTTCAAGCATCCAAAATGGCAGATTCTGGCTTCCAAAATGGTGGCTTCCAGTTGGTTTTGGGTTTTGACCAACCACTGAAGCTTGCCACGCCTAAAGCCCGCCCTCTGCAGATCACAGGCTCGCATTGGTGCGAACCTGCAAATCTGCACGAGGGAGCAGGAACACAATGGTGCGTTCCAGGAAAATAAAGACCTGTTTTTTCCGCTCTTTCAAAAACACGCTGGAGGACCACTTTGGGTTGTTTTGGAGTGGACTGAGGTGAAGATCTCCGGTAAGTAGTCCGCTCCTAGTCTGCTCGAAGGTGCAGACGACCTCCGTGAGAGGACGCACTGCCCCATTCTAATTGCCTGGTGCAGAAAGGGCCTAAGTTGCCAATGTAGAATATTTGTTGCTCGCATCTGGTATCAGTTTTACTGATGAGAGACACACATCCCATAACAGCCCTTCTCAGATCTTACAAACTCAAGGCCATGGTTTCCTTGATTGAATCTTATCTACTTATAATTCAATCTTTCACTTTTTGACCTTACCAAGCATTATTGTCTTTTCTAATGAGTCATGACTTCTCATGCTAATTCCAAATTGCAACAGGCTCAGTTTAGTAATTTTGGCTCTGCGGAGAGTTCAGCCTGATTTGCTCTTGAAACTCATTTATTTGTCTTTTTGGCAGTCCATGGAAACTGTAGAACTCTCACCCAGCACCACAGTTCAAATGGGTTGATTCTCTTCCTATCAGCTTTCTTCACTGTCTAGCTTTCACAACCCTACACAGAAACTGGAAATACTATGGCATAAATGACCCTGACCTTGGTATTCGTTGATATAGTTTTCTACTTGACCAGCTAGAATAGACCTGTTAAATAAATGGGATTTACCTATGTGTTGACGCACCATTCAACAACTGACTTAGCAATTCTCCTGTAGTAAGGAGTAATCAATAGGATTCATTGTTAGTGAGGCCATTTCTGCACTTTATAATACTATTATTCCACTTTCAACATCCTATGGAATCCTGGAGTTTGCAGTTTAGGGAGAGGCATTTAGAATTCTGAGCCAGAGAATTCTTTGGCCTCAGTAAACTGCAAACCCCAGAATTCCACAGGATGTTGAAAGTAGAATAACAGCACTATGACAGTATAGTGTGGAAATGGTCTTAAACTAAGATGTAGTTTGACCCTCAGGGTCTAGCTAGGCAGATCTAGTTGCTATCTAGCCAGAGGTAGCCCATAGAACAAACAAGGAGCCTTCGCTTACAAGAATGGTGCAAAGAGATGTCCCCACTGTTCAGTCCACAAGCTACCTCTGCATTAAATTCAACATTTTAGCAGACACCTACAGTTAAATTTCACAGCATCTCTAGACTGAACGTGCCTTTTGTGTTAATCTGCTTGACTTTTGTTAGCCCCACTTTATTTTTTATTTTTAAGATGTGTATAAATTATGCTGTGCAGATTCTTCTGGCTGTAGCCCCACACAGAAAGCATCATACAAACAGCTGGCAAAACTGCCATGCCTGGCTGGCAAGGTTTCATTTTTTGTATAAGAATAGCAGCAGCTCAAAGCTGGCAGGCGGAAGCACAGTTTACCATGTTATATCTAAGATGTCCATAAAAGCACAACCTGGATTTGGAGGCTGATGCTTGGAGAGTTGTGGGGGGGGGCAGTTTTCATTATTTTTATAATGCCCATATGGGCCCAATCAAGAAATACAGCTGCACTTTTACAAAGACAGAATAGCTACAGATTTTTCTCTTGACATATCAAATGTTCCACAGAAGGAAGCATCTTTTAAATTTAAGGCCAGACCTTGGGATATCTTTTGGAAAAATGGGGGGGGGAAGTCCCATAAATACATCATGAGAAGGTTTTTCCAGTGAAAATGGCAAGACTAGGAAGGCTACTGATTTGGAAATTAAAAAAAAAAAAAGCAACCTGGAGCCATCTCCCATGATAAAGAGCCAACATAGTCCAATAGTCTCAGACTCACTGGGATACTAGGGTTTGCATCACTGTTCAGTCATGGAAAGCCACTTGGTGACATTTGGCAAGTCACACTCTCCCAGCCTCAGAAGAAGGCAATGGCAAACCCTCCTCTGAACAAATCTTGCCAAGAAAACTTTGTGATATATTCACCTTAGAGTCACCATATGTTAGAAATAACCTGAAGACAAACAACATGCACAAACTTCTCTCATGTGGCTATTTTCCACATGGCCAACATCATTTTTGTGTAGGAGTGTGTACATGTGGCATGCGTTTTCCTTCATGAAGAGAACACACATTTTTGTTTTGTGGTATGACTTCAGCTTATGGCAACCCTATAAATGAGAGAGCTGAGATAGGCAGTTACTCATGTAGAAACATCAAAGGTGAGCTCAAATTTTTCAGGATTTTTTTTTCTCTGAGGTAATCACCAAAACTCTACTGGTAAGATCTCTAATAAAACAGTGCCATCAATAATAAAGAAAATGCACACAACAAATAAAATAATCAAAAGAGAATCTGAATATAATCAAAGTACCATCAAAATACAACATCTGTGAGATATGTCAATAACCAATAATATGGTGGGGGGAGTTATGCAAGAAAAACCAGTGATTTAAGACCCTTCCCTTGCTTGGCTGACAGTGGCCTATTGGGTTCATATACATGTGTAATTTCACTTACTTTTTTCACAATTGTGCAATAGATGTGTTCAGTTCATGATTGCATAAACAGAGTTCCACAAGTGCAAGCACCATAGGCCCAAATCCTATTGTTATTCCTAATTAGAGTAGAACTTTTAAATCAGCTTGATTTGCCTATGTGTTAACTCACAATTCAGTAGCTGATTGAATGGTTTCACTCTAGCTGGGGTGGACCAACAGGACAATAGCCATACGGTTGTACATTCTTGGATGGTGCTTAAATATTCATCATGCTGTTCTTTTAATAGTTAATTAATTGTTAATTGTTATGTGTTTTAGGAAGTTGGTTTTAGCTGGGTTGGTGGGTGGGGAGGATTGGGTATGTTTTTAATGTCTTTTAATGTCTTTTAATGTCTTTTAATGTATAATGTATTTCATGCTGTTCGCCACCTTGATCCATGTGGAGAGGCGGGATACAAATAAATATTATTATTATTGTTGTTGTTGTTGTTAATGAGTGAATTGATTATAATTGAAGAAACAGCCAGTCTACATTCCCCACAGTAGAATGGGGCAATGAACAGGCACATTGGCAGATATGCAGTTGGTTATACAATGAAGGTATTATTAGGAAGTTGGTACAGCACAAGCACCATGTAACTGTGTAAGGGGAGATTTACATTATACAAGCACAATCTGAGATCTTGGCCATTTTCTGAGATCATACCTTTTTTCCCCCATTCTGCCCTAGGAGAAGAAGTTAACTTTGCATAACCTTCAAATATTTCTTTGCAATGGCTGCCCCTTTCCATCCAGAATGCCCTGGCATAATTCTAGATTTAGAGAACTATGAAGGATGCAATATAATGGCCAGGCTCAGTTGCTACTGAGGTTGCAGCAACAAAGCAACACTTGCTGGCAACTGTCAGCCACAGTCCTAAGAATGTATTTGAAAATTTCTCCTCTCCTGGGAAAATGTGATGAAGTGGTTCTCACACATACCCATCTGCTGCCAATTTGTCTGCCTAAAAATAAGATCAAGAATCTTGAGGATCTGATTTTGCATGTCCTATAAAAGATGTCTCTTCTCTCCGATTGACCTTAACATCCTTGTTATCCATGTTCCCTTTTGCATAGCCCAAAGGCCATTACCACTATAATAACTGATCATTGGAGAGAGCGTCCCACAGGTAAAGGGATGCCTTCATGTAGTCTCTAAGCTTCTTATCAAAGACTGAGCCTTCTCAGTCCACCTAGTCACACAGAAATTTGGCAATGTGGTAGAGCCCAATGCCTTTGGTGGGTCACAGGGGAAAAGATGAACCTATGAACATTTCCTACCCAAGTCTATACAATGCTTTCAGTGCCCCAAATTCCAACAAACATATTGATATCTGTGCTCTGTGTGTGCGTATTCAAAGAGCTTGATAAGGCATTATGCTATGATAATCCTGTTTTATAGAAAGACAACACAAGGGATGTTGAATAAGCCTTTCATACAAGCAGTATCCAGTTTTATTTTTAGCATGAGACTACTTGCTTTCATCTGAAAATCTACCCAATGTGTCAGTGGACATCCTACTTTGTCTTTTCATCAGACATAATGACTATTCCTTTTTCAGCCTCCAGAAAGTTACCTGCCCCTTGGCTTTGAATGGAATTTTTTCTGCCACAGCTCTGTCACCCATAACTCCAATGAGTATATTGATCCCACAAATTGTCCAAGTTGTAAATTCACTTTTCGGTGATACCAGCCTAATTGAGATTCAGAAATTACAGCCCTGGAGTTTGTTCCTACCTTTGGCTGTTGTTCGTGCCAAGCTGAAGATTGAGAAGCAAAGAGAAAGCATGTTTTAATGACTTCCTTGTTCTATACGGAGCAAATCTTAAATGGAAAGGGAAGGAAAAGGGAGCTGAGAATCAATCAATCATCATCATCATCATCATCATCATCAAGTAGTGTGCTTACCTACAGTGTTTTCATCAGAAAGATTATCCTTTAAACTTGAAGTTTATGCAAGAAGTCTGGGGACATCTTTCAGCACCTAAGTTGCTGCTAGATAAGAAAATTTCCCTAAAAAGTGACTAGCAGCTTTGACAATCTTTTCTATGGAATATCTTCTTCAATGATGTCACCCAAAGCGGTGTTTGGCAAACTTTGAAATATCTTGCACTGAATATCCAGCCTAAACATTTGCTTCCGTTCAGTGTGGAGAATGGGTGTTTGCAGTCATTAGATGGAAGGAATCAAGTGCCTACTGGCTGTCTGAAAGGTTTGCTGTATTTTCGTTTACAATCACACTATTATTATTATTATTATTATTATTATTATTATTATTATTATTATTATCATTATTATTATTAATATCCCGCTTCTCCCAACGGATCGAGGCGGTACTATAGCAATACATCAAATACATTAAAAGCATTAAAACATAACCCATCCTCCCCACCCACCAACCCATCTAAAACTCCCTAAAACGCATTAACTATTAAAACCTTTTGACTGTTGAAGAAAATCAAGAAAGAAAGTGCAAAGGCAGAGTTAGGATTAAATATTCAAGAAACAAACATTATTTACATAACTCTAAAGTAGACAAGGAAGACAAATAGTTGAAAAATGTCTGTATCTTGGCTGAGTCATCAATCAGAATGGAGATTGCATTTAAGAAAACAGAAGAAGATTAGGACTTGGAAGGAACGAAACAAGATCCTCAAATGTAAAATCATAACATTGACTACTAAAGTCAGGATAGTCCATGCTATCTAATTTCTATGTATGGTTGTGAAAGCTGGGCAGTGAAGAAAGCTGATAGGAAAGAAATAACACAGTTGAAATGTGGTGATGGAGGACAGTTCTACAGACACCATAGAGAGCCATAAAGACAAATAGATGGTCCTAGAGCAAATCAAGCCTGAACTCTCCCTGGAAGCCAAGATGACTAAATGTAGACCATCGTACTTTGGACATATCATGAATAGACAGAATCATTAGAAAAGACAATAATGCTTGGCGATACAGAAGGCAATAGAAACAGAGGAAGACTGTGTTACAGATGAATAAACTTAATCAAGGAACTCACAGCCTCAGATTTGCAAGACCTGAACTCTCCCGTTGATAACAGGGTGACTTGGTGGTTTCTAATTCATAGGGTCAATGTAAGTCAAAGTTTACTTGATGGCAATTAACAACAAGAAAGCACAGTACCTCATTTGTTGGAGATGCTCTGAAAACATAATTGGAAGGTCCATAGCAGAAACTACATGGGAAAAAGAATGGACCATATTTTCAGTACAGATAAAATACAAACACAGATTAATCAAGTATATTTAAGCCAGTGCATAGTATTAAATATTAATTAATATTTAACATATTAATTAATAGCATTTAGTAAGGGCATTTTGATTGCTAGTTATCTTGATGCCTTTCCTTGATCAAAACAATGAAGAAAAGATTATTTCTTAGTGAAAAGTTGGATAGAATACTGCCCTCATGGCAGCATCTATATTTGTATCACCATCAATAAAAATCATAGAGCAGAGATGAGTAACCTACAGCGTTCTGTATGTAGCCCTCAGTCTAATTTCGAAAGCCCTCTGCTATTGACCTGTTCAGATTTTTGGCAAGAGGAATTTGCCTCTCTCTTAGCAATCCTATTGGGGGATAGGAAGAAAAAAAGGGGAGTATTGAGAAAGAGAGAGAAAAGGAAGAGGGATGTTAAAAAGAGAGACATGATGAAAAGGTTGTGGCCAACAAAGGGAAAGAAAAGAGGTGGCATTGCCTGTTTTGCTCCTAGCACTATTGGCTTCACTTCCATCCATACGTAGGCCCCACAACAATCACCCCTAATGGAATGAGCCCTTACCAAAAGAAAAATAGGTGATTCCTGCACTAGAAACCATTTTTTTTTTCAGGGAGCATCTGGGATATCTCTGAGAGATCTAGGACCCCAATGGGTTTCTGTAGTCATTCATCCAATGAGTAGTGGCAGATTAAACCCTTGCTAATAGAATCTCTTTAGACCAAGAATGGGTTATGTGTGGCTCACCTGATGATGTTGAACTGCAGTTCCTATCATCCCTCACTATTTGCTTTGCTACCTATGATGAATGGGCATTGCAGTTTAGCAATGTCAGGAGGGCCATACATTCCCTGACCTGCTGTGGACAATTTAGATCTGCATGTTTTATATAATTTGGCTACTGGTATTATAACATGTACTGTAAGGGAATGATTTTAAAAATGGCATTTTCTTTATACAGAGCAAAAAAGGGGGGGGTAGTTCTTATCACCATATTCATCACCACTATATTAGGTAAGACCGTTGGCCCATCTACCCCAATACTTGGCCCTTAAACACTGCAGAATGATAGCACTATGATTCCACTTTAATTGGCATGGCTCCATCTTGTAGAATGCCGGGATTTGTAGCTTGGTGAGCCACCAGAGCTCTCTGAGAATTTTAACCTGCAAATGCCAGAATTCCATAGGATGCAACTGTGGTAGTTAAAGTGGAATCATAGTGCTATAATGTGCAATGTACAAGGAACTGTTGTCTATTTTAGCTGTTTTTCCAACAGAAGTATTTTCCATCTTCTGCTACCCTGGACTGGAGAGGTCAAGGACTGAACTTTGGAACATTGTCCACATGAAACACATGCTCTCTCATTAAACTATGGCTTTTCTCTCATAGGGAAGCATGGAAGTCTCATTAGGAAGGAACTGAAGTGTTGAGTACTTAGGTCTGCAGTGTAGCAAGTCCCTGTAGTGACTAAGGTGCAAGCAGGAGCAAGCGACAGTTTGATTCCCTCCTTCCACAATGAGTTTGCCTGACTCAGAGCTATCAACTGATCTGGGGACTTTTTAGGAGGGAATGGCATTGGATTGGTTGTCTGTCATCACCTGATTCATGGTATCAACAGAATTCTGGGCTGTTGCTTCAGCATGACCTTAAATGGCACCACCTAGACCTAGCATGTCTACAGTTGACATACATAGATACAATTAGAGCATGTGGAGAAATCAATTTTCCACCTCAGCAACTTCCAGGATGCACAAAAATGCCAAGAAAAAAAAAAAAGCAGCTGAAAACAAAGCAAACATTGAAGCGGCCAGAAATACATTGCTGATTTTGAAAAACAGATTTTTCCTTTTTATGTTAAACAATGCAGAGGACTCTTGCAAGCTTTGGGGAGTGGGACAGAAAAGGAGCAATCCAGAGAATATGGAGGACTGTAATCACAGGAGGAGTTTTGTTAGTTGTATATGGCCCTGAGCCACATTTTGCTCACCCTTGGCCTTGTCACATATTAGGTGGAGTTCTAATAATTACAAGAACAAAGCAAACAGGAACAAATATGCGAAGTTAGAGCATGCTTAAGAAGCACGATGCTATTCTCAAAATTTGAGGAGTGTTCATTTGAAACAAGAGGTGCTAAGGAATCTAATTCTTCTCTCCCCTCCATTCTTCCTTTCTATGAATCTGTTCTGAAAGGCAGAACACTTATCAGTTGAAGCCTAGAGTGCACACAGGTGTAAGAACAGCTGGCATCCTATTAGTGAGTTACAATGACGTTAACTCAGACATACACCATCACAACTCACTTGCATGATCACTGCATACATCAGAATTCTATTTTGACTACACAGTTAGCCAAATCCTCTCCCAAAAAACTCACTTTTTAAGCAGCACAGCCCTCCAGCAAAGCCATTTTCATGTAGTCAGAGAGCAAGGGGAGGAGTGGGGACATATCCAGCTATTTTCTTTTGGCTGGATAGGCTGCAAAGATGTCATCTGAAAAGAGCTCACAAGGCTTCCCAGAGGTTTCTGTAGATACCTGTTGCACTGTATCCACATACAGGAAAATAACTGTGTGCATCCCTGGTGTCCCTCTATGCTTTAACTAAACAGAAATGGCTGGAGCTGTGCTGTTTGCAAACTGAGTTTTGAGGAGATAGTATTAGGAGATGTAGCTACAGAGACATAGCTTTGTGATACAAGTTCACTTCCCAGTACAGGATCTCAGACATGATTTAACAGTCAACTGCTTTTCCAGTTGGGTGAAATATGATATTTCTCTTGCTGCATCAAAATGACGTCTTTTGATTCAGCTGTTTTCTCCATCATGGTTTGGGATGAACTGAGATGGTTTTATCTGTACATTAGTTCATTTAACTTTCTTCCAATATTCCCCAAGGGGCATTGTGAAAGCTCAGCACTCTGCCATATCTTGATTAGTTCGCCCCCACTTAGTCAACGCCAGCACTGATAGGCAGTCATGGGCTATGGGTCCTTAAGCAAGAAAAAGCCAAGTTTCTCAGGGGTTGCAGCCATTAGATTGGGGGACACCTTGAAAGTCCTCCCACTATCAGCCTCAAGTCCCATGTGATATTCTGGCCTTCATAAGTGTGCATAGCTGAGGTCCAATAGATCAAGCCATCTTCATCTCATCTTGGAAACAGTTAAGATTTATGCTGCTGTTTCATGCCACTCATGACACCAGCTCTAGGCCAATGTATTATACTTTGCGTGGAGGTGCCTTTACATTTGATTGTCAGAAGCTGCCACTGGTATAAGATGTGATAGCTAAGATGCTCAGTGCTTCACTATTACACATATATTTCTAACAGTGTTGAAAGAACCAAACTGACTCACTGTTAGTTACCAAGCCATGTTCCTGATTTTTGACCTTGACTAAGTGGTATCTGGTCACTCCCTTCTGTGGATCAATAAATCCACTCTGGGTTTTAGTCTCAGCTATGTAGGAATTGTCCTTTAAACCTTGCATGCCCAAAATAGGTTCACCACTCTGGAATGCTCCTTTGAAGTTCAGATGAAAACTCAGAGTGGTTTCATCTACCTGGTGATATAGGTGTCACAAGCAAACTTGGTTGATGTACAAAGCCCTAAACATCTGGTAACCAGGTTACATAAGAGACTGGCCATTTCCACACTAGACTGTTATAGTGCTATTATTCCACTTTCAACATCCTATGGAATCCTGGGCCCCTCCTTTGAGGCCCCTCCCTAAACTGCAAACCCCAGGACTCCATAGGATGTTGAAAGTAGAATAATAGCACTGCAACAGTGTGGTGTAGAAATGGCCACTGTATTCTCCTAGACATTCCCAACTCATCCCTGAGCTCTTTGATGAAGGCCTTATTGATAGTTTTGCCATTAGGTAATATCATAATGGCCAGTCTTCTCAGTGGTGGCTTCCACCTTTTAGGACACTCTCACCCATATGATTAGACAGGCAAAAAAACTGTCCGATTTTAAACAGCTCCTGAAAGTTTATTTGTTTATGCAGGTTTTCCTCACTTTGTTAGTGATTGTGACTGTATTGGTTTCTTGAGTGTTTTATTACTCATTTTTCACATTGTTTAAAAATAGTTCCTTGGATTGTTTTATATAGATATTTCAATGTAAAAATACTTAGTTTGCATTCTTAGCCAGTGAACAGCATTGCTCCTACAGACATATCAGATTGCATATCAGATCTAGTGTTATACAAATGCTAGAGATAAGAATAAAATCAAATAACTCCAGCTGCCCTCTATGAACAATGGTCCATAGATGTAAAATATCAATGCCTGAGCCACAGGAACTGGCTCTTGGTTTGAGATGTTGGCTTCTAATTTGAGGTGCATATCATCAGACAAGCTGTTACTGGAAAACCTGGCTATCCATTCAAACACAAATTCTGCCAGTCAGAGTACTTTGGCTCGTGTTTCCTGCAGACATAACTCCCTGTACACATAGCTGTTCTACTTACATAATGTCCGTATTTAGTTCACAGCTGCATAAGTGGAGTTCATAACTTTAACTGTTTCAAATGCAGTTGTACATTCTTGGATAGTGGGTAACTATCAGTGCCTGCAAAGTCCCAGTTGATTCACTGGTTTTGCAGAAATAGTAAGCACATTCACAAATATGCAAATCACTGCCCAATGTTGGTATTCAGCATATGGTACAAGTACTTCTTTAGAGCCATGAAATGCACTGAGTCTGTGAAAGCTTCTGCGGTAAACTTCTTTCTCCCACTTTCAAAGATGCTATAAGATCCCTTTGCATATTGATGTAGACTAACATGGCTATTTCTTTGAATATGATTACCCAAATGTAGATTCATGCTACACAAACACTATGTAGGATATCGGCTTTCATCTTAGGTGATAAAACAAAAATGCCACATCTTCCCTTTTGCCTATACAGAACGTGACTTCGATGTGCCATATGTCCGAATGTTTATCCTTACAAATCAGATATTCATCGTTAAAATCAAATTTATTCTCCTAAAGGCCAGTCGTGTAGCTTTCTGTCTGAATCAGCTGAGTGTCTGATTCACCAAAAACTTTTGATAAGCTCAGTGACATTATAATTAAGTAGAAGATAGGCTTATACAAGATGCCATGGTAACTAAGTGATAGCAATTTATTGTAGTGTCAAATGCTTACATTTCATTTTTTTTCCCCTCACAAAACCTCAAAGCAATTACTTATAGCAGTTTTTTTGTTTCATTGCACTTTTATATTTCATTGAGTTTAATGGAAATAATCATTTGGACATTGCAGTCTGGCCTGGTGGGAGACATAGTGTTACCCTGATTTCTGGGGGTTCCGGGAGGGACACCTAAGTGCACTCCAAATATTAATAAGTTGGGGGAATTAGCAAGGAGCACAAGCTAGCAATATGAGAGGCAGGGTAACGTAACGAGATCTTTAGCCCCATGTTTACGTGGTCAGGCTGCCACAAGAACTAGGCAAGTTGTTCAATTAAAAGATTTTATTAAACTCTCCTTAATTAAGCAAACAACGACACATGCACTCATGCACTCATCCAAGAACTATAAAAGGAGAAAGTGAGGAAAATTGATAGGGGATTTAAGAGGGTTTTCTGGGGTGATACTCCACCTGATCCTGCAGTCCGGTAAAAGAAAAGATTGACATTGAGGCTTGGGTTCGTGTTTTCCCAGCACGTGGAGGCTGAGGGGAGGCTCACTGAACAGAGCGGCAGCAGTTCGAGATGCAAGGCATGAGTGTTCCGACAAGGAGCTCAAACTCGGGGTTTTTATAGGGAAGATTGTACCTGGAGGCTAGCCCTCTCCCGAGGAGAACAATAAGGATTTGAATGGAGACAAAGCCTCCGAAAGGTCAAAATCAGAATTGATGAGATTTAGCCAGCGCTGCCAATTGTTAGAACAGTATGCAGATGAGGAGCGCTTAGCATTTGTACAGAGCAACCAGTTCGGGGCTGAGAGCCCTTGCATTTGCTTAATGGTCAGCTGTGTCTTGAGGGCACTACCGGCTGTGCGACAGATAGTTATTTATTGACCTAGACCTAGCGTACATAACTAAGGCCATGCAGCCGTGCCTGCCTACACTGGCTTTTCCTGACCCTTTCAGACACTTGGAGTTCATCTTATGGAGTGCCACGTGGAAATATTAACCATAAACAATATGAAATTGTAGACCTCGGGCTGGGGCCAGATAACCGCAGTAACAATAGCCTTAGTCATCCAAGCAGATGACGAGATGTGGCAAAGTGCAGTCTTGTTGGTTCTCCAAGAACTCTCAGCATTTTTCACTACTATCAGCTGCAGTAACCATCAATGGTACCATCAACCCTTTGGTTCTCATCAACCTCTCAAGAACTTTCACTGATATCAAACATGATATCTTTCTGGATTGTTTATCTGGGTTGACTACATGGTGTTGTGGTAATTCTGTTCCTTCCTGGATAAATGGTCTGAGAAAGTGGCACTTGGGAAAGCTGCCCACAAAGGTCTTCTCCTCTATCCTTTTCATTATCTACATGAAACTACTGCAGAAGTCTATCTGAAGGTTTGAACTAAAATGCCATCAGTATAGGGATAACACTTAGGTCTAATATTATTTCTATCTAATGATTCTATGGGGAAGGTGTTCAACATGTGAACCTAATCTAAAAGCAGCTCAGGGGTGGATGAAGGACACAAGAAGAGACATAATCCAAGTAAGATGGAGGTGGTATGGGTGGAGAAACAAACCAAAGTAGATAGAGAAATACTTCTGGTATTAGTTGGTGTTGCAATACCTCTGAAGAGTCATGAACAATTTCAATCTCATTCATTTCAATTGGTCTCTTCCAGGTATGACTAACTCAGCCTTATGTATCTGAATGTCTTCTTTGCATGTGACTATACAAATGAGCACAAACTTCCATGCTCACAAATGTCTTCCTTTTCCATTGCACCAGATTCCATTGAAATGAGCCTACGCTCTTTTCTTTTTCTGTATGTGCAAATTTTACATGGCCAAACATATGCCTAAACATACCTGGCAATCATGCCATACGTTATAGTTAGACCTAAGGTTGGAAAACTTACATTTTGGACAATGACTCCCAGAACTGCCCAGCTAGCATAGCCAGTAGCCATGTGGGCTGGGAAATTCTAGAAACCATAGTCCATAAAGTAACTGTTCCAAGTCCTGGCTTAGAGTTAAAGCTCTGCCTATTGTCATTCAATTGTTGGGCTTCCCAGAGGAAAATTAGCTTTAGGCTAAAGCCCCACTTAACTCTTCATTAAATTATTTGGAGATTGTTCATAGTTCAATAAGATTGGTCACAGAAGAAAGTTACCTAACGGAAAGTAACCCAGGGACTAAAGTAAACTTTGTGTATTATTTTAATGTTAATAAAGAAGAGAGTTTTTTATATATACATTATTCTGTGGATTTAAACTGAAAGCTCCCTCTATTCTCTTTGTTTAAGTAAAATCCCTTCATTTCAATGCATGGATGTACATATAAATAACCTATCCGTATATCCAATGATGCATATACAAAATCAGTTCTGAGCCTAAATGGAAATATAGCAAGGATGACTTTTTTATTATTATTTGCTCCTCCAGTCGTATAGAATAAAAATTAAAGATGCACAAGGCTTAGATCTCATTTCCCTTCCTTTTCTGTGTGATGACTGTGTATTTTAATTGGGCACTGAAGATAAATCCTATTTAAATTTGCTAAAACAACATTTTCTGAAGCCTGCAGCCATCAGTGTTTTATTCCATGCAACTGAGCAAACTGATTTGCCTCTAGTGTTGCCCTTCCCTTTCCAGCCCCTGCTCCCCGAGTTTTACATGAAAACATTTTCAAGCGCACAAATGTTTGATCAAAACTGATCCCTAAAAATTGCCCACTGACCAAAGCAGACTGGAAATTAATTTCCCCCAGGACAAAAGGAGCAGAGATAACGTGTTCTTTTTTTGATGGCAGTCATTTGCGGCCTCTCCTGTGTTCATCCAAGTCCTATAATGTTTAAAAGGGCTCATTATATAACAGTTCAATCTTCTGCTTCATCAGCTGAAATCAGTATGTTCCTTCTATTTTGGATGCTTTGTAGGTTCCTGAAGGACTAGGGACGAGTCAGTATTCATTGACCAAAAGAGGAAGCAAGAAGATGTGGTAGCACTTTTTTTTTCAGGTGACTGGAGCTACTGGGATGACTGTCAGATTTGGCGTGATAAAATGTACCTTCACTGGCAGCAAGGTTGTCTCTAACAAAACTGTTTCCTCTCCAGTTTATCACATCACAACACAATATCAGGGTTCTTTTTTTTTTCTGTTGTTGCTTAACTGTGGCTTAGTCCACATAGAAATGGTAAATCTCCATCGTAACTCTATTGTGTGGCCACTTATTTGTTGTTGCTGCTGTTGGGTGTCTTCAAGTCATTTCTGACTCTAAGATGAAACTTACGTGGTATTTTCTTGGCGTGATTTGTTCAGACAGGGTTCACCATCACGTTCCTCCAAGATTTAGATGGAGTGACATGCCAGAGCTTACCCAATGAGCTTCCATGGTTAAGCAGCAATTCAAATCCTGATTTCCTGGCATCCTAGTCTAACACTCAGATCACTACAACATACTGGCTCTCTTGGCCACTTATGCATCACCAAGAGAGGAAGTACATCACCGAAGAAGAGGATAAATATCAGTTCTGATTGGCATAGCATTTGCACATAGTTGCAAATTTACAACTAATTGTTACGGATGAAACAGAATTACTATAACTACTGTCAGCAGAGATGATATATCAGGATTGCATAGTGTAAATCTCTCTGTGAAGAGTTACCCCTTAATTGTGCTGTGCAACCCTTGTTTTGAGTGGCAACATTGGGCAACTAAACCAGGAACCAAATGCATAATCAAATCGGCATGAACATGGATGCCCAGTGCTCACTGATGGGAGTGGCATCACATACACATCTCCACTTCTTCAGCCTTGAACTGAATGATCATAGAATCATAGAACAATAGAGTTGGAAGAGACCACAGGGGCCATTTAGTCCATCCCCCTGATATGCAGGAACACGCATCAAAGGTCTGATGTTCTTCATTGTGATGTTCTACGTTGGGGGGAAAAAGTCCAACTGCATCTGAAGGAGAATTTAAATGTGTGGGACACATCAACACAATTTAGTAAGAAACATAATAGTTCTCACCACTGTGGTCCAGATCATGACCAGATGACCTGTGTACCTGCTGCTTAGACTGCTCTCCAGGTTTTGATGGACAAATTAAGAGTCCCCAATATTCTTCCCTCTCATGTTTCTTTATATGTAAAGCAGGTTTAGTTTTGCTGTTGTTTGTTGATGTTGTTATGGTCCTTAAAGTCAACCCTGATTTATGGCAGCCCTAACCTTGGGTTTTTTTGGCAAAATTCATTCAGAAGAGATTCACGTTTATCTTCCTCCTGCCCTGACAGAGGCCATCCAGTGGATTTCCATGCTAGAATGTGGACTTGAAAACTGATCTCCTGGTGTCCTCATCTAAGATTCAGACCACTACACCACATTCCCCTTTAAAATGAGGACTGTCCTTATCTCTTATGGCTGATGCAAGGAAATACGGAGAGAAAAGCTATCTATTCCACTTTCAGCTAATTGAAGAAAAACATGGACTATAAATGTAAGTAATATGGACTATAAATGTAAGTAATAAAACATAAAATAAGATACACGGCCATGCTAAGTCTGCATCAACTTCAGAATATGGTAAATAAGACCTGGGCACGGGGAGTGGGGGGTTCTGTTTCAAATCTTTCATAATGACCATTATTACTTTTCTGGAAGTTTGTATATTATTCAGCACTAGCATATTAACCCAGTGTTGCCTGGGATTTTATTTTCTCATAGGTAACACTTGTTAGAAATACCTCAGGAATGATCTTACCTTAGGAATTAGATGCAGTTGAAATACACAGATTTGAGATCCTGTGTCTTTAATTCGCCAAACTGCCTTGTCCAGTACCTGTAACTTTTCCCCATATTCCCCAATCCAATACAGCTCTGAATACAATTCTGAATACAGAGTTGTTAACATATAGAAGTTTGTTTTCTGAGGGAGTACAATGCCCTCCTTCTTGCTGCTAGGCCTCATCTCCATAGCAACCAGCCTGAGGCCCAAGCAGACAAACTCACAAACTTTAACTTTTATATATTAGATAATAATTTTCAGCAGTGACTGAAAAGCTACAGACAGAAGAATGTGAAGGAAAAGAAGAATCACTGTCTGCAAAGGAAAAGTGATGTTTTAAAAACAATTTTTTCATGCAGCTGCCTTCCCTGAGCAATGAGAAGTTCTAAGGGAGCAGATTTGCAGGGTCAGGAATGTGGAGAAAACATTGGAGCCACTGGAGTGCTAATGTGTGAATGCCTGCCATCTGCCAATCATTCCCCACCCTAACTTACTTCAAAACTACTCTTTAAAAACCAAACACTCAAGAAGCTTTTTTCTCCCACCTTTTGAAAAGAAGGCTCACAGAGGATTTTTCCTCCTAAAGCTCTCTTTTTCCTGTCAGCAAAATAGGTGATCTAAACAAAACATCAACACTTAAAAACCTTTTTTTTTTAACTACCATCCCAGAATCTGCTAGCCCAAACTTTGGTCCTCCAGATATTTTTGGATTTCAGCTCCCAAAATCTCTGGCTTTTGGCCATGTTGACTGAGACTTAGGGAACTGAAGTCCAAAATACCTGGAGAACCAGAGTTTGAGGACCACTGACCTAGCCTATTGAAAAAAACTTTTAGAGGGAAAGGACAGGGAAGATTCATTGATAAATGCTTGGCTGGCTCACTTAAAGCTGAAAATACTGAAAATAGTGATCATGCACAGAAGAATCACTACCTCCTGAGATCAACCTTTCAACTCAGGCCATTTCTGCACTAGCCTGTTATAGTGCTATTATTCTACTTTCAACATCCTATGGAATCCTGGGGTTTGCAGTATAAGGAAAAGCCTTGAGCCCCTTCCCTAAACTGCAAACCCCAGGATTCCACTGGATGTTGAAAGTGGAATAATAGCACTATAACAGGCTAGTGCAGAAATGGCCTCAGTCTTCCATCCCTGGTCTAGATCCTGAGTCTCATCTAGGAATGAAGAAGAATTCCATGTGGCTTGTGTTTTTAAACCTAATTTGCACTTCCTGAATGAGCATGTTGATCAGACTGCAGCTCTCCTTCAGAGTGTATCTTCTTTGGATTTTACAGTGCATTTTGGGGGGTCAAATATTGCATCAAAAAGTAGACTGCCCCACAAAATGCATATCTTAAGCAAAATTTCACCTGCAATTTTTGTGCAGTTTTGTATGACAACAAACATTGAGATTCTTGTATGGTTTAACACAAACGAGCAAAAAACTGGAGAACATAAATTGAACCAACATATGAAAGAGACGTGTTGGAAGATTCCCAGGTATTTTAACAGCAACCCTTAACTTTATAACGTTCCAGATCTGTTTTCTTACATGATGTGGACACAGGATAAGACAATTGAATATGTTATGGTAATGATTTCACCCAGTGCACATGAAACTGCCATAGAATAAGTGATTCACCTGTCCCTAGATTCCCTTAAAAGATTCTCTTGGTTGCCAAGTCAAATAATTATTTGAAGCAATGGGTGATTCAGTTTGTATCAGTGGCATTTGACTAACACAGCCGGTATCTTTGTGCAGCATTTCGAGGTGAGCCAATTAACCTTGATAAAATATCAAATACCTTGACAAAATATATCCAGCAAAATCTACCTGTTCACCCCACATTTTCATCATATAACCTGCCATATCCATTCTCCCTTGCCCATCATCTCCTGACTGTGACATATTCCCTCTTGTCTCTCATTAATCTGCAGATCTCTTTGCTTAATCGTTGCTGGATGCTTAGAGGCAAGGAGTGGGGTGGGGAGTGACATTTCGGATGTTCGGCTTAGGCTCATTTCTAACCGTAAGCCTAATGGGTGCATTCAGCATTGTGATGAAGAGCAAGGCCTTGTGACAAATGGCAGACAACCCATGAACTTTAATGAGTCAGTTTGCAATACTGATGAACAATTAGCCACAGCTCTGTGTAAATCAAGCATAGGGAAGGCAATTGCCAACAAGAATAATGGAAAGCTTCCGGCAAGTCTGAGACAATTTGCCAAGGAGAATACCCAAGAGAGGAGACAGGGGGCTGGGCTGTAATCTTTGGCTTGAAGGATGCAGAAATAGAATTAGGATCAGGAGACCCAGGCAACAGCCTGTAGCAGTGCCATTAGGGCAAGACTTTTGGTCAGAAGCCAAGGGTCTCAATAAGTAAATGAGCTGAAGGGAACTCAAAAGCAGGCTTACCACATTTTAAAGTGAGTCAAACAATGTTTAGTGGGACCTGGATGACGAATATTGCTTCCAGGGGAGGCAGATAATTTTCTGATACTCTCTATGAGAGAGACTGGCTTGGATTGGTGACTGGCACTTGGCACCAGATCACGACACATATCAGGGGTGGGGCACAAGGCTTTTTAAGCCTGGTCATCCTTGCATGTGCCCTTTTTTATCTTAGCACCATGACCACTCTCCTGCCCTCAGTGCAATGTGAGATTTGTCACTACAGGGCCAGATTTTTTCCCCCTTTTACCTCAGTTGTTTTTTTTTTAACCTATTCCATACTATATCTGTGGGACTTGGACAATTAGCATTGGGTGGTGTCTCTTAAATAGACTGTCATTTGGCAGCTAGAGGGGGAAGAAGATAAGACTTTGGTGATCACCTTTTAGCTCCAGTGTTGGGTAGGGATCAAGGTTAACCTGAGATTCAGACTCTCATTTGTGGAATTGTGCAAATTAGGTGAGAGTCTCTGGGTTATCTTTCAATTAGGCCGGACTGGAGAGCAACCCATATTATTTGGATTGCCCTCAGGGCTGAAGTGTTTCACCCACAGGAAGGCTGATGAAGTAGTCATGTGGTGACACCTGGCCTCAGCTAGACTTACATCAGGTTGCTTCTATTCCAGACCAAGCCTTTCAAGGGTGTCATGCCCTGCTTCCAGAACATGGACTCTGACTCAGAGTTTGAAACAGGGGGCATGCCAGGACCTGCTATATAGGAGGAGGTTACAGTGCCACAAACAGAACAGGGGGCAGTGCCAGCTCCAGCAGAGTCCTGTCCCTCCAGACATAGAAGATAACTTATCAATACCTACCTTTGCTGAGTGCAGACAACAAAGAAAGAGCCTACATCAATTCCAGAGAATATGTAACCACAAACAATTAATCAAGCAACAGCTGTGTTAGGCTTCTGACCTATACAGCTGCTGCCCTTCCCCTCTAGATGTTGTCAGAACTTATCTGACCTCTGTTTTTGCTGGATGCCTCGCTGAATTCTGTGCCTGACTCTGGAGTACCCTGATTGACGTTGTCGTTGCTGCCTTTGAACCATGTTGGACTTTATTTTGACTTTGTACTTACTGAATAAAAGTAAGTAACAAGCTGGGAGCTATTCAGTTTGTTTAGTTTAAACTATCAAACAAATCTTCATGTGAAAAGCAGGCAACCCTGACCTGTAGGGCCAGTACTAGGTTAACATTTACAGTTTCTTTGTTCTATATACAGGAAAATTTGCAAGCCCTATACACATTCCACAAATGGTGCATGCATACACACAGGAGCAGGAATAAGTACTAGAAGGCACATGTAATAAACTAGCAGAAAAAGGAGACTAGGCTCCACATGCTTATGGATGGTCCGAGTTTATTCTTCAAAAAACCTTTTTAAGCCTGGGATTTTTAAAATAAAATTGGACCATCCATAAGCACGTGGAGCCTAGTCACATTTTTTGTGCATGCACACACATATAAACATAAGTGAATATGATTACATCCTGAATGCAAAACCCTTTCTTTGTTTGACAGTGATGAATCATTCCTGCAAACAGTGCATCCAAGTCGGGAAATGAATTACATATGTGATGTTGTGGGAGAGGGGAAGACATTTGAAACACAAATGAGTGAAATGGAGTGCTGAAGACACCTACATCTCACTTGGAATGCCCTCAGGCTGGTCCTAGAAATGGGTGCATGGCTTTTTTTGGCCATAAGGTTCCACATGAACTATTAGCTGAGAGGGACCAAAGCTACATATGCTTGCATATAAGCACATGTCCACACACATACCCACACACATGCCCACACTTCTAACATACAGCTTGGTGCATTCCTGTCTCTCAGTTCTCTATGATTGGTTACTTGGTACAACAAAGAGTAGGTAAAGAAGAATCTCAGAAACAAGGGAACTGTATTTTCCCCATAACTCAGCAGAACAGCTGGGCTATGGGGGAAAGTAGGTGGGATCTCCCAGATTTCGGGGCCTCATGCAGCCCCAAGGTCACACCTCATGCATTTCCCCTTTATCAGCAAGCTGTATACATAGCAGAGCTTCAAAATTTTACTGCTTAGATCTATAACTCCCAGAATCCTACAGCAATCATGGCCAATGGATTGAGGATAATACAGCTTTGCTTTGATTTCATTTTGACTAAAGACCCCAAGACACCTTTAAATGCAGCAACTGTTATTTAAAAAAAAATTTCTAGTTACTCAGCAACTTGTCAGGGAGGAAAGATGTACTGCTTGAGGGCTTTCTTGTGGCTGGAAGCCTGAACACCGGCATTTATTTTTCTTTTGGCTTTTTCCCCCTTAAGTTAAA
Organism: Ctenosaura bakeri; assembly: GCA_948474755.1. Classification (NCBI taxonomy): domain Eukaryota; kingdom Metazoa; phylum Chordata; class Lepidosauria; order Squamata; family Iguanidae; genus Ctenosaura; species Ctenosaura bakeri. The sequence continues at coordinate 310,254 of CAOLHI010001464.1, forward strand.
TTATCTGAAGCTCTGAAAATGAGGCTGCAAAAACAAAGTGGGAAGAGGAGGAGAATGGGAATAGGTAGCAATTATTTTGGTAGACTTTAGTAGATGTATTTGGGCCATCATGAAAAACAGATTTGTAAAGGTCCTGGATATAGTTAGTCCTTTTTTAGTATTGCCATCTGACTAGAAAAGAAAAAAGATAGCTATCAACTGGGTTTAGGCCAGTTGCAGGAAATGTCAACTGCCAGGCGTTAGAAAGGGCAGCAGGCCCCAAACTGTCTTGATTTAGCACCATTTGCATCTGGTCATGCTACCTCGATTGACCATCCTTGCTGCCAGCAAATAGAGCAATAACTGCCAACAGTTATTTGCCAACAGTAGAGCAAGGGAACAGCCAATCCCTGCGTCTATTTTGAATGCTGCAGTCTAGGCATTTTCAGGGCAAAGACTGATGGCTGATTCATACTTTGCAGCAGTGGCATGGAAGCTGTTTCTCCCTTGAGCTGGCAAGAGCCCTGAGCTGCTTCTCCAAGGACCTGAGAACAGATTTAGAAAACCTTAATCCTATGCTGTTTACTTGGACATAAGCCTCACTGACTACCATGGGACATATTTTCAATAAACTTGCTTAGGATTTCTGTTGTGCTTGTATTTTCTGAGTTCGCTGTACATCGCTTTGGGCATTTTTAACTGAAGGAAGGTTAAATGTAAGAGTTTGCCTCTGTCATGATAAAGAAATCCACATGCTTGATCTCTCTGTCACCAAATCTGGTATGGTGGGACAAAAACAAAGTCTAGAGTATAGATCAATGGACCAATCTTGACCAAACAGGATATTTACAAATTGGAGTGACATCACAAACATGTTCATACAAGTTTGGAACCAAATTGCCACCTTTGAGTTTTATGAATTAGTTTAATTTTTTTTGCTAGTTCGAATCAATTTTTCATAGGCCTTGCTATGGAAGAAATTCTAAGGACTGTAAGTGCTGACAGTCAAACCTCTGTCTGATTCAAATCATAAATGAAATCATCAACATTCTGGGTGATCTGGGTAGACTTCCTGGAACATTTACATGAGGTACTCAAAAATCAGGAATTTACCTTCCAGAATGACCAGTAACCATGATGACAGGCATATTCTAGAAACGTACATATATACATGCATACATACATACATACATACAATTTCCAAACTGTGCTCAAGATCAATAATTCTTGGGACCAATCAATTTTAAACATAGCCATGACATTGTTAGAATGTGCAGAGAGATGTACTTTTTGCCTATAATATGTTGTACATGTGGAGAGTTAGATCCTAGAGGACAACAAGTTGTACTTCTTGTAATGTGTAGTAAATGGAGAGTTAGATCCTAGAGGGGAAACAAGCTGTACTGCCTGAGAATTTAATTCCTGGTAGCTTTCTGAGAAAAGCTTTGGCAATCAAATCTTCCAAACTGGATGATTCAGTTAAAAACCATGCTTTACTAGATAACACACACACCTCTTCATATTTGTAGTTATTTCCCAAACAAATTGACAGTGGTCATGTTGGCTGGGAGTTTCTAGAAGTTGTAGTTCCCAAAGTAACTTTAACTGGCTCTGCAAGTGTAATATATATTCATGAATATTTTTGGCATGCTATTAGATGCAATTCTTTTGACTGTATATTTGCCAAATTGTCCACTTAGCTCCATAGAATGGGGGTTCCATTTTAAGGTTGATGGAAACAGCCATCTTTCCTTTTTACAACAGCCTCTCCATCCCTCTAAAATGCCCATATAGGATGAGCTCTGGTGGGTGGGAGGTGAGGGATCTCTGGCAATTGGAGCAGAGGTACCTTCTGTGAGCAGAGCTCTTCTGCTCATGAATGGTTGTTCTTGGATCCAGCCCTTGAATTCTACATTCTTATTCACTAAGCATCAGCCATAACACTGTAGTCTTTCTTTCTGCTGCTCAGTTCCAGAGGGTAGCCATGGCTGTTTGCTTCAACAGAAACAACAAAGAGCCTCACAGCACCTAAAGACTAACAGATTGCTGCCTTCATTCTTGTTAACTTTTATGGACCATACTGTTAATCAGGGATCACATTTCTTCCAGTGTTAGTCCTACTTCCAGTACTTCTAGTGTTAGTTCTGTTTTGAAGACGCTGGTCAAAATCCTGTTTGAGTGATGGCAGAGCACAAATCTCTATGAAGATATGCAGTGGCTCCTCCACCTTCATGAAGGTTCAGGACTCAGAACCCTCAGAAAATTAGAAGAGTCACAAATAACTCCTACTCCCATTCCCTTCTGGGGCTTCCTCCCATTCCCTTGCCTTTTGCTTCAGCATGTGTTCTCCACTGTGGGCAAAAGGCAAGGGAATGGGAGGGGAAGAATTAGAGGCAGAGAAGGAAGGCACATACATACTTTCGCCCCACCATTCTCTTCCCTTTTGCCTCAGTGTGTGTTCTGCATGCTGGGCAGAAGGCAAGGGAATAAGAGGAGAAGCACTGTGCATAGAGAAGAAAGGCACACTGGTGCCTCCCCCACATTCCCTCACCTTTTGCTTAGGCATGCTTGCCTTCCTTCTGCATTCCTAGCAAAATGCAAAGGAATGGGGAGAAGGCACATGCATGCTTCACAAATAATCAAACTCATGGTCAAACCCACAAATGTGGAGGGAGGACTGTATCTGCCTTGCTTCCACCACCCCATCTACTCAACCTGTGCTTAAAGGACCAGTGTGAGTATATTCTTTCTTTTCCCAGGCTGGATGCACCACTTTCCCCAACATTCATAGGCTGTGAAGATGTGCTCAGGTGCCTTCATATGTGTGCGGGGATCATTTCACAAGCAGATAGTGGATACCTCCTTCCACAATAAATGAATAAGTACATACATTAGCTTAAATAGAGGTTACTCAAGGATATGTCTCAAAGAGGATTCAAATCATAAACTGATTCACCCATGTGTGTCTAAGTTTAATTACCAGACCATACCATTAGTTTTTACATATATTTAGAAAAGTGATGCAGCTACAGCATATATTATTCAATATCTGTTCAGCTCTGAGATGAGTTTCAGAGGGTGTCAATGCTTAAATTCTATGGCACATTCTTCATTAGAGATGAAACAGCAGCCAGAAGTACATGCAGAAAGTAATCATATCAACTAATCTTCTTTAACTATCTAGTTGCATCATTTTGGACTAGATGACATTGCCAGTCCATTTTTCAAAAGTATCCCCACGAGAAACACGTTGCAGTTATCTAGCATGGCATAGTAGTTTGAGCATTGGACCATGATCCTGGAGACCAGGGTTTGATTACCCGCTCAGCCGTGGAAACCTAGTGGGTGATCTTGGGCATGTCACACACTCTCAGCCCCAGAAAACTCCATGATGGTTTTACCTTAGGGTCTCCATCAGTCAGAAATGCCTTGAGAGCACATAACAATAACAAAACAGGAAGTTATCAGAGCATGAAGAAAGGTCATAAAGCTTTATCTGTCCACTTAGGCTCATGGTGGGTATAGTAGCCTGAGCCACTGAAACCACCTCTGGCCTAAGTGATAAAAGGGGGGGAATAAAAGAGCACTTGCTTGGATTACATTTCTTGAAGGGGTGTATCCTCCCCTACTTATCTGCCCTGACCCTAAATCATCATCTCAGGCCCTTCTCCATGTGTCCCATGCATGAAGTAAGGTGGATAGACACAAGAAAGAAAACCAATGACATAGAAGCCATCAGCTGCCACTGCTTCTACCATATGGCATACTTAGACATGACTAATAATCCCCACCGATATTTTATATTTACTGCTTAATTACATAGGCATAGCTAAGTAGCATCTCCTGTCTCATACTGCCCTCCAAATCCACCTTAACAGCATGGAGACACATTGAGTGAAGGAGGTCTGTTCAGCCACTAATTAGAGCACAAGAGGATGATGTTTCTAACCCCCTCTCCATAGCAACTAAGGCTGCAACAAGGAATTGTGAAAGGAGTCCTGCTTCTGATTCCCCAATTGACAGCTGAACAGGCCCCCTTCACCTTGTGCAGTTGCTGGCTGTTGAGGTAGATTGGAAAGGTATAGTCTAGTGAATACAGAGCAACTCTAGGTTATGAATCTATAACAGCAATACAGAATGCTAGGTCTGTCTTGAAAAGGTCTATTTCTTTGCGGTTTTCAAAAAGTAAGTAATTTCTGCTTTTGCTTTTCCATCATGACCATGAATTCTATAAACACACAAAAAGAGTTGTAGAGGCCCTGAAATAATGCAATAGTAAACCAGTAATGACTGGTGTGGGATTAAAATTCAGCCTCAGTTTCCTGCGGGAACGAAACAAATGTCTTTCAGCCAGTCTCCCAGCCTCTGCTCAATGTGAGTTAGCATTAAATATCCATCACTGGCTCAGTGTCCAGTGACGAAGTGTCTCACCAAAGAGAAACTATCTTGCTGCCTAGTCCCTGCCTGGGAGAATGTGCTTCAGTTTCACATTAGCCCCTCCATTTCTGCAAGAAAGAAGAGATATTGTTCCACGGCATTCTAACTGTCAAAGCCAATGAGGGATATCTTTGTCCCTGTTAATCAGAGATTTTTGTACATTTTTCACTTAGGAGCTAATAGACAGATAACACATTTATATGGGCATATTTTATAGCTGGAGAGGCACATGCAGTAATTTTTTAGAAAGCAATTCTGGAGACCGTTTCTCCTAGGACCCAGTAAGGAGGAGGAGAAAGAGATAGGGAGGAACTGGGGAACAAGGAATTGTATTCAAAATGCTCTGATCCCAATCAAACAAATATGGACTCCCACACCTCAATTAATGTGTTAGTGATATATGCAGCTCCACCTCCTTCTGCAGCAAACCCCCCCCCATGTTCCACACCTACCATACTGCAGTAGGGTCACACCTACACACCACGCAGCCATTTAGTAACCACAGGAGGATGGGGTGTGGTCAGGCACTGTCCATATGTGTTCCTGAAGCCAGATGCATAAAGAAGAAGGCATCCCCCTAAACTTCTCAGGTCTCCTTAGAAGACTTCCCGGCAGGTCTAGGTGGATCATGCTATCCTCATGCAGCCAATTTGCTTCAGTGAGGAGTACAGGAAGAAAGAAGGGTGTGGAGTGCCAACTAGCAGAGCATATTCAGCTGTGTCTAGGATCTCTCTCTCTCTCTCTCTCTCTCTCTCTCTCTCTCTCTCTCTGTATATGGAAAGAGCGAGAGTGTCCTTCTTCTTAGCAGATGTCATGGCATAATGGAGGTATCCCAAAGGTTGGAAGGGTTATGAAAGACCATATCTCCCTATACAAACCTGCTAGAGCCCTAAGATCTGCAGGGTAAAGCTTTCTCTCGTTCCCTCCTGGTAAGGACATGGGAAAGAGCTTTCTCAGTGGTTGCTCCCACCCTTTGGAATGCTCTTCCACAGGAGGCTAGGCTGGCCCCCTCCCTGCTCTCCTTTTGCCAGCAGACAAAGACATTTCTCTTTAAGCAGGCTTTTATGTGAGCTTGGGAGCTTTTTATTGATTTGTTAACCTATTTTAAAATTGTATATTATTTTAGTTTTTAAAAAAATTTATATGGTATTAAACATTTCTAATGTTTTTCACATATTTTTGGAAGCTGCCTTGGGTCCCATTCTGGGAGAAACAATGTCATACAAATATAATAAGTAAGTAAGTGCCTGGAATCCTATTAGTCAGTTACGATGTTGTAAGTCAGAGGTACAACCATGTAACTGTTACCTATTCACATTTACAATTCTGGTACTACTGCCAAGATCATAAATTACCTTGAAATTCACCTTTAAATTCAGTCAACCGGTTCAAGCAATACAGTTCTACGGTGGATGACAAGCAAGACACTGCAGGATGACATGACCAGTTTCTTTCCACCAGTGAGCAATGGTGGAAGGAGCATAAATGTGGTATTGTCACAACTTTTCCTCACACCACTGCTTGGTTGCAGAATAGGTCATCCTGCAGCACCTCACTCACCAGTACAGCAGAACTCTTTCACTCATAATGTCCAACTGGGTTTTAAAGTGGGTTTCAGGGATCAGATCAGGAGATGGAGTTTAGTTAGGATAGTGCAGCTATGCATCTGATGCAGGATCTCAGCTGGTTGTATTTACAGTGTCTTCAGGTTCTGAATTAAATTTTTCTCCATTTCTTTAACTCTGGAGCCATTTGGGTTTTTTTCCCTTTCCAAATTGCAGCACAATTTGTATGCATGATTTATCACTGTGATACAAGATCACTGATCTGCATGAATAAACCTGATCACAATGGACATCACAGTTGCATGTTTTCTTGCAAGTTCAAAAATAGCAACATTAAGCTTAAGGTTACAGGTCAATGCTGCCAGCTTTGCAAATTAAGATGAATTTATTATGATATCCATGGAAGACATCTCAATATCCTTCTGCCCTGGGACCTGGATAAATCCAAGTCCAAGTTCAAGTCAACCTGGCAGAGTAGTTTAGCTGTGAGAGTTTACTAAAGGGAAAGTCAAGAGCGTAGCCATGTAGTGTGAAGGTAGACAAAGAAATGGAGCCAGTGCAGGACCGGGTGGGGAGAGAACTTTGTAAGCTAACATGCAAGGTTCACCATGATTCCAGGGAGGTGCAATGTGTGTTCTTCTAGCACAAGGGTAGGCAACTGTGATAGGCTGGGGGGCATATTAGCTCTCTAGGAGAGTTTGAGGACCACATCTCTCCACCATACACACACCAAAAGCAAAAACAAAATACTTTTTTTACCCCCCCCATACCTTCTAGGGGAAGTATGGAACATTTTCACCATGTTTTTATGCCCCTCAGGCCATTCTAAGCCCAAGAGAGAACTTTTTAAAAAGCAGTAAGTTACCAAAATTACTTCTAGTTTACTTTCAGTTTTCCTGGGCCCAATTTTTTGACCCTCTAGGATGCCCTGGGGCACAGGCACCTTACTGGCTGCACTTTTTTTTTTTTTTACACTGTTCTAGAACAGCTGAAGGTTTAAATATCCTGGTCCTCCAGAGCCCCACCCAAAACCAGCTGCAAGTTTTTGGAGTAAATCTCAAAGCCTTCCTGTTTGTAAGGAGATCCCTACATCTGGGGAGCTCTCTTGCTCCTGAGGATCTTGGGTTTTTTTGCACCTCCGATGTGCTTTTCACCAACAGGAGGCTGCTAGAACCAGCACCTTTCAGTACCGACCAAGATGCCACCCTCCTTTCTCTCCTAACTACATGGCTGAGACAGATTCCTTGGGGACCCCTCCAAGGCTGGTTCCAGTATCTTTTTTTATCATGCATTTGAACAAACTGGTGAAGTTTGGGAAGTTTTTATCAAAACAAGCCAATTGAAATTTTCACCCATCCTTAAATTAAGGGGATTGGTGTCTGATTTCTGAAGAAAAAAAGATAAAGAGTTTCCCAGCACTATATACAAGCGCTAAGTGGATTTTATGTTTTGAATAGGAAATAGATGTAAAATAGTATGAGGCACACTACCTTGCCAGAGCTGTCCTTTAAATGAGGAAGTGATGAGCTATAGGCCAGCATAATCATCAATAGCTAATCAGCTCTGTCCGTTTGAGCATAGAATTGATGAGGAATATCTTGCCAAGTCTCTCAGTGCTGTAAATGGGAGTCTGATGAATGACAGCACTGAATGATGACAGAGACTATTTTTATGTTAGTATATCCAATGGTTCTGTTGGGAAAGGACTTTGGGGCAGCTATTTAGGGCCTGATTTCACTAGAATGGCCAGGAAGGCCTCAGAACACAAACAGGGCTGGTTTACTACATTTTGAAGTCAGTGAAATAATGGAGATTATTACTTAAAGAGCACATAGCCAGTGATAGCCAGTGAGTTCCATGTAAAAGATGCATTAAACCTGCTCTCAGTTTTGTTCTGTATTTTAAAGAAACTATACATGGTGCTGATCCTATTTAGAATATAGGTTTCAGCACCTTGGATAGCACCTTAGGCTATAAACCCCAGAATGGATTCACCTCAATTGAGACATAGAACCCACCAGCTGCTGTTGGCGCTAGTCTACTCTAATCATTAGTTTGGGGGTACAAAGTGGAGGCCTAAAGTCACTAAACCCAGAGTCTAAAATTAACTACCAATCACTGGGTATAACAGAAAATGTAAAGGAGAGCTCTCAGTCTCATAATAAGTGGTTGTATTTGCCTGTTAAATTGTAAGTAACCTTAATGTTTCACTGTTTGGAGGGGGCTTTTTTTTAAAAAAAAAGAAAGAAATGTGATATGTACAGAAATACAAGATATTTTTTTCCTCACAGTGCAACAAATGTGCAGGATATACAAACTGCAAATGAAGAAGTTCAGATGTTAGAGAGAATGCATTTACTTTATTAAATTCCTCTATTAACTTTATTCCAGCAACACAATTTAAAAGCAATTAATTCTGATCAACATTCCAAACAGAACACAAAATTAAATCAGAGCTGAAAGATTTTATACACACACTGATGCGCGGGCACACACCCACACACATCAGAAGGTTAGCAGTATGCTAAGAGAATGCATAATTTTAAACAAGCTCACTCCTCTGCTGGTATAAAACAATTCAGTTTAACTACCACCATTGCAACCAAGATGGATTCATTCATTTAATTTTAAAACTGTTTTAACTGTTCTGACCATATTTCAGTATGCCTCACCATTTGCTTGCTCTGCTTTCTGACCTTTTCGGAATAGGGGCATAACTACAGTAAGGTAACAGGAACACCTTCTTTAGGTACAATGTGGAAATAAGCAAGAATGGACACATAACACATTATTAAATGATGGCTGAGATTCTGCATCAGGAGATTACATGAATTAGGTAGGAAGATTTCCCTAGCTTTGTCTCACATGCTGGGCCTCTAAAGCATATCTTGTAAGCAGCACAGGCTCTTCTACCACAGCCATTTCAATGTTGTCAGATAAAAGGAGGATAAGTAGGGACATGTCTGCAAAGACCTTTGAGAATCTTCAGGGATACAGGTACAGGTACAGATACAGAAAAATATTTGGATACAACTCACCCCCTCACTCACTGACAACATGGAAATGGTGATGGAGTGGGACTGTGATTCCTACAAGATGAGGCTAGAGGGAGATTTGGGTTATTGTACAGTTGGAACAGAATTCTGACATTCCAATGATCTAAAAGTGAGTTGTGATGGTGTAAATCCAAATTGCACCATCAAAATTCACTAACAGAATGCCCACTGAATGTCCTTAGAATTTTGCCTTCAACAAACAATAATTACACGTTTTCATTTAAGCCAGATGAACAGTGTGACAGAACTTTAGAGAGTGATGTCATTGCAGTTTGTCGTTCATTCTGTTCCTACAATGTAACACAGAACATCACATTCAGTCCTTGCTGGAAATGGTGAGAAAAGAAAAGCAGGTAGCACTAGAAAACAGCAGCTGGCAAATAGAAAATAATTTCTAAGAACATAATATACAATGTCGAACATCCTACATTGTACTTGTATAGCATAAATTCCTTCCTGCAGAGTTATGCACTGATTGTGCTATCCAATCATTGCACTGAATGGGAAAGCTACACAAGCAAATGTGCAACTGAGTGTGCATCTGCATCCATATGCTCAGCCACATGTGTACCCACATCTGCATGTATCATGATACCACATGCACAATTTATACAACCTTCAAATTACAGATATCGTGCATCAGACAAAAATTTCAAACCACTTCCATAGGAGAACTTATTCACACATAAGACATCAATGGGAGTCCATCAACCGCCTACTAAGTAGGACCCACCTATCTCAGCACTGAGATCTTAGAATTTTAGTAACAGTTGTGTTAAAAGTTGTCAGTGGCAATTCTTAGTCACAAAGATTGGTACCCTGTTGATGGTATTCACAAGTGCACCTTATATCTGCATATGTCTTTTTAAGGTCATTGTGGAGTAGTTTTCTCTTTCACACTCTACAATAACCAAACCAAAGCTATCTTCCTACACTCCTCACCAGATACAAAATGGCCATGGGCAGAGAGTGAAGCTGCTAAACAGTCAGTCTGGTCAGTGGTGTGTATGTGTGTGTGTGTGTGTGTACATCTTCAAGTTGCCTGTTGACTTATGGTGACCCTGAGATGATAGCATAGCATAGTTCTACATGCACAACTATTACACTAAACTGTTCAGTACCAGATCTTGGCCAAAGAGCACTAGGGTGCTCAACACAGCAAATGTTCTTAGAACCCAAGAAAAGTCCTGTTCTGAGAGGATTTATATCACTTCCAGATCAAGGGGAGTCCATGGGCACCGTCATGCTGATGCACTGGACAGAAAAATTACCTTCACTAAGATCAGGGTGGGCAAAGTACAGTTGTTATTGGACTGTAGCACCCATCAGCCCTAGACAGCATAGCTAGTGGTGAGGAAGTCTAGGGCTTAGTGTTCAACAAAGCCTGGTGGGCTGCACATGTCCAGCCTTAACCTATATCAAACCTACTAGGTGTGGGGCAGAGACTACTTACCTAAGCATTTTTGGTTAAAACTGCTGACAAAACTGGATAAAAGCAAGGATTTTATATTTTCAAGAATGAAGGATTAGCCATTGTGTGTTACTTTACCCCTAGAATCCTGGGTGTAACCTGAAGCCTGCCTAGTACTTAGCACTGCTAGTGTAGTCTAGTTAATTTTGCAGACACCATCTCAAGGGTGTGACCAATACAGACTTTATGGCTGCAAGGTCAAGCCAACTTTTCTCTTTCCCCGTTACTCTCTGCTCTGCTTACAGTATAGCACAAAGAAAAGTTCTGGTGATTTTTTAAATGAAAGTATTTCACTGAGCCATTGTGGTGAGTGTTGGGCTAGGACTCCAGGAAACCATGATTCAAATCACCCCTAATCCATGGAAACCCACACAATGATCTCCGGTAAGCCACCCTTTCTCAGTCTCAGAGGAAGGCAATGGCAAACTTTATCTGAATAAATCTTGCCAAGAAAACCCTATGATATGGTCACCATAAGTCAGAGTTGACTTGAAGGCATATAACAGCACATTGATAGATTAATGTGATTTGATAGATATCCTGCCTTTTTCAAGGTGACTCAAATCTCAAAAGCACAATCACTATTTTGTGATATGTAAGTTGATCTTGACAATGTCATTGCCAGACTATGGCTTGGTATTTGTTTTCTTTTTGACCGATACAACTTGCTTTTTTTTTTTAAAGAGGTATTCTCTAAGTGCATATATTTTTGTGGAGTTTAGGGCTGCTGTATAAACTACTACTCAATTTCTAGACAGTGGCCTGGGGTGATGCTGCTATATCATGGTTGTTTTATTGATATTTCCTGGGATAACCATTGATGTTTTATTGCTTGCATTGCACATTACTTGTAATACTTTACAAGTTAATGTGGCTATTGCAAGTTGAGTTTCCCTTATCCAGAAATCCAAAATCCAAAATCCTCCCAAAATCAAAACTTTTGCTGCCAGCTGCCTACATCCACTTTCAAGACAGTGGCTGTGGTGCTCTTGCTTGTTCATCTCTCAGATTCTCTTTTTTGCCACCAGCTGCCCACTTCCACCTTTAAGGCAGCAGCTGTGGTACACCTGCTTGTTCTTCTCTCAGATCTGAGGAGCATCACAGACACCAATTCAATGGTGGAAGCTGGCACCTGGAGGCAAAAGGAGAAAGACTGGGGATCTGAGAGATGAATGAACAGGAAAGCCACAACTGTCACCTCAAAAGCAGAAGCAGGCAGCTGGCAGCTAAAAGAGAGAGACTGAGGATCTCAGAAATGGTGGGATGTGAGATTCAGTTTCTCTCCAGCCTCGTATTCATATACAACACAAATAGCAAACGAATGAGACACGAGGCTATTCCACAAAGGTATAATATTCCAAAATCCCCCCTCAAAAAAAATCCAAAATATGGAACACTTCTTATCCCAAGTATTTCAGATAAGGGAGGGTCAACACATAAAATAGATGAGAGATAGAATGCTCTAGGTTCATTGGTATGACATTTGAACATAGTAGGCTTCCAGTTGTATTTTCACAAAGGGAATCCAGTGCAACAAAGATCTAGTGAAGAAAGCATGGCCATTGGCTTTCTATCAATCTGTCTATGTCACATGGAAAGTAATGGAGACGTCTTATTTCAAAAAGAGTAATTAAAGACACTGATATTACATATACCCCATAGAACAGAGATGGGCAACTTGAGGCTTTCAGAATGTTGTTGGACTGCAACAACTATCAACCCAGCCAACATAGTCAATGGTGAGAATAGCAGAAATCCAAGAACATCTGGAAGACTATGAGTTATTCAGCCTTACAACAAAAAGTCAACTTGCTCTTAGAGGTTATTAACGAAATCTCTCAGACCTCCACTGAATCTATCGTTTACTAATATCTCCTCAAATGAACAGTGGGCATCACCTCCTGATTTAGAGAGTGCAGTAAGACATTGGTTTAAATCTTATAGATTAATTGGATCAATTACTAAATAGTAAGAGAATGCATAAGTAAATATCATTGATTCAATGGTTCTACTCTACTGGGATAAACCACAGAATTCAGGCCTCTGTCTTACATTTTGCTAAATAATTCAGGGACAGCATAATGGGGGATGAGATGTGCTAATCTTAGGAATTTCCCCTCACAAGAACACATTCATAATGTATGTTTATTGGATATTTGTATTAAAAGATACATATTCCATATGGATTGTTGTATATTTATATACAGCTTTAATTGGAAGTCACCTCTTGAACACCTTCTCGTCCATTGGAGTAGCTGGCATAGTCTCTGGAGAGCCACTGTGGCGAGAAAACAAAGGCCCCTAGGGCTTGAACAATTCTGGTTAAGAAGGAGTCAAAACTTGCAATCTTCCCCTATCCTAGGCTTTACCACTGACTAAAGTGAAGGGTAAGTTTTTCCATAGTTCATCCGTAAGTCTGCAGCCTTTTTGTTTTAATTTCATAAGAAATAAATGCAAATCAGTCACTTCAGTTTTAGAATATAGCATGATCGCCACCCCAGATACTTATGACCCAAAATAATGTGAGGTTTTATCTTCCCATACAAACTGGGTTTTCCTTAATAAAATGTCTACAATTAATGTACTAGGGATTTAGAAATCTATCTGCTTATCTCCTTCTCCATAATTGCTTTCCTGGAATTCATAGAAGCAAGGAATAAAGTGAAAGGAAAGGATTTCTACAACAGTATATTTTGGGAGTCTGAAATCTCTTGCCCTGGAGAGCTCTCACTAGTACATCTTCTGAAGAAATCATAGGGCATATCATTGTTTTCACTTGTCCTAAGAAGCCATAATTCCTTCATAATATAAGCAGCTATTACATTAATACTTTTCTCTGTCTCATGCCTAACAACATGGCTAACAACCAGATCTACATAGTTTAAAAAATGATACGAAAATTAAAATACCAAAAAGTAGCATAAAAACATGAACAAATTCTAGAACAGCTTCTCCCATTAAGTGGTTGCCATTTCTCAAATGAATGCTTGTTTCAAAAATAGACTAGCTCAGGATCTAGCCCGATATGTAAAAATCTGAAGTTTAGAGTTGCAATGACAAATGAGGACATGTTCAATAATGTGATGATTTGAGCACATTTTCTGGTTTGAATAATTTACCATTGTAGTGATTTGTTGAGGGTCTAATTATTACTTATAACTGGCACTTTGAAATCTAGGCATCTCTGTAGGAGTAAAAATAATTTTCCATGTTGTATTTTTGATAAGCTAACTTTTGAAAAGAACATACAGAAAAATCAAATTATAATTGAAAAGAGAACATCAAAGATTTATTATTTGCCCTTGCTTCTGTAATTTTGCCTTGAATTTAACACACAATTTTATATGTGTCAGATTGTAAAAATGCATTTTAATGCAAAGCCTTTCTTCTTTCTTTCCAGATTCCCCCCTCCCGATTCAGTTTTTCTTCATTTTTCTTCTTGTCCCAGGACTGTATTGCAGGTTATTCTAAGGATCTCCATTCGTCCATCTGTTCCTACAATAAATAAGGTCTCATGGCACCTTAAAGGCCAATACATTTTACATGGCATAAACTTCCATGGACCACAGCACTTTGTCACTTATGAGTGATCTCCCTCAGAAAGCAAATACATAAATGCAACTACTTCCATCTGCTTCATCTGTGTCTATTACGATGCTAATCTGATGGGGGGAGTAGTAAGGGAGATCCAGCATGGCATAGTGGTTTGAAAGCTGGACGACAATCCTAGATACCAAGGTTCAGTTCTTCGCTCAGTCGTGGAAATCCACTGAGTAACTTTGGATGCATCACACACTCTCAGCTCGAGAAAACCCCATGATAAGTTTTCCTTCAGGTTGCCGTGAGTCAGAAATGATTTGAAGGCACACAAACAACAACGAGTAAGGAGCAAAAAATTTTCTCTGTACCTTTTTCCCTGATCCAAATTTCCATTCTCACACTGCTTTTTATTCCATGGGTTGGTGGAAAAATATCGTTATTATAGCTTTATTATGCCAGCATCTCTTTTCTGAGGGACCCTTCTTTCACATAGCTTGACTGCTTATTTATTGAGCTTGAAAATGACTGCATGAACAAACCCACCCATCACATGGAACTACCATCTCATACCTAAATCATAAAGTCATCAGGTGTCCCTTATTATCAGGAATGTTCCTTATTTGAGGTCTGGAAAGCTTGTCCCTTTTAAGATTGGCAAGTGTCCCTTATTTGAGGGTTGGAAAGCTTTTCCTTTTATGTAGACAGAACAAGGTGCAAAATAATAATAATAATAATAAAAAGTCCCCATATTTGGGGGTAAGGAATGTGGACATCAGAGAAAGACATGGCTAAGTTAATGGAAATCAGAACACAGATTCATTAACAGCTGCTTCCTGGCTGTCAACTCTGCGTGTCATGAATTTCAACTGTCCCTTATTGCTATTTTGAAAACCTGGCAACACTAATCATGAAAGTGGTATCATGCTGGTATTTCTTTCCACTGCATAGCAGATCACATTTGCAAGCAGATTTAGATGAGACAGTCAGCACTGGCAAGGGGTTCAGTTCTCTCAACCCCAGGCTGCTTCCCCTCTAAAGTGAACCTCTCATGTCCAGGGGATGTAATTATTTGCTTATTTCATTCTCCTCCACATAACCAAATCATTTCAAAATTGGGCAAGCTGAGAGTGTTCTGGTACAGTTTTCAATGGCCTTTTTTTCCTGAAATTTTGGTTGGTTTTTTTTTTGGCGGGGGGGCATCAAATTCATTGATGCAAAAAAGGGGAAAATATTTAATGTAGAAAACAGTACATTTTAAGCACAATGTGCACACACAAATGGTTTCTACAGACAGAAAAACCCTATATTTTTTCAAAGGATTTTTTTTTCAAAAAAATTTACAGCAATTACCCATTTTCTTGATGAGGTGTTAGGACACATTGAGACACCCTTTCTTATTAAGAAAGACCATTCTTTATATCCCTACTGCCTGGAAGCTGCATTTAGTAAACAGAAAGAGATTGTTCATGGATTTTTCTCCATCATTAATTAGTGGAATAGCAAGATTATGTTCTTTCTGCTTCACTCTCTCTTTCTTATTTGCACACATATACACATATCTAGACAGATCTCCCCCCCCCCCGCATTATACAAAGCTCAAGAGCACTCATTTTGTTACTGCCATGGCTGGGCTGCACTTAAGGTGACATAGATATCATTTTGATATCAATAATTTGGCTCTCTTCCACCATCCCTCTCCACGTGTTTGTGAGGCCCCCGGCTCAGCCACTAAACGCTGCAATATCCCAACACAATACAGGCAGGCCAGAAATAGCCAGCTCACCACTTTAGGACACCTCTTTGCAAACACTCAATTATGTATGCATGCTACTTACAAAGAGACCCCTGCCCAGAGCAGGCAACTTGGCAAGCTAAATTCTCAGTTGTCAAGCACTCTGCGTATCTGCATACTGGCTACTCCTTTGTCAATTCAGACTTAACTCAATCATGTTAAATTCTGACCTTTCCAAAGCTTTGTCTCATGCCCGAAACTCATTGTTTTCCCCAAGTACGGAATAGCCTGTGGTTACATTTCTCCCTATAAAACCCCCCGATTCCAGAATCTTCCTTGGATCGCTCCTGAGTTCCATCCTGTCTTGCCGCCGCTCTGCTTGGTGAGCCTTCCCCTCAGTCATATTGGCTGAGACTGCGCAACTTCAGACCTTCGCAGTGATCTATCCGGGCTTCAGGACAGGTGTCATATCACCCAATTCAACAATTCCTCTCAAAAATCCCTCTATACCACTCCAACCTTTATTTTCTATAGTTACCTGTGTGAGTTTGTTGCATACACTGTTTGTCTGTATTTAATAATAATCTCAATTATTCTTAAACTCTAGTTTTCTTCTTGGCTTGGCCTGACCCCGTAGACATTGGGTAAAAGATTCCACTGTGTTGTCCTGCCTCTCGCATTGCTAACTTGTGCTCTAGCTAATTACCCCAAACTTGTTTAATTGTGAGCGCATTTCGGTGTCCCTCATGGGACCCCCAGTAAACAGGGTAACAATTTCAGAGTAAAATGCCTTGTGAAAAAAAAAATTAGAAACACGGGAACTCCATACGAGCAAGGATATAGCCAGTGAAATTGTACAAAAATGAACTGGAACCTATTTGTAATCCTAACTATATTATATCCATTGGATATCAAATCAATTACAGATGCCTATCTCTAGGTTAGACATTCATAAGTGTGATTGTAAATTCCACCTGTTGATGATGATGGTGATGATGATGATGATGATGATGATGATGATGTCATCAACAACAATGCCACAATGCCTGCCATTTTCAACATAGGGGCTGAGATCCTACATCCAGCAAGTAGAGGATAATACTCCACCCATCCAGCGCCATGTTCACCCTCTGCATGTCTTTTTTAGGAGAGGTAGCAAGGGTACCAATAAATTCTTTGTGCCCCAAACAAAAGCTTTTCCTCACAGTAGCTGTCAAGGAAAGGAAGAAGTGAGGAGGCAAGTCAGTTGACGGAGAACTGGTTTGTCCCAGCTGAGAGGGGAAACTGGAGGAGAGTGCTCTCACAGATGGAGTGAATCGTTCTATCACTTCCCTCTTGGAGCTACACCATCTGAACTGCCTCCTCCCTTCCTCTCCTCTCCACCACTAAGCAACATAACAGCAGCCCTTCCTGAGGGTTGATAGCTGTTGGGGGAAGGTTTTGGACATTGTGCAGAGGTCATTGGAATAACTCCTTCTGTCCTAAAAGAGATATATGTGTGTGTTAGCCACATGCTTACTAACAGGATTCCAGACAAGGTGTGGCAATTATTCTCCCCTTTCCTTTTCTTAGGCATGTTCAACAGCTCTATTTGGACATTCAAAAAGGGGTTAAAACATACACAGGGAAGAGAAAATGCAAATGCAAAACTTAGTTTCTTCTAAATAACAATCTGAATGTTGTGACTACAGGAGTGTGAGCTATTCTTGCCAGAATGGCATTTGTTCTTGTAGCTGTGATCATGCAAAGGAAGCTAAAAAATAAGGTATCTAATTTTTTATTATTCTGAAGATGGATATGCCACATTAAAACAAGATCTGCCAGGCTGTATACTCGCCAGACTGTAAAAACACTGAGAATTATAACTGGATGAAAAAACATTAATCTTACCTAGAGTTGTTGTGGCTGTTGTGTTCCTTCAAGTTGTTTCCAACTTGTGGCAACCCTAAGGCAATCCTATCATGGGGATTTTTGGGGCTGAGAGTGTGTGACATACTCAAGGTCACTCAGTTGGTTTCTATAACCAAGTGAGGAATCAAACCTTGGTCTCCTTAGTCGTAGTTCAATGTTCAAACCACTATACCACACTAGCCCAGTAGACCTACTGAAATCAATGGAGATGGAAGCTCCAGTATTAAGACAAACTAAACCAGCCCATTCCTCCTGCTGTAAGCACTGGGGACTATTTGTGGGTTACATGAGCATCTAAAAAAGGTTAAGTGTAATTATGTGTTTGCAAAGATGTTTAACAGAAAGGTCCTATCCAAGATCTTGCATCAAAGACTATAACATGTAGAATCATAGAGTCTTAGAACTGTAGAATTGGAAGAGACCACAAGAGCCATCCAGTTCAACCCCTTGCCATGCAGGACTACATCACCAAAACATTCCTGACAGGTGTCCATACAACCTCTGTTTATAAACCTCCAAAGGAAACTCTAACACTCTCCAAGGCAGTGTATTCCACTTTCAGACTGCTCTTACCTTTGGAAAGTTCTTCCTAATGTTTAGATGGAATCTCTTTTCCTGAAGTTTGAAGCCATTGCTCTGTGTCCTAGTCTCTGAAGCAGCAGAAAACAGGCTTGTTCCATCCTCCATATGAATCCCTTCAAATATTTAAACATAGCTATCTTAACCTTCTCTTCTCCAGGCTGAACATATCCAGCTCCCTAAGACTCCCCTCATAGAGCACGGTTTCCAGGCCTTCTGTCATTTTAATCACCCTCCCCTGGACACATTCCAGCTTGTCAATATCCTTCCTGTAGTTTTATGATGCGGTGGCTACTTCTCTGAAATGATGCACAACTCTTCTAAAGAATTGCATCAATGTTTATCTTGGCATCTTGCACAGTGCCCTGGTATGCAACAGGACCCATATTGGCATGATGCTTATTGCACATGAGGACCCATTGTGCAACTGTCACACTGCTGACTTCACTTGGCAATGGTCCCAAAGACTCTTTGCTCTTCTCCTGGGAATGTGGATGTCATGCATCATTGCAAATCACCTTGAGTATTAGACTGGCAGTCCAGGAGACCAGGATTCAAATCCCAGCTCAGCCATGGAAATCTTCTGGGTGGCCTTTGGCAAGTCACACACTCTCAGCCTCAGAGAAAGACAATGACAAACTCCCTCTGAACAAACATTACCAAGAAAACTCTATAGTAATTTTGCCTTAACATTGTCGTAACTCAGAAAGGATATGAAAGTACCCTACAACATGGTCAGTTTACAATGATGTAAATACCTAACAGGATACCAGTCCCACTGTTTAGGATGGTGTGATTGGCAAGTGGTTCTTTTTACTGTGTCTTTGTGGTTGCAACTCATGGTGGCTCCATAAGCAAGCAGAAACTGAAGTAGTAATCATCTTAGTAAATGAATTCAGGTAATATAACAAACCAACTTTCTGTATAGCGTACCCTAATTTATTTCAAATTTTTGCCTCAAGAAAAGTTGGATTGTGTGACCTGTATCAGTCATCCAAACTAACCCATTTACATATATTATTTACTAAATTTATTGTTCTCCCTGTAGTCTTGGGAGGGGATGATGGCACACAAGTTCCTCAAAAATGGAAATTCAGCAAAACTTCTCTCCATTTCCTTCTGAGATTTAAGTATCATCGAATCGAGTATCTTTTTGCATCCATAAGGACTAGAAATTTGGTTTTTCTACCAAGAGCACATATATTTAAATCATTAAAGTTTGAAATCTACACTAAATTGCATGCTTGTACACTGTCATGAAACACACATAGACTGCTTCTAATCTTTGAGTAATGGAACTTTAAGACTAAAGTCTTAAAATTAATTGCCATTCCATTTTAGCAACTTTATCATCCTGTGCCCTCATTTCCTCTTTTTGCTTTCTTGCATCACAAAAATAACCTTTGGTGATACTATAAGTTATGGCATTCTGAACAAGACTGAATGATGCAGCAGGCAATATTTCTTACCAGCTCCTCTCTGAGTCGGCTGTGTGCATTTCCAGCCTATGATTCCAGGAAGCATAAAGCAGTCTTTAGATGGCAAAATAAGTTGTTTTATGGCATGCTAGCTGAAACTACCCCAATTGGTAGTATATATTTCAGCAAGACTGAAAATAGCAAATAAATAAATTCCACCCTTTTCGTTGCTGGAGCAAAACATTTCCCATAGTTCGGTTACAGACCAGGAACACTCAGAGGACTCCGTGCCCTGCATCTAGAATAGATGGAGTTGTTATTATTTAATGAAGGAGATGTTACCCTGACTGCTGGGAGCTCCATTGGGGGACACCTCAATTTGCTCGAAAAATGCAAAGATTGGGGAAATTAGCGGAGCACTGGCTGCAGCCAAACAAGGGGCAGGGTAACCCAGCAGGATCTTTTACCCAGTTTTTATGGGGTCAGACCAAGCAAAAAGCCAGACAAACATACCAATAACTGGATTTTATTAATAAATGTATTCTCACACACCAATGCATTCAGTCACTCATGCACACAAGGCTTATTGAGAAAGGAACGAGGTGAAAATTGATAGGGGATTCAGCAGAGAGGGTGTAAAGAGGTAATACTGCACCTATCCTGAAGTCTTCAGTCCAGGAAGCAGTGAGAAGAATGGAGCTCAGCGAAGAGAAGAGGCTGAGGGGATCACTCGACTAACAGAGCTCCAGTCTGCTAGCATGGTGGGGAGTTCTCCAAAGAGACCTTCAAAAACTGGGACTACTTATACCTCGAGGGCAGGCCCTCTGCCAGGAAGAACAATGGCCAAAACAAAGGGAGAAAGGCCACACAATAGCAACTTGGTAGTTTGCATGATTGGCTTATGCAGATGCAGTGTGGGGTTTACTAACGTCAGAGTTGTTCAACCTGGGGAAAACCCAATAATCCACTCAAGTTGGCTATTCCTTGGCTGAAAAGCTTTTGTCCGTGTGGATGTGTTTAACCTGAGATCTCCTAGGGGAACATGACTGGGGATTTTCCTGGCCTGACCTATTTTCGGTCGTTCGACCTCCTTGTCTACATACCCATTCAGGCAACCTCTTTGGCATGGCAGGCATATCTGATATCAAACTTATATTTCCCAGTATAGGGTATGCCAGTGGGGTAACAGAGAAGAAGAAGCAGAAGGACAAGGAGGATAAGATAACAATGATATTTTAACCTTCTCTTTATGTCAACAAACCAAAGGGCAGGTTATCACTGGTTTTCAGGACATCTTGTCTCCAACTACTATGTTCTCACTGAGGAGCTCCTGCTAATTTTTCAATGACTTCCATCAGGGATGGAAGAACTCCAAGCCCTAAGACTGAAGGCCTTTCCTCACTACACTGTTATAGTGCTATTATTCCACTTTTAACATCCTATGGAATCCTGGAGTTTGCAGTTTAGGAAGGGGCTCTTTGAACTCAGTAAACGACAAATCCCAGGATTCCACAGCATGTTGAAAAGGGAATAATAGCACTATAACAGTATAGGGCAGAAAGGCCCTGAGTCTAGATTTAATGGAGTGACGAGGGCTGTCAAATCAGCATGCCTCCTTCTCCATGACACTATCATTTGGTGCTTTCCAAGCTTTTGGGATTTTTTTTAACCCTTAAACCATTTTGAAATGGTTGAAAAACCTCTAGTAAGAACCAGTCACTCTCAAGATGAGCTTTAAGCTACACTGGGTATTTTTGGTTTTGCCCATCAGTGGAATTACCCTGTCTTTGATCTCCATATTTCCAAGAAACACGGTTTGAAAAACAAAGCTAGAGCCAGGGATCTGAAGACTATTCCAAGGTATTCTTAAACATTGTTGAAAAAGAAATTTTTGAATGTCAATGAATGCTGATAAGAAGAATCCTGGTCTGGTGAGATCCTTTGCAGCTCAGAATTTATTCTGTGCAAAACTCACACATGGGTATTTTGTACAGAAAACCGCTTTTTCTATGCAGGACACAGCATTTTGTGTGGGGAAAATGACACTTCTATATTGAAATATTATTCCTTGTGCAGAAAATCTTGTCGCATGTGCAGAAAATGCTGCAATTGGGGACATTCTGTGTAAAATGTGGATGTGGACAGTTTGTATTAAAAAAGAGTATTTCTGTACCGCAAATAATATTTCTAGGCAGGAATATTATTCCTTGTGTAGTAGCTGTGCCTGTGTTATTAGAAATTTTCTATGTTAATTAGTAATATAATATTCCATTATAACCGATAGAATGAGTAGAGAGGAGAGTCGGGGGAAGCATGCAGATGAAGGGTCAACACTCTGCTGAGCTTGTCAAGGTTACTTGAAGCGGAGGATGTTTTTGTTAATTAACAAAGGAGGGTCACAAAGTACAGAGTGGTATTTCCTGAAATGTCAACAAGGGTTCTGATAAGGAGACTGAGGTCGTGCTGAACTACAAGCTTGTGCTGAATCGCAAGTTTGCTGAATTGCAAGTTTGGCAGGGGTTGTGCCTGAGTGACAAGGGGTTGTGTCAAAGTGTCAAAGGGGAGAGGCGTTTGTGAACCGAACCTATAAGAATGGGAAAACCATTGGGGTGAAAAGAGTTAAAAAGAGGTTTGGTAAATACGAGTTTTGGGAGATGATAATGTAAATAAACATTATAGCTACTTATTAAAGACAGTGGTATGTAATAAGGTATATTAAGGTGAGTTGGCAGTTTATAAGTAAGATAGAATGGTCCACAAATACAAGGATGAGAAATAAGGGAAGGTGGGTATGAACTTATAAAAATTTTTTTGAAAGAATGATATTATGTGAGAGGATTATAAATGAGATAACATTAAGAAATGATGTGTATTTTATTTATAATTGTGCGTTCTTTTTTTGTTTTTTTATGAAATAAAAATATAATTTAAAAAAAAAAGAATCTATGTAACCTTTGATCGGGGCTGTTGGGTTGCTTAGGGAGAGATCCCACCAAAAGCCCGCGCGTAATAAAAATACTCTTTTTCCTGCTCCTGAGGTCTCTGTGTCTCAGTTCTTCTGCAACACTTGTGTAGATGTTTTCTATGCAAAACAATCCTGTTTGAATTTTGTGCAGAATAAATCCTGAATTGTACATAGGCTTCAAAGACTTTCTCCTAATGGGAAGACAGTTGCTTAAATTACTCATTGCCTCTTTTAAGAAGAAACTCAGTAAAGAATATATTCCTAGCTAAAGTACATTGTGCATGTGCTAATGGACTGTAAGCCATTCTGGGTATAATGACATTCATTTGATTTAGCTCATGTTACTCTGATTATACAAAAGAAGATATTACGTTTCTAACAGAATGTGTACCACCCAGATTGTAAAAACACTAAGAGTTATCATTGGACAAATTAACATTAACTAGCACAGATTTACTGAAAAGCGTGAGAGTTTTGTGTGACTTTTTAGTCTAATGTAGATAGGAGTGATATTAGATTTAGTGCATTTCCTCTTGTGTGCTTTAGAGTTATACGTATAAACACTATTGAATATATTTATAAGCATGTTCTAGATCTGACCCATACAAGTGATAGCAAGTTTAGTTCCTTCATCTCTCCAGTCCACCTATCCTTGCCTGAACACCCATATGGAAGTGTAGGTCATATATGTATAAAATCAAATAAGTGTAGATATGTTATGTGGTCAGTTCTCAAATGTGTTTTGGAACATGGTCTTCAGAAAAGCTTGTTTCCTGTTGTACAAAAGACAGCACTTGATTTGAAAGAGTGAAGAAGACTATCTATCTATCTATCTATCTATCTATCTATCTATCTATCTATCCATCCATCCATCCATCCATCCATCCATCCAATTGGGAGGGGTTGCTAATACGCCAATGGACAGGATCAAAATTCAAAATGACCTGGACAGATTGGAG
The DNA here is from genome assembly GCA_948474755.1 of Ctenosaura bakeri. Classification (NCBI taxonomy): domain Eukaryota; kingdom Metazoa; phylum Chordata; class Lepidosauria; order Squamata; family Iguanidae; genus Ctenosaura; species Ctenosaura bakeri. The sequence goes on from CAOLHI010001464.1 coordinate 333,866, forward strand.
AGCTGGGCCAAGGCTAACAAAATAAAATTCAACAGAGAGAAGTGTAAGGTCCTTTACTTGGGTAGAAAAAATGGAATACAGAAATATAGGATGGGGAACACGTGGCTGGATAGCAGTACGTGTGAAAGGGATCTAGGAGTCTTAATAGACCACAAGCTGAACATGAGTCAGCAGTGTGATGCGGCAGCCAAGAAAGCCAGCGCGATTCTTGGTTGCATCAATAGGAGTATGGTGTCTAGATCAAGGGAGGTAATGGTACCACTCTACTCTGCTTTGGTTAGACCTCATCTTGAATACTGTATCCAGTTCTGGGCACTCCAATTCAAGAAGGACATGGTCAAGCTGGAGCAAGTTCAGAGGAGGGTGACCAAAATGGTGAGGGGCCTGGAAGCCATGCCCTATGAGGATAGACATAGAGAGCTGGATATGTTTAGTCTGCAGAAGAGAAGGTTAAGAGGGGACATGATAGCCATGTTTAAATATTTGAAAGAATGCCATGTAGAGCAGGGAGTGGGCTTGTTTTCTGCTGCTCCAGAGACCAGGACAAGGAGCAAAGGATTCAAGCTGCAGGAAAGGAGATTCCACCTGAACCTCAGGAAGAACTTCCTGACGGTCAGGGCTGTCTGGCAGTGGAATATGCTGCCTCGGAGTGTAGTGGAGTCTCCTTCTTTTGAGGTTTTTAAACAGAGGCTAGATGGCTGTATGTCGGGAGTGCTTTGAGGGTGTTTCTGCATGGCAGGGGGTTGGACTGGATGGCCCCTGGGGTCTCTTCCAACTCTACATTTCTATGATTCTATTATTCTCTCCATCCATCTATCTATCCACTATTTTATATGCATCTTAAATTAGAAGGGCTGTTCAGTTGAAATCCACTTTAGATATTAAGATCTGTCAGAAGGGAGAACATGAACTTGATGTTTTCTATCTACAGTGAGAAACTGACCAGCACATTGATAAGGCACACACATCATCTGGACACAGTCCTACTAAGACCCATATGCTAACCAGTTTCTCAGTACCCCCCCAAAAAAAAATGTTCTAGCACATATCACCTAAAATTTTAGCTATCAGAGTATTTTCAGTCAAAATAACACTCAAATGAAAGGGAGAAAGTCCTATTTAGGACCATAGCAAGCCCTGGTGGCACAGTGGTTAAATGCTGGCACTGCAGCCACAAGGTTGCAAGTTTGATCCTGCCAGGCTGCAGGTTGACTCAGCCTTCCATCCTTCCAAAGGTTGGTAAAATGAGTACCCAGCTTGTTGGGGGCCATTAGCTAACACATTTTAAACCACTTAGAGAGCACTTAGCTGGTAAGCAGTATAGAAATACACATGCTACTGCTATTGTTCCAAGGGGCTTCCCACCCCCCTAAAAAAAAACCCCATAGGTCCACTAAACCTACATGGGCCAGTAGATGTCTGGAAGTTAAATATTATCATTTCCAGTCACCCCAAATGGTAGCTGATACCTTATGACTTGCCAGAGCTCCAGTGGAGCTAAAAATCAGGAGATGTTCCAGCAGGTGCCCATGTGCATTCTATGGTGAGAAACTGAATTGAAACATATGAATTAACATATGTAGATTTCATGCAAATTTTCTCCTCTCTTTTGTCTTCTTTTGATGGTGATGCTTTTTCATCTCTTGGTGATGTTTAAACAGACATCCCATGAAATAAAGAACCATGCTAGCCTAAATCTAGTTTTGGATTCCAGCTAGAGTAGATCTATTGAATAAATGGGAATTGATGTAATTTGGATTAATTAGGTGAGTCCATTCTTTTTGGAATGAAGTTGGACCATATTTTATAGAATGAATTTGGACTGTATGTCATATTTTATAGGAATATTTCTTATTCATAGGGAGGGAACTTATTCTAAGTCAGATAATTCATCCACCTAGCTCAGTATTGTCTCTGAGTTGATTGGTATGTCTCAGGGCTTTGGACAGGGAGCATTCCCAGACTTCTCTGTTTATGCCAGAGGTTTTCCTGTGGACCTTTTAAATACAAAGTTCTGCCACTAAAGTAGTATGGTTCTCTTCCCCACATAGATATCTGGAAATACTTACCTGGAGGCCATTTAGGTGTAGAGGATGAGTGTGGAAGGAATGTGTCATTCTATTCCTCAGCATGCATTCCTCAGCAAGCATCATATGTTTGAATCTGGGTTGGAAATGATGTCTCTTGAGGCTGTTTTATGAGCATGGGAGCGGGGAGAGCAACTTGTGGTTTGTTTTCACTGAAAAGGTAAGGTCAAGGTTTTATTATTATTATTATTATTAAAGCAGCCAGTGTTTCAAATATATATTTTTCTATACTGATTTATAATGTCACACACCTTTCCTGCCTATAAAGGCAGAGTGAAATGGCTGCCACTACTAGCTTTATTTATTTATTTTTATAGGCGGAATTTTTTCCCTGTAATCAAGAATTACATTCTAAGGAATTGATCTTCTGAAGCATGAAATGGATATATAAATACAATTCTGTGACCTGTAACATCCAATTTCAGACTCCTTTGTCCAGCAACAACTATCTAACGGGAAACTAAAGATTCTCGCTTCTTGGACAGTCATATGTAAATATTCCAAAAGCATTAAACATGCCATGTGAATTTTGAAACCTTGCTTTTTCTTGGGCTTGAAAGAGGAAGAGATATAAACCACCAGCAGTTTCCAACCAAACTGAAATATATATAGAATTGCTTTTCCAACCTTCTCTCCCCGCTTCCTTCAAGCTGCTTCCAGATATTTATTACGCCAGCCCAGTCTAAATTTTGTGATTCGTAAACAACACTTAGCCAAATTCCATCAATGCTTACTTAAAAATAAGTCTCACTGACTTCAGGTGGATTTACTCTCATGTAAGTATTCATAATTACATACTGTTTGCAGACTCCTATTGATATCTACTCAGAAATAACCCCAGTCAGTTTAATAGAACTAATTTGGTGATGTGTGTGTGTACAGAATTGAAGCTTCGCAGTGCAAACATCTACCTGTATACTTAGAATTAAGCTCCCCAGGGTTTAACAGGAAGTGGTCCCAGGTAAATATGTATATGTTCACAGCCTTACAATGATACTCCTGATCTTAAGAAACCTTACAGACCAAAATTACTTCCTCATTCATTTTCTTCCTGGTAGAAAGATTGAGTAATTTTAGCAAATTTTTGTCATGCTGCATGAAAGCCTTCAAAAACCACACTTTTCAAAGTCTATTCACAGTTCCAGGCTTTGTTCTGTGTAAAATACACATGTGGTCATTTGGCACAGAAAACAGCATTTTTTGTGCAGAAAATAATATTGTATAATATTATGCTTCTTATGGAGAAAATGCTGCTTTTGTCTACAAGCAAATTTTGTGAAGAATAAGTCTCTCATTCCAGCTTTGTTTGTTTGTCTGGTGCGTGAAACAGCTTCTTTTGCACAGGAAATTATATTTCATGTAGAAGTATTGATGGGAATCCTATTCAGCAGTTATAAATACATAATCTACAATCATGCATCAGTAAGTGCTTCATATTCATGATCCGTACATAGCCCCTAAACTGTGAAAGTCCCTCAAAACCCACTTACCAGTAAGCAGCCACTGGGATTGATGGTGGACCATTCCCTTATTGATCAATACATAGCTGCCTGGTGTCCACCACCACCCCAAACACAAGAGGTCACCAGCACAAGTGGGATCTCCAACAGGAGTCCTTATTCTTCTTGTTGTGCCAGAGATCACTCATGGGAGGTGGTGCGAACATCAGGCAGCTGTTCCTTGATTGACAGGGGAAAAGATCCCCATTGATCCCAAGGGCTACTTAATGATAACTGGGATTTGAAGGGGGGCTTGCTGGAATCCACTATATAATGGTCATACAGGATTTCACTGATTATTTTCTGTGCATAAAATCATGATTCCTGTGTAGATAATGTTGTTTTCAGTGCAAAACAACCATATGAAAATTTTGTGCAGAGGAAGTCCCTTAATATGAAGCTTTTGATCTGTCCAAAATTCTTTTCAGCAGGGTTTCTCAACACTCAAAAAGAACTTTGAACCATTTTTTTAATCTTTTAAAATAATCTTTTCATCTCTATTCTTTTTTAACTCGGAATTACAATAGTACTGAATGGAGAGGGAATGTAAACAAAAAGTAACGCCAAACATGTGAATGTATAAAAATTGGATGACGTTGTGGCCATGGTATGGGGCAGTCAATACGCTGCCCTCCAGATATTGTTGAACTGCAACCTTCACTATCACAAATGTGCCTAGCTAAAGTTGAGAATGCTGGGAGTTACAGTCCAACAATATCCTTGAGGTTTGCAGTTTGCTCAAGCATGACTTTAGTCCAGCCTTTTGCTTTCTATAGTAACCAACAAAGTGCTTGTGGGAAGCCCACAAAAAGGAGGTGAGCATCTTATGACTTTCCCACTTATATTCTCCAGCAATTTGTATAAAGAAATACATACGCTCTAGCACTGAAACTAATATATGCTCATCATTAACAGTAGTCAGTGATACCCTTGTTCTCCATAAATGTACCCACTTTTTTTTTCAGACACCATTCATGATGTCAGCCACCGTCACATCCTTAGCCATGAATTCCATGCTTAATTTGGCTTCATTAGATGACCTTAAATTTGAGCATGATGAGAGAAGGAAGAAATTGTCTCACTATTCACATTCTCTACTAGAGATGGAAAGAATATTCAAAAAATTCCCAAGAAGTAATCAAAAATTGTTTTTGAAATATCAAGAAGCCATGATGAGAAGAATCCTACACTAAATTCTGAGCTGAAATATTATTTTCCCTGCAGAAAATAGTGATTCCTGCACAGAAAATATTGTTTTCTGCACAAAATATGTGCAACTTTTATGCACAACAGATCCCAGTTACAGCTTTTTTTTTCTGCTGTATGAATATTTCTGACTGAAATATTATTTTCCATGAAATACTTTTCCTGTGCAGAAAATGCTTTTTTTTTCCCTTGCAAAACCACCACATGTGAATTTTTCACAGAATAAGACCCAAATTGTGATTAGCCTTTGAAAACTGCATGGTTTTCAGAGACTTTCTCACTGCAGGAAGAAAAATGTAGAAACAACAGGTTGCAACCTTTGACAAGAAACTTAGTGAAGAATTACATCCCTATTTTCTGTACCATGCATAATTCTAGACACCTCTGTCCTGTGATCTATCCATCACTCCACTTACCCTTTCCTAAACTAGTCATATTATACTCTATCCTTGTAGGGAACTTTCTCCAGCTTGATCATCTGAGTTGTTTTTGGGACCTTTCACAGCTTCATAAACCCTCTTCAGGCATTCAGTAAGTACCTGGATTTCACATGCAAGGAGAGGAGTATACTAGCACAGCCGCTGTTACTCCCCCACTCCATGATATGGTTTATTTGGCAAATATTTAATTGTCAGGAAAAATAAATTATATTCTGCTATGGCTGGGAAGCCTGCTGGCAAAGAGAAACTGGCTGCACACATGCTTTGCAAAATGAGGTCAGATGGAAACCTCGGGGCATAGCTAGGTCATAGTCAGGGAAACTCCAATGACAATGGACTTGCAGATGTCCCTCAACAACTTGACCTTTAGAAACAATAGTACCCAAAACTGCTTTCACAGAATGACTGATTTGACCCTCTTCCTCTGTCCACTGAAACTCTCCTTTTGTCCTCATGCCTGTCTCACCATTAAGGAACTATCACGATTCCCATCAATCCTTTGTCTTCTAATGCTAAAGCCATTTGCTCATTCCAGACCCCATTGTCCACTCTGCCAGAAAGCCATTAATACCTTCCCCTTCAGGACAGAAAAAGAATATTTAAACCCTGTCTTAGAGTCAGATAACTCATAGTATAGTACTCTGGACATAGGCTGTCACTCTGCTGCTCTCATTCTCATTCTGACACTACCCTCAGACTCTTGGTCTGGGCCACATTGCTTTGCCTCCTCTCTCCAGATAGGTAAATATCACCCACTTCTCCCTAATTTCTCACTATCCAATTTTTCCTCCCTTTCCTTCAGGTAGCCTTGGGTGATTGTGAGACTGCTTGGATTTTATGTGTTTGTGATTGTTAATTCCCCCAATAAAACAAATATTCTTTGAATCTCTGGCTGATGTTCCTGCATTAGTACCAGTATATACAGGTATAAAAGATTGTGATGGGTTACCCCCTCTCACAAGCCTCCCCTTTCAGCTAATATTCCCCATTGTTCCACAGAGGCACTGGCATTGCAAGTGGACCTAAAAATCACCCACATTTTGAGGTAACGCCACTCCATTGTCACTTTCCTCACAGCCCTTTATGACCTGAGGAGGCTCTCCAAATAAGCCAAGAGATAAAAATCAGTATGCTTGGAAGCTTGGATAGATACAAGAGGTTTTGTTCTTCAGAAACATTATCTTTTGTGTGGGGGGAAAAATGATGGAGGGAGCGGAGCTTGTTTTTTCCCTTCCTCCCATTTAAAGTTACAGACCCTCACTGAGTACCCGAATAAGGTTAGTGCAATGACCAGAAGCTCACACAGTTGTCTAAGTATATTCACAATATAGATTTTCAAAGGGTAGGATGATAATGGAAGTTTTAGTTTCAGTTTCTAATTATTCTGATTATTTAAAACATAGAAACTTCCCTTTTCATAGCTATAACGCACCAGAGGCTCCTTCAATACTACACGATTATAGTGCAGTTATTTTACTTTAACTGTTAAGATGACATCACATGGAATCTTGGAATCAGTTATTTGGAAAGCAGTGCTTAGATTTCTCAGTCAGAGAACTCTAGTGGTTCACCAAATTTCAAACCTAGGGATTCCATAGGATGCAACCACAGCAGTTAAAGTGAAATCATAGTGTTATAACTGTGTAATCTGAAGGAGCCCCAGGTCAACGTTTTCACCAGACTATGCATTACAATCCCACAATCTCTTAATGCATGCTTACCACCTGTTACTTCAGCCCAGGCCTACCCGGTGATAGCACTTGATATCGTTTTTGATATCAAAACCATTCGGCCTTCCTCTGCCACCCCACTTCACGTGTTTGCAAGGCCTCCGGACATAAACAGGCGCGGCCAATAATTGCTGGACATTCCATTCCCCACCTAGGCAGGCAGAACTGAGCCAGTGCTTCGCTTCAGGGACCTCTCCAGCAAACACCCTTTTGCTTATGCGCAATACTAACAAAGGCACTCCTGCCCCGAGCAGGTAGCCGCACAAAGTTGTGCCAAGCACTCCGCATTTGCATACTGGCTACACTATTGTTGATTCGGCACTAAACCAATCATGCTAAACTCTGACCTTTCCAAAGCTTTGTCCCACTCCTAAATCACATTCTTCTCACCGAGTAAGGTATGACTTGCAGTCACAATTCACCCTATAAAAGCCCCTGATTCCGAGACCACCTTGGACTGCTTGAACCCCTCGGACCACTTGGATCACTCCTGAGTTCCATCCAGCCTTGCTGCCGCTGTGTCTGGCGAGTCGTCCTCTCAATCCTACGTACTGAGACTCCTTATCTACGAACTCAATCTTCAAACCTCTTCAGGACTACGAGACAGGTGTCGTATCACCCATTTCCCCCGAAAATCCCCATTTCCAATTCTTCCGCTAGCTGTGTGATTGTGGTGTCTTTACTGTTTGTACATCTTTCAATAAAACATTGTTTTTGCTATTTTAAAACTGTCTGACTGCTCGACTGACCTGACCCTGTAGACGCTGGGTTGCAAGATCCCTGCTATGTTACCCTGCCTCTCGCTAGCTTTAGTGAGTGCTCCAGCTAATTTTCCCCAAAGTTGCGTTATTGTGGTTTGGTTATTTGGGCGCCCCTCCCGGGACCCCCAGAGAACAGGGTAACACACCACTTCAACGTCTAACCACATACATATGAATTTAAGATAATTTTTGGTTCCCGTAGTATCATTTTACGGTTAGTTATATTTTTGCCATTTTATTGCCCATTCATTCCATTTGGAGAGATACATTTGGAAGTCTCTGAAACTCTTTCTCCTTTTAAGCATCCTAAATAATTTGTCTTTTATTGATTAATTTCAACTATAATCTCTCTTTCTTTCTGTTTTTTATTGATTGATTTGAATTATATCCAGCGTCCTCACAAACTGGAATAAAAGATAAATCACAACCAAATTAAGGAGAAAAAAAGTATGGACAAAAATACAAAAGGTTATATTAAAACTTGATGAAGTTTTTATAATATTAAAACACAATTCAGGTTAAAAAATTATCAGGAAATCTACCAATTCACTGCCCCAGATTGTTTAGGAAGATATGAAAAAGTGCAGGTCCAAACATGAATCCCTAGGTAATACCATTTCTTACATTCCTCTAATCTGGGTCCTATCTTTTTAGCCAGTTACCAATAGTGGTATAAGTAGAGCAAGGGCTTAGAGGGTCAAGGCCTCTGTCACTTTTTGATTATCAGGGATTATGGTGTCATTCACAATCCCCCACTTCACACTCCCCTGTTTCCTCTGTAATCCTCACCACAGCTGGGGAGGAAATGCATCTCTTCAACAGCAATGTGTATTTATGAGCTGTTCCTTTTGGAATTCATAGTATTTTGGGTGATTTGGTCTTGATGAGAAATTAGGATCCATTTGCTTTACAAAAGACCTGTTCCTAATGAAGATGAAAACTACTAAATGTGTGTGTGTGTTTAATGTAGATCGACACAGCCACCTACATTTTTGGACTCCGCCTGGGTATTTCTGTATGGGAATTGTCACAATGAGAGTCTGCACTTCAAAATTTACCACTAAACCCTTGGCTGCCAATCCATAATAGTCCCCATTCTCTTACTCCCAATACCTTTACTGCTGAGTTTGCTTAGGAACTTTCTGTGATGGACTGAAACCTTTTTGAAAGTTCAGGTGTGGAGTGTCTGTAAGATCAGCCTCATCTACCTGAATGATGTTGACGCTCACAACAAATGCTAAAAGGTTTGGATGGGAATTGATATTTGATCTGCTGGCCTCTGACTGTTCATTATAACTTCAAAACAGAGTATCTGCAAATCTATTCAACTCTTTTTAGTTCAGCAGTCTTGCAAGAATTCCCCAAGGAAGCGCAAGCTTTGGACTTTATAAAAGGAATTAAATATTAGAAAATGAGACTAGAAGTTCAACAAAAACAATTTCCTTATCACAAGGGTTTGAGGAGCAGGTGTTAAAAACATAACAAATTGACTTTGATGGGTCCATAGCTCAGAGGCAGAGCATATGTTTTGAATGCAGAAGATCCAAGACTCCATGTCCTGTTAAAACTAACTCAAGCAACAGGGCTCATGAGTGAAGATCAAAGTACACAAGAGGGAATGAATAGGAGGAGTCCTAAATGGACCAAACCTTATCAGCATCATAGCCAAATGTTAGCCACTGCCCCATGGCATAAAAAGGGTTGTTGTTTGTTCAGTAGGTCCTGTTAGTTTATATTCTTCCCTTGCAGTTCAGCGGTACGTACTGGCTTGGAAGAGACTGGAAGACTAAACCTTCCTGTTAGCAACTTTTTCATACTGTTCTTAAATCTGTTAGGATAGTGATGGTCAACTGTGGATGGCTGAGCGGGTCACCTTAGCCCCAGAGGAGACTTTGAAGGATTGCATGCCCCACTGCACCCCCATCACCAAAACTCTTTTTAAAGTCTCCAAACGCCTTCCAGCAGCTGCAGGTGTTACCCCAAAACATGGGTGACTCAGGAGTCTACCTGTGATGCCAGTGCCCCCATGAGACAATGGGGAATATTAGCTCAAACAGGTGGCCTGTGAGAGGAGGGTAACCTACCAGGATCTTTCACATCTGTGTATACCAGTACTAGTGCAGGAACACCAGCTGAAGAGTCAAAGAACTTTTCTTTTATTGGAGGAATTAACAATCACTCACACACACACACACAAGATTCAAGCAGTCTCACAATTATACAGAGCTAGCTGAAGGAAATGGGAGGAAAAGTTTGGATAGTGAGAGTTTAGAGTGATGTGGGTGATATTTACCTATCCAGAAGTGGAGATGTGGCTCAGACCACTCATCCAAGGGTAGTATAGATCAGAAATTGGAGCAACAGCCTGATAGCCAATATGCCAAAGTACTACAAGCTATCTGGCCAGGGCCAGGGTTTAAATACTATTTTTCCACCCTGAGTGGAAATGGCTCTCTGGCAGAGTAGACAATGGGATCTGGAAAGAGCTAATGGCCTTAGCATTAGGTGACAAAGGACTGATGGGAATCATAGTAGGTCCTTAATGGTGGGACAGGTGAGAGTACAAAAGGAGAGTTTCTGTAGACAAAGGGAGAAGGTCGAAGACAGTCGTTCCATGGAAGCAGTTTTGAGCACTGTTGTTTCTAAAGGTCAAGTCATTGAAGGGCATCTGCAAGTCCACTATTTCCAGAGTTTCCCTGACTATGGCCTAGCCACTACCTGAGGTCCCGACCTGACCTAGTTTTGCAACACACATGTGCAGCCAGTTTCACTTTGCCATCAGCCTTCCCAGCCATTGCAGGATATAATTTCTATTTCATTCCAATTAATATTTGCCAATTAAATCATATCCTGGAGTGAGGGTATATGGTCTGGTAACACAGGGGTATTTTCTACATGTTTTATATCCCCCTTGGTAGGATTTTAGGCCTAGGAGAGGCCTTCCTTAGAAACAGAAAGCATTCAGAAGTCATTTCCAGGTAACTTCCAGGTTTTTATTAATTCCTTCTCTGGGCATAAAATGAGCCCTTAGAGGGCAAATTGGAACAAAATTTGACTTTTGTGGGGGGAGGTAGTCTGATGGCCACTAAAATGTTCCTAGGCTGAATTTTGCCCACATCTCTGTTAGGATGAAAGATGGATCACGCCTGTGCACTTCAGTTTCCTTTGTTTCATCTTGCCCTACATAGCACTGAGGGTCTATATTCAAATTGCCTCATCCTGGGGGGGGGCACCTCAGTCCAGGGGCCTAATAGCCATCCATGAAGATCTACAGTGTTGGTCCTAGAACTGGGTAGAATTCATTGTTGAGGGGACAAATGCTACTAGGTCCTGTGAAGGGAGGCTCAAGACTGTGAGAGGATGCTTTTTCCTATTGTAGACCAGCGTTACTCAAAGTCCTGTTCCCTGGACTGATACCGGAAACATTTGTAGCCAATCGCCCCAAATATGGAACCAATTCTTAGCACACTGGAATAAAATCATTACTGATCCCCCACATCAAATAAACTTGAAAGGGTACTGTGTCCGTTCACTCCTGTTAAGGTTTATCACAATGAAATGTGTATCAGTTTTCAGTATTACACGATATCCAAAACCCTAGCCAGTTCCAACTAAAAAGAAGGCTGTGAAAGTTTTGCCTCACTGAGACATTTAACAGACTATAATCTGTGAGTCTTAAAATGCACGGTCCTAATTCTAAGTTTTGTAAAAAATAGGAATCTATCTTGAGGTTTTAATTGTACAATCATTCAAATCTCCCATGCAGTTTAGAACTTGGAGCTATCCCAAGGAAGTCTTTAGACACAAGGCCAAGGTCTTAGAGGGGAGGAAAGGAAGCACTTGGTTTTCTTCTTCTGGTCTTTGCAGACTTTTGTCGAGGCTTCACTTTTTTTTCTAATGCCTCCTTTAATTACCTTTTAAATAATAATAAACGCAGAGTCATGCTTTTGATAATTGAAATGTAAATTTCAAGTACTATATCACTTCCGTGCAATATATATTGTAATCAAATGCCCCCAGAAGTCAAACTCAGCTGCCAAATAATAATTACATTTCTTTTGCGCAAGGTCATTGGCAAAGCTTTGGGACTTGCATCCTCCGACTTTCCACAAAGCGTTTTCTTCCCAGACTGCCTGTATTGCAGAACTAATGAGCTGCCCTATCGTGCAAAGTTTAATGCAGTCATCAGGGGGAATTGGTCTGTTAATACATCAGGATTACTTAAAGGGAAATAGACTTTTTATCAGTAACAATGTTCTTGCTTTCCCCTGATGATAAATAATCAGATATGGATGAATATGCATTGCAAGGTGTCCCTTCTCCATGAAGGAACATTTAGTTTCCTTCCCTCTACCCTCTCTCTCTTTATCAAACACACACACACACACGCACGGGGGAGGGAGGGAGAGTTTCAGAAATATACTATTTGTTTATTTGATTTATTTTATATTCCACCTTTCTCCAAAAGTGGGATCCCAAGCAGCTGCCAATGGCCAGCATCCTGCTAAGGACATCTGCAAGCGTAAGTTTCCCTGATGTGTGTGGATGTCCTGTTTGGAGTGCTGAGGTGTTACCCTAAGGGATGGGGACATTGAGTCCACCCACAATGCCAGCATCTCCTTAGAATTTAGGGTGATTATAGCTCAAAGGAGGCCTGCAAGAGGAGGGTTATGGTAGCATCTTTTCCCCTGTATATGCCAGTACTAACTGTAGAAAGGACTCCAGTTATAGGTAAACAAAGTATTTTATTTGAATTGACAAACATACAAGAAACCAGACACTCTTAAAAACCATACAAGTCTATTGGAAAGTGAGGCAAGAAAGGTTGGATAGTGAGAGAGATAAGGGGTGGAGAGGCTGATAGTTACCAGTCTTGAAGAAAGAGTTTGCAGCAGAGAGGCTCAGAGAGTGTCTGAGAGTAGCACAGAGAAGTGGCAGTTTGGACTAAGTTCTATGTACTAAGAGTGGCTGTGGTCGAAGCTATGGGTTTAATACTCTGTTTCACAACCTGAAAGGATGCACTGACGGAGGTCTAATGGTTTTCCCACAGGACAGATAAAGAGGTCTGGAATGGGCTGATTGCTTTAACTCAGGTGTGACAAAACATTGATGGGATTCATGATAATCTCTTAATGTTCAGTCAGGTAGGGTGTATAGGGAAGATCTCTGTAGGGTAAGACTGAAGGATGGTATCTGATTGCTTTATCTGGGCAGTTCATCTTCCATTGTGTTCGAAAATGCAAGGAGTCTGAGTCTGAGATTAGCATAAACCCATCAGTGTTGAGGCTTTCCACATAACTCTATCTGGACTTTTTCCACCATCATGAGCCCAAACATATCTCCAGTCAGCATGAACCTGATCGTGTTCTCCAGTCATCAATAAGTCCAATTTATGAAAATCTCCTCTCTCATAGGATTGGTAGTAGGGTATAGTAACAGTGGGGAATTATGTTCCTTTTCTTTTCCACAGTGCTACCTCCCCACTTACCAAGAAGCCTTTGAAGCTGCCACACACAGCATTTTTGTGTGTTGTGGTTGGCAGGCAAGATTGCATACAACGGACTGCCAAAAAGACAAATGAATAGGTCTTAGATCAAATCAAGTTTGAATTCTCACTAGAGGCAAAGGTGGCTAAACTGAAGCTGTGATACTTTGGACATATCATGAGACAATGTGATTCATTAAGAAAGATAATAATGCTTGGGAAAGAGGAAGGCCGCAGAAAAAGAGAAAAACTGCATTACAGATGAATTGACTCAATCAAATAAACCACAGCCCTGAGTTCGCAAGACCTCAGGGGGGCAGCTGATGACCAAATATCTTGACAGTCTCTCATTAATAGGTTCTCCGTAAGTTAAAGGTGATGTGACAGTGAATAAGAGCAACAAGAAAGAAATATTTTTAATAAACATAAAAAATAGGTGTGTTTGGCTTGCCTAATATTATTAAACAACCTTTCTTTCTCTACAGATGGTCACACTTTTTATTGTGTAACCTAGCATCTGGCTCTGGATTTGAATTCCAGAGAACAACAAATGTTCATTTAAAAGAAAAGTCATACATGTCTAGCACTTACGGCTGCTGTGACAATACATTGGAAAATGCACAGGCAGTTTCACAGAGTGTGAGCCTCCATTCAAAAGGAAAATGAAGTCTGAGCCCTCATAACTGTGGTGCCAAGTCTGAAAATGAGCAGGCTGACAGCATTCAGAGCTAGGACCATAGACTGTGTAGCTTCAGGTTCAGTGCTCTGGTAATTTCCGGTGGTTCACCCTGAGAGATTTCAATTCAGTACTCTTACATCAAGAATGTCCATTCCTATCCTGTGCTATCATGGATATGATAGACACTTCCATGATCTCGAAAGGTGGATGCATTTCTTTCTTTCTTTATGGGAATGAGAGGGTGAGAGAGCATCACTGAGCCAAGCAAAGCTCCTCTTGTCTATCTTGAATTGCTAAATCTTGGTTGCCCTCATGGCTCTGCCTGCTACTGCCCATGAGCATGAATTAAGCCAGGGACAAGAATTAAGCAAGGGAGTGTGTCCGGAAGGAGAAGAAGAGTAAGACTACATTACAGGTGTATTGCCTCAATCAAAGCAGGTACAGGCAATGAAGGATCTAATTACAAATTTATTAACTGCAGCAAGGTTAGCTATATCAAGAAAATGGAAAATTCAAGGAGATTTTCAAATAAAGGACTGGTATAAAGAAGTATGGAAAATCGCCATTAATGATAAGTTAACATGTGGAAGTAAGGTTAAAAAAGGAATAATGAAAGGGGGTGATTTTGAAGCAATATGGAAGATATTTGTGGAAAAGGTGTTAGCAAAAGAGGAAGGTGTCACATCTCCACAAGAAAACTTACAATTTTGGAAGGTGGAGTAATTTGAGGGGTACACTTAGCAACACTAATAGGTTAAATTTAGTTTGAAAACGATAGAAATAAGAATGAAATTACTTATAGTATATTTTTAAGTATGGGAATAAATAACCACAGTGGGTATAATGGGAATAAGATTTAGATATACAGAACCAAAATATATAATCAGTATGATTTATAATATGTTGAATAAGTAATATTATGTAAATAGATTTAGAGAGAAATAGAAGTGTAAGCATTTTTTTTTGTTGTAACCTCTTTTCTTCACTTTTATGTTTATCACTTTATGTATTTTTGTGTGGTTTTTTTCCTTATAATTAAATTTAAAAAAAATAAAAAAGCAGGTACAGCCCTGAATTTACCAGATCTATGCAGGGCAGTAGCTGTGGGAATTTTTGGAAGTCTCTTACGAATAGTGTCGCCATAAGTTGTAGTCAACTCAATTGCAATCACAGCAAGTTTTGATGAGACTAACCAATAGGAGTCAGGCTAGAATCTAACGCCATATGTTAAAAATCCAAATCCTTCCTGAAGAAATAAACCAAAACTACAAAGTCCACTGGTTACTGATGGTTAATAACTCAAAACAAATGAAAATTCAAACTTAGCTCCCAGATGTCCAAATGCCTTATTCATAACACTCAAGCCTCCCTCAACCTTCCCTTGATTCTGATTAAACATACTGGCTCATGCCACTGTAACTTTCTTCCTTTAATTAAATTTGTTTATCTAGCAGGTTGTTATTGGACAGATGCTGCATTCTGTTGATTTGCCATTTCTGGAAACTGGCTCCTTTCAAACTCTAGGGTTTTTATATCCTGTTGTTGCTAGCACATTCTCAGCATTTTAGCCCTTGGAGAGCACAACCAGCTGCACACAAGCTGGCTTCTGTTAGCAATGAAGCAACTATAGACCCTTAAATGGCAGATGCAACATGCTGATGTGACTTCCAGCTCACTAGAGGGAAGGGAAGTAGTAATGCATGTATAAGAAACACCTGCAAACAGTAAAAGAGTTATCTTAGCAGAAGACCTGGATACAGAGAAAACACCTGTTCTCCTGCCTTAGATGCTGAAGAGTAACAGGTGGGCAATGGTGATGAAAGGATGTGGTGTCCAGAACTTGCAATGAATCAATCCTCCTGGGATTATGCAAACTGCAGAAAGCAAGTGACAGCTCACATTCTTAAATGCTTCCTTCTCTCCTTGCTTCTTTTTTTTCTTTTTTCTTCCCCATACTTCTGAAGTGGGAAGGAAAAGAAGTTTTGAGTGAAAAGAAGATAAGTGGAATGAGCAGGCCAGATGTAATTATGCTTCATTTGAATAAGAGGTGGGATGGTACCTCCTCTATCTCATCCCATTTCAAGTGTTCTTGAACTCTGTACTAATACAGAGAAAGGCCGGACTGAAGTTCTCCACCCCAGCCCACAAAAATTTCAGAATTCTGACATGGAAGGCATTTGATCATGCACTGTTGTTGTGTGCCTTCAAGCCATTTCTAAACCCTAAAGCAAACCTATTATGGGGTTTTCTTGCCTTTGACTTCCTTTGAGGCTGAGAGAGTGTAACTTGCCTAAGGTGGGATTCATGGCTGAGTGGAGATTCACACCCTGGTCTTCAGAGCTGTAGTCCAGTGTTCAAACCATTACAGCATGGTGGCTCTCCTCAATCATATGACCTCACCCAAATGCTTTCTGAAGCATTAGCATTTATTCATTCATTCCCACCTTTCTTCCAACAAGCTCAAGCAGTGTGCATGGTTCTTGTCCTGGCCATTACGTACTTACAGCAACTCTGTGAGGAAGGTAAGGATGGAGAGAGTGAATGGCTTCAGGTCACCTCATTGGGATTAGATCCTGGATCAAGGGATGTAATTGTTCACTGATTTCATAGAATCATAGAGTTGGAAGAGACCCCAGGCGCCATCGAGTCCAACCCCCTGCTAGGCAGGAACACCCATCAAAGCATTCCCAGAAGATGGCCATCCAGCCTCTGCTTAAAAACCTCCAACGAAGGAAACTCTACTACTCTCTGAGGCAACATATTCCACTGCCGGACAGCTCTGACCAACAGGAAGTTCTTTCTGAGGTTCAAGTGGAATCTCCTTTCCATTTCATTTTCAGTTATTCCCCTTGTATGAAAGTCTTTGAAATCTATGTAGCTTTTGAAGATCACAGTTGAAGACTTATTCTGTGTAACATTTGCAGATGGGTTTTTATAGAGAAAATATTCTTTTCAGCATTATATGTACACATAAAATGGTGTTTCTGTTCAGGAATGGTCTTCCCTGTGAATAAAAAACTGTAGCTGGAGATTTACTCTATGTAAAATTTTCCTTAAAAATGCATTTTAATTCTTGTTTTTATGCATCCCTGTGTACTTTACCCCAATACAGTGTGCCCTCTGTATATGCAGGGGTTCTGTTCCAGAAATCCCCACATAAAACAAAACAAAAAAATTGAATGTTTGTGTCCCATTATCTCATTCATTGACAATAATGGAAACACTTCATGTGACCTTTGATTTGAGGTCACACCACAAGAAGGCGCAATGTATATGCTTTTGTATACTCTTAAAAAATTACTGTGGGTAACTCCATTGCAAAATACAAAGAAGTGCACATTTTTAAGCATAACTGAATACAACTTTAAACATTGGTGAAACATAGTGATAGGTGAAAAGAGGAACATTAACATGAACTTTTAAACAGTCTCACCCAAACCCTAATAGCAGCTGTAGTAAGGTTATTTATTAAAATATTTATATTTTGCCTTCTAGCTAGAGATCTCAAAGCAATATACAATAAAATCAGTCTCACAAATTTGAATCACGTGGTTTCCAAACATTAATGAAACAGTGACTCTCTTTTATCCTTCATGGCTGACTGTGCTGGGAAGAATTGTTGGAAATCACAGTCCAACAACATCCTGAGGGCCACATAGCATGGAGAAAGATTTACACACCCATTCCTCCCAGCACCGCTGGTCTGGTCGTGAGCAGTTCTCACACCTTTAAATTAATTTGTTAAAAAAAATTAACTCAGAACTCTTGTGTCTCATGAGATCTGATAGGATGTTGCCTATAGATCAGGCAAGAGAACTTGACCCAGCCTGTGGAGCCCATGATGTGGCCTTCATCACTGGAAAAAGAAAATCACACTTCCAGATCCTTCAGAGAAAGTGATTGTCTCTTTAAATATGGCTTTCTCCATACCTTGCTAAGGCCCCAAACTCCATTTATTTATTTATTTGTAAAACAGAAGTGAGCTCAGGGCTGGTGGGAAAGGGGAATGTTCAGCCTCAGAATCTGCCCCTCCAAATACCCTCCCCAGTGCAGACAAGGTAGTTGAAATGCTGTCTGTGGGTAGGTTTCCAAGATGTCAGGATCTCAGCCCTGCAGTTTAAGAGCTGTATAAGTGGAGGGTATCATTTTGGTGTAATGATTTGAATACTGGACTAGGTCATGAAGGTTCAATCCCCTGCTCAGCTGTGGAAAGCCCACTAGGCAACTCTGTGGAAGTCACAAACCCACATTGGTTTGGCAGACAATGCCAAACCAATGCCAAGTGGAGCTACCCCAGTAACATAATATGGAAAAGCACAGGACATAAAGGCAGAACATGAAGTGATTTAAAGGCTGGCATCCTGTTAATGGCATATGCAGATGTGAGTCAACTTAATGACTCTCTGTGTGTGTGTTGCCAGTGTGATGTTTCGTATTCCCCTTTTCCCTCCACAATGACCAAAGCCTCCCAGACTTACTATATGGCTCCCGTAGCCTGCTTCCCATGGCTATTCTGTGCCTGGTGGAGGGGGGATTGTCTGGCTATGGCCATTTATGCTCTACACTGTTCTAGAGCTATTATTTCAATGGCCTATGGAATCCAGAGGTTTGCAGTTTAGGGAGGGGCACTTAGAATTCTCAGTCAGAGATCTCTTTGGCCTCAGGAAACGACAAACCTCAGAATTCCACAGGATGAGGAAAGTGGAATAATAGCACTGTAGCAATGTAATATGGAAATGGCCTATGTCTCATTAGATAGATGCAAAATGATTGTATCATCCATTGAGACTTCAAGAGGACAAGTGATGTAGACTTGAGTCGACTGACTTGGACTCAAGTTGGACTTCAGTCGCTTAGTGACTCGACTCGGACTTAACTTGGCAATAAATGATGCACTGACTCGACTTGAGACTTGTATGTTTTTAGTGACTGACTTGCTGCCCTTGGTTCAGTAACATAACACATTCATCCAGAAACCTTAACCATTTCAAACAACACTTCCATCTCTTTTTGCCTACTGGTCACATGACAATCTGTCTCAGCCCAAAGTGTGGGTGCGTTTCTCAGAGGGGAACAGCAACCAGATTAGGCAACGGGCTTGAGGCAGGGTTGACGTCTGCTCAGCAGCCTGTCCCTGCTGCTGGTTTCCAGTGACAAATTTGATGACCACATGAAAGAACTTGGTGTGGGCTTTGCCACAAGGAAGATTGCTGGTGTTGCCAAATCCAATCTTACCATCACTTGGAATGATGGTGTCGTAACCATCAGAACAGAGAGCAATTTCAAGAACACAGAGTTTCCTAAGAACAGGAGACAAGACTCGCCCCCAGAGCATAGGGTATATTTCTCAGAGGGGAACAGCAAACAGATTAGGCAGTGGGCATGAGGAGGAAGGATCCTTCCTTCTGAAACTTTTGAAGCTTTAGAAATGGGGAGGAAGAAGGATCCTATTCTCCACTTCCAAAGCTGAAGGTGGCAAAATACCAAATGTGGAGGGCTGACTCTGCTTAAATTGTTAAAACTGACTTTATTCGATTCTGTTCAGAAATTCTGGAATATAGGTTAGGGTATAAAGTTGGCTCTCAGACTTCAGACTTGACTTGAGACTTGGAGTAAAAGACTTAAATACATCACTACAGAGGATTCTGGTGGACCTTGGCAGATGATGTAATCATTTCACATCTGGTTACAGGGACACAGCAAAATATTTCTCCAGTTCCCCCGTGCATATTTTCTACCAGACACAGAATGGTCATAGTTGCTGCAGCTTTACAGCAATTCTAGGCACAGCCAGTCTTAACAAGTTCTACATATGGCACTACGATGCTATGCTGAATCATACATACTACAGGGCAAAGCTGACAAGTACTTTGGCTACAAGATAGATGGATGATCCCTCCTCAACAGTGACTCTCCAGAATACCTACATCTTCCATTATTTTATTCAGAAGCCTCCATACTCAAAATACATGGATATTTCTTGTTGAAGACTGAAACCTGTAGGACAGTCGTGTAAACCGTCTGTGTGCTTTGGTAGATCATTTGAGATTGGTTGCCCTGATTATTTGTTCAAATCTGAAACACAAAATAAAGCTTGCAGTGATATAGAAATAGCCTATAAATGTGAATCATGTTAGAGAGCACTCAGTGAGGTACTAAATGAAAGGAAGAACGGAATGACTTTAATGTAATTGACCAACTGGCTGTGAAATATGCCAGTAGAAGACATTGCTACATCTAGCTAATTAATCATATGTACGTATCCACCACTGTGTTTCCAAGTGTCTCAGTGATCTTGTAAAACAGTTCATGCATCTCAAATTTGAGAAATGCTTTTAACAGTTGGGTCATCTCCTGTTAATGAGAGATTCAATTTATTTTGCTACTCACTTTCCTCTTCATCTGCCTTTCATCCTTGGTAATCAAGCATTGGCTATCAAATGACTAATTATGAATCATGGAAGCACAGAAAGGGGTGGCTTATACTTCAAGAGGAAGATGGGATGATCAAAAACTACTGGGTTTTTTTTTTAAGTTTCTGTCTTCAGGGAACCATTCCTTCAGTGGCTTATCTGTCAAGAATACCCAACATGCCTTTGAATCATGTTGACCCAGGTGAAAGGAAAACTAGAAAAGGCCAAGAGCCTAGATACTTATAATGGAGGACTAGATAGATTCATGGTGGTTAAGCCTTAATGGCTACTAGTCATGATTGGTATATATTTCCCCTCTGGTATCGAAGGGAGTATGCCTTTGGACACCCGTTGATGCGGAACATGAGAGGGATGGTGCTATTGCAGTCATTTTCTTTTTATATGTGCCCTATAGGCTGGATGGTTGACCATTTTATGGGACTAGAATGCTGGGCTATTGCTCTTTGGTCTGATATAGCCACAACTCGGGGAGAAAAATGTGTGGGATCCCACCACCCAGAAGCACCAGGTGTCTGGCCATGTTCACTGGGTGATTTCTGGATGCTATAAACCCAAAAAGGTGATTTTTCTAAACTTTAGATACAATATAACTCATACATAAGTTCTTTATTTTTCAAAAGGCACCCAACACTGCACAGAGTGAGGAAGGACCATGGATGAACATGAACTTTGCTTGAAGAAGGGTCCTATTTCAAATTACAGCATCTTCACTGAAAAGGATCAAGTGGTAGCTGATGGGAAATGCTTCTGAGACTTTGGCCATTTCCACACTACACCGTTACAGTGCTATTATTCCACTTTCAACATCCTTTGGAATCCTGAGGTTTGCAGTTTAGGGAGGGGCATTAGAATTCTCAGTCAGAGGGCTCTTTGGCCTCAGTAAACCACAAACCCCAGAAATCCACAGGATGTTAAAAGTGGAATA
Source organism: Ctenosaura bakeri (assembly GCA_948474755.1). Taxonomy (NCBI): domain Eukaryota; kingdom Metazoa; phylum Chordata; class Lepidosauria; order Squamata; family Iguanidae; genus Ctenosaura; species Ctenosaura bakeri. Next base: position 355,112 of record CAOLHI010001464.1, read on the forward strand.
ATAGCCCTATAACCATATAGTGTGGAAATGGCACTGGAAGAAGCATTGACAATCAGAGTAGAGTAACACGGGACTAAATGGACAAATAGTCTGACCTGGCATGCAGCAGATATTTATGCCTCACATAACAGAGAAGCTCAGTACTATTAAGGTAGGCTTGTCTGCCATTATTGTTCCTAGCAAGCACCCAAGGTTGTCTGAAATTCCCTGGGACAATTTCCATTTTGAATTCTCAGCCCAGTGCAGTTTAGGATGGGATACTGAATTCATCTAACATATATAAGTCACAGTTTCAGTGATGGCTTGTCAATGTGAGAGGCTTCCCTGTTACTGGTACTATGGTCTTTCACTGTCAAATGATCACCTTTTTCTTTTCCTAGGTATTTCATTCTTTGGACCTGTTAATGCTTTAGATCATTTGCAGTTCTGTCAGGGTATTTTATATTTTAGGCTTGTGATTTTATTTTATTTAGTTTTAGAGTTGCTATTGAAAAATTACAGAGCATTTTTGCTATGGGGGTGGTACATAAATATTGTTAAGTAAGTAGATAAATAAATACTTGACCCCCAAAATAATGGTTACTGAAATGACTACATGAAGCAAAGCTGTAGATATTCCTAGAAGTACGGCTAGCACATGGGCCACACTTACTGCACTATATCATGTGCTCCTTATTCTAAATATGAAGAGGTAAAAGAAGAATTCTGCACTGTTTTGCAGCACAGGATTATTACTTAAAATTTTTAAAACAGAAGGAAAACACCTCCAGCCACTTCATACAAGAAAAAACTACACTCCCTGGTACCCACCTATGGTGAAACTGATATACTACTAATGGATAACATGAGAAGCCAGAATTATCAAGCCCATGGTATTTCTGGTGTCTATGTATGGTTGTGAAAGCTGGATAGTCAACTCATTTGAAATATAGTGCTGAAAGAGCATTCTACCAACACAATGGACTGCTGAAAAAGCAAACGATTGAGTCTTTGAGAAAATCAAGCCCAAACTCACTCTAGAAACAAAAATAACAAAATGAAGGCTGTCATATTTTGGACATATCGTGAGGAGTCAGTACTCACTGGAAAAGACTATAATGCTCGGTAAAGTGTAAGGCATCAGGAAAAGAGGAGGATCACACCAAAGTGGATTGACTCAATCAAGGAAGCCATGGCCCTGAGCAGAGGCAGATCAAGGGTGGGGCAACTCGGGCGAGTGCCCTGGGTACCATTCCCAGGGGGTGCAAAAGCCACTGTCCTCTCACCCCCACTGGCTGACCCTGCACCCTTCCACACACCCCTGCCACCCCTCACACCCATCCACACTCACCTGCCACCTATGCACCCTTCTGCACCCACCCACCACCTCCCCATGCACTTCTGCACCCCCGTCACCCCCCATGCACTTCTGCACCCACCCACCACCACCCTGCACCCTTCCGTGCCCACCAGCCACCTCCCTGTGCCCTTCTGCACCCACTCACCGCTGCCTTTTCATTCTTCCTGGCTCATTTGGGGGGGGGCAGTGGCAGCAGCGTCTCGGGGGTGCAACTTCTGCACTTGCCCCAGGAGCTGCTAAGCCCAGGTATGCCACTGGCCCTGAGCTGACTTGAGTAGGCCAATTGATAACAGAGTGCCTTGGAGATCTCTCATTCATAGGATTGCCATAAGTCAACATTGACTTGACACCATACAAGAGCACCAGCAATTCTTGTTGGGACTAAATAATAGCATTCACACTAGGATCTAATACCATATGTTAACTATCCAAACTTTTTCTGAAGATATAAGCCAAAACTAGCAAATAACAACAAATGTGACATGATACTTTGGTCCCCTTGATGAACTCAAAATTTATAATTTGATAGAGGGCCACAAACATTGACATATTAGCAATCAGGTGGGTGTTTCCAGGCTCTGGGTACAACATGACTCTCTCCTAGATGAGAGTAACTGTACTTCTAGGCTGGGTTCTTACATCAGGATTGTGTAGCATAAATCTCCACATATGGAGTTGCGTATTGATTGTGCTAGGCAGCCCTTACGTTGAAGGACAGAGTTACACATTTGAATGTACATCTGAAAATGTAGCTGAATGCACAACTGAAGGCACATTCACATTTGCATCATATCTGCATGCCCTTCTGCAGGTACAATGGCACAACATGTGCAACACCACTTCTGCAACCTTGAACTGAATGTAGATGTTCCACTTCAGATCAAAAAAAGTGTCCAACAATTTTCACAGGGGAACTTACATATGCATAAGAGACCAGAGGGATTCTGGCCTTTGAATCTGGCTGCCAAGGCCTAACCCCAGTAAGGTAGGATCCCCACTCATGCGGAACTGATGAAGCAACATCCCTTTTCACATGGAGTTCTGTTGCTGCACTCACACAAATATAGTTTCCAGTCCTTTGGAGACCATCTTCATCAACACAGAAAGGTTGGAACTGGAACCATGTCACTGGGGTGCCCTGTTCATGTTTACAAATATTAACTTACTAGACTTATATTCTTTGGTTACAAGAGTGAAAATGGATTAATCTGGATGTAGAATCTGTGAATTTTATCTTTATCAGTTAAAAAAGATCACATGATACAAAGCAGGTGAACAGGAGGAGCCTTATTACTGGAGTAAAGGCTTTTTTTTCTAATTCTAGACTTATGGAATGATTCATAGCTCTATTTCATACCATTTCTGCATAAAATTGCTGAATAAATTTAAATATCATTCGCCGTCTGCTGTGTCATTTAATGGCAGCTTTTCAAGGATAGAGATTTGCAGAAGAACAAGCCTGACCTTTTCAACAGCCAGTTACTAGATTGGCTTACTGTTCATTTTCTACCCTTTCATCAGAACTTCATCAGATAGAGTCCTTCTCCCTTTTCTGTTTTCCTGTTCCCAAAATATATGATGATATATGCCTAAGACCTAATAATAATACACTCTGTACTTACACGGTGGTTGCACTATGCCACCCTTCTCTGAATTGTGACATTGTGGAACTGCTTGTGTATCTGCCAGTGTGCCTGCTTATTGTCTGAGTAAAAGGAAAAAGGAAAAATCATGGATTCAAAGAATAAATCTACATTCATGTACTCACATCATGGTTGCATTATGCCATCCTTTTGCTGAATGGCGACATTGTAGAATTGCTTATGTATCTGCCTGCTTATTGTCACATTTGTGCATTGGGAATGCACGAGGTCTGTTTCTTCGATCCCAATTAATAAAGAGGTGTACTGAAGACACTGGGAATTACTTACACACCATCCAAGAATACAAAACCACATGTCTGAAAGCCTGTTAGTCCCAACTAGAGCTGACATATTAACTCAGTTATTGAATGGCAAATCAACATGTAGGTAAATCTGATTGATTCAACGATTCTACTGTAGTCAGGACTAACAAAGAGAATCAGGCGCATGTTGGTTAGTTTCGTCTATAGCAGACCCACTGAATCAGTTGTTGAATGGAGAGTCAACACATGGGTAAATCCAATTGATCCAACAGTTCTACTCTAGTAGGGACTAACACTAGAAGTTAGGCTTATGTGAAATGGATACATCTGTGGGACTCTGCTTAGGCAACCAGGAACTGAATCTGTCTGTTGCACAATGGACAAAAAATGCAGCCACATATGAAAAGGAACTTTTGCATGTGTATGACACCAATAGGATTATGATGCATTTGTCCTTCATTATACAGAACAAAGCATCCCCTATTTAAAGAGCTATCCATTCCAAGTCCAGCTTAAAGATTTTTTTTATATAAAAGTAAGGGAGAGTAAGGACTTTCATGTTGTCTATCAACAGTTAGCACATAAAAAAAGAGATGGAGCAGTTATTCTGATCATCAGGTCATGCTCTTTCCCATTACAGTATAATGTTTGTCATGTAATATGGGCTCTCTTCCAGGTGGTGCACTCCAAAACTTGTTCCTTGCATTCAAGTGCGGGATTCATGCGTGCTGTAGCAGACAACTTAAACAAGTTTAATAAACAACATTACAGCATGATGGGATCAAGTAAGCATGATCCATCAATCCATGTTAGGTCATCACATCAGGTAAGTACAGTTCCATTAGTATGGTGGCTGGGTGCCTTGCTCTGGTACACACAAGGCAGGAGTGTCAAATAAGTATTAATACACCGCTATAGGATGATCAGTGGCATCTGGTAGCTTCTACGTCAGTGGGATGGTGAATCTCTACTAAGTTTTAGTTCAAATGTTCATTGAGCTAATGAAGGTTCTGAATGCTATCCCCAAGTAGGTTCACAGCACCCTTGATAATTTCTTTAAGGTGTGGACTTCTAGAGTAGATTCAACGTGCCACCACTGTGACATCTACCAGCCACCACTGAAAGTTGTCCTGCTTCTTTTCTCCAATGGCCCTAATTATTTTTTTCCCAGGATTTCCCAGAAGCCTCCAAACCATCTCCCAAAGATTCTAGCAAATGGTACCTTTCCATTGCAACTTTTCAGAATTGACGGATAACTTGTCTGTTCCCTATGGCTATCTGACTTGTCTGAGTGGGATGGATACAGATAAATTGTCCGACAGGTATATTGCTGGTTCCTTCCCTAGAACTGGGTTCCAGAGGTGTAGCTATGGGGGTGCAAAATAAACATGTTGCCCCCCCAAATAAGAATTCTTTCCTCCCCTGTGAAATGTTCTTCTAATCCCCAAATTTCTAGCATTTTAGTTATTTACAACTTCAGTTGAACATTTAGAAATAAAATGTAGACAGGAATGTGAACACAGCAAATATAAGAGTTGCAGCTGTGAACCACTTTCAAAATTTCACTCTTTGCAGTGCTAGAAGCATGAAGAATTAAGGAAAACCTCATTTGAGGCAGTCTGAATTCTTATTTGGGGGACATGCCCTCCATCCTTCTCCTCATAAATACATCCTGAATGGTGTCAATCCTGGGACTCAACAATTGCCTTCCATTGGTCTTCTCTGGAGGATTCACATGCACACATTTTGCACCTTTAGCATCTTTTCACCACAGTCACCTCCCAGCAGCCAGGCTGGGCCAGTTCAAATAGCAGGCCCCTAATCATCCCAGAGCATTGGGAAAAGAGGAAGACTGCAGTAAAGATGGATTGACCCCATAATGGAAGTCATGTTCTAAGTTTACAACACCTAAGTGTTGGTTAACAAGATCTTTTGAACATCACTATTTCACTAATTCATAGAGTCATCACAACTGAAAACTGAAATCACAAGAAACATGCATGTACGTACATGCATACACACACACACCTGAAAGTTCATAGGATCTAACTTAGGTCACCATTTGAAACATAGAAACTCAGCAATCTTTTCAGAACGTCACAGCTGAATGATGGATACTCTCTCTTGGATACTCCTCTTCTCATACCAAGAATCACTATTTCACACATAGTAGGAATTCCACATACTAACATTTAACATTGTTAACAGTGCACATTGAACATCTGAGTTAGACTACTGTTCCATCTAGTCATGTTTCCTACACTAGCAATGATCCCCCACTAGTCTAATCTAATTGGAATGGAAGCAAAAAATTACCTCCAGCTTTTAGTCTGGGCTTTAAAAAGCACTATCCAAGGTACTGATCCCTACCCACCAAACCTACCAAGACTTCAACATACTTCCCCTTCTTGTTGCCTGACAAAGCCAAAAAGAGGCAGGCACCCTACCAGTACTCATTTTCAGGAAAACGTGCAAAATATAACATCAGCTATCCCTACAATCTGTACGTGTGAACAAGGTCTTATTCTTGTTTCCAGTTCTAGTAACACCAGACCTGAGACCTTATCTAATGTGTAAATCTTGTAGTGTGCTTTTGAACCATCCTCTAGACAGTATTTCTTTTCATTTTCACTCAGGTCTAGCAAATAACAGTAGGGCTGACAACACATTAGAACAGGATACTAAAGCGGTGGATTATTCTCATGCCATTGGTGGTAACTTGATTTGCAAAAAGCATGTGGGGATGGCAGGGTGAGAAATACTCTTTAAGTCAAGGCCCTGTGAATGAAGACACAGCTACCAAAGCTTCTGGAAAAGCTGGGAAGCCTACATCACAATTTAGCTTTCAATAAGATACTCCTCTACACCCAAGACTTTCTATGCGGCTAACAGATCTTTTTGCCTTCTGGACCAATTCCATGAATAGCTTGAAACCTTTTTTATGCTGTCTATGAATGCCACCTTCAGTATTATAAACTTGACTCCCATTTTTCTCTGGACCACTTGAAGCATTAGAGTTCTTGACAGAAGGCAATTCTAATCATATATTAAAAATATTCTGCTCTGCAGAGGTATCACTCATTGTACATGAAGATGGCAGGTGAAGAAGCAGCAGGAAAGACAGTGCTCAGAAATGCAGAAATAATGTACCAAGAATTTTGTTGCAGAAAAAGGAGGGAACACATTGAAAATAAAAGATAATCACCAAAGCTCCAAAATACTGAAAACTCATCTTAAGGCCCTAGCTAAAGGTGCGTAAGAACAGTTATGTTATTGCATTATTCTGTTCAATTTTTTTTATATAAAAGACTTTCTTCAATACCTGTTCATTAAAATTAGATCTACTTTTTTATTCATTCATTAGGAGCACATTTATTTAGATATTTGCATTTGTTATTGCTGGCCTTTCATCTTTCTTTAACGTTCCTCTATGCAAATACCCCAGAATGATGCGACAGTCTGAAGCATTCTGAGAAAAAGTCAACTCCATTGCTGTTTTCATCACAAAGAAAGGTAAAGACCTGACTTCTAGATGGATACGGATAAAAGAGAACAGACATGAACATGAATAAGAAAAGGCAACAAAAAAGACATCTATATCCATTAGTTAACTGTGACATTTCTTTCAGAAGTCCATTCCTTTGCAAATGGGTCCATTTAATTTAATTTATCAAGCTGAAGAGAGCTTGAAAATAATGGATGTAATGAGATGCTGAAGTTTTCCATTAGTAGCCAGTGGTAGAATGATACTCTGGGACCCAAAGTCTAATTCTGAAGCAAAGGCATACCACTAGTGGTAGGCATGCAAGCAAATTATCTGTCAGCACTACATGTGCCTGATTAGGAGGAGGGAAAATCTGTTTTGATTGTCTTGAGACATGTCATGTTTTTCATTGAAGAATCGGTGGCCTTTCCCCACTAACCACCCACACATCCAGTCCACAACAGTTTGAGAAGAGTGCATATTTCCTCCAAGGATCTCTGGGCAGGGTAGATGGTTTGTCTTCATCAGGATGCCTGGCTACTGTCAAAAATATGCTGGGTGTGTATTAGTATATGTACCATATTTGCTGGTGTATCAGATGCACTTTTTTCCCTAAAAAATACCCTCTGAAAATGGGATGTGTCTTACATACCAACAAATATGGGTAACGCTAAATGCATAGGGAAGGGAGGGGGAGTGAAAGCAAAACAGGCAGGGAGGAGGTGGGGGAAGCCTAGTGCAACACTCCTTTCATTCCTCTTCTTTCCTGTGCATTTTGCCTCATCAGGTTACTAAAAAAAAATTTCCTGAAAATTACTTCTTGAAAAAGGTGTGTCTTATATGCCGGTGCATCTACTATGCTGGCAAATACGGTAATGGAACAGCTTTACTAGATCAAATAAAGGTATAGGTTGCTAAGCACTACCATGTATCAATTGCTAGTTTTTACTTGCAACTAGGTATCCAGTTGGAACTTCTAAAGTATTCCAAGGTACCAAATAGTTAATCACTGTACTGTTCTATGTCACTTTGTATCTGGGCAGGGGGAAGAAGATCAGAAGGGGAAGTGTGAAAGTAGTGGGATGATGTTATGGGAACAGACAATGCAAAGATAAGGGGACAAGAACTTCTTCTAGCTCCCAGGATGAACAATCTGTAAGTCTGGGAAAATACCTGTACTGGTGAGGTGATGTCACATTTATGACTTTCACCAGTCATTGCTATGTGCGCCCACGTTTGTATGACGACATATAAAATTCATAACCATCCAACATGTGGTAGTCTCAGCAACTTCTCAGGAAGGTTGCTGCATTGCTTGCTTTGCTCTAGATAAATGCTTTGGTTCTAAATCTGAGTGAAGCTTGTGAGCACAAGTTATCCAGGACATGATTGTTTTTCTCTCCTGCCTTTACTCTCCTCACAATAACCCTGTAAGATAAGGGGAGATTGAACAGGACTGACTGTCCCATCCACAAAACTCAACAGCTAAGTGAGGAATTGAATGTGGGTCCTCCCATGTATAGACCAGGTTAAATGACAGTAGGTAACCGTGGGCAAATGCTGAGGCCACCACTGTTGACATAAATCTTGGTCTAGCCCCCTAGTGTATACACACACCTATGATATTAGGTCACCCTGCAAATTCACAGCTGCATATTCAATTGTATTGTGGGGGAATTAGATGCTGGTGGTCAAGATTTCAATAACACAGGTTTAGCTGTGCCATGCAATAAATGTGGGTGGGAAACTCAGCCCAGCACAGTGTGCCTGGTTACTCCCATTCATGCCACATCATGCATATTGTGAGATTTTCAAAACAGCAATAAGGGACAGTCAAAATACATGATGTGCAAGGTTGACAATCAGTAAGTAGCTATTAACACATATGTTTTCTACCTAAATATCAAATGAAAGTATTGATTTCAGTTAACTTAAATGTGTTTCTCAGTAAAATTAATGTTCTGTCCACAGCTGTAAATTGCATGATGCACACATTTCTGTCTTTATGAATAATCAATTTGTCCCTCTTGCTCAGGTTATATAAAAGGAAGAGCTTTCCAGCCCTCAAGTAGAGGACATCTCTTATAATAAGGGACACCTGCCAGCCCAATAATGGAAAATATTTCTGATCCTCAAACAAGGGATATCCCTTATAATAAGGGAGCTATACACATCACACAAAACTCTGTCAGAACTGTAGGCAGCTCTGACCCAGTCTGACACTCAAGTCACACTGAATTTGTAAAATTTGTGACCTACAAGACCAAGCATTGTCCATCAACAGGGCTCACAGAAACATTTAGGAGGCTTTCTCAAGAAGCTCTTCCTCTCAGCTCTTCTTCAAGAACTCTTCAGCATTTCCTTATGTTGAAGGAGAGAGCTGTGTATGCCCCAAGCTAGGAAGTAACAAGTTGCAAATAGCAATAGTTATAATAATAATAATAATAATAATAATAATAATAATAATAATAATAATAATAATAATAATAAAATTTATTTCTATCCCGCCTCTCCCAATGGATCGAGGCGGCATTACAAAAATATATAAAAACATTAAAACATTAAAATGCACCCTATCCTCCCCACCCCCCAACCCTTCTATCCCCCTAAAACATATTAGTTAATTAAAACAAATTAAAAACAAGATTAACACAAAAGACAATGATGAGAGGCGGTGGAACACTAATCTGGGAAGGCCTGTCGGAAGAGAACTGTCTTGACTGCTTTTTTAAAGCAGTCAAGACTGGTAATGTGCCGGGTCTCCTCCGGCAGGCCATTCCATAACTTGGGAGCGACAGAAGAAAAGGTCCTCTGGGTAACCGCAGCCAACCTAGTTCTGACTGGCTGCAGTAAATTCCTCCCAGAGGACCTTAGTGTGCGGGGCGGATTATATGGGAGAAGGCGATCCCGCAGGTAGGCTGGCCCCAAGCCATGAAGGGCTTTAAAGGTAAAAACCAACACCTTGTACTGTGCCCGGAAACTAATAGGCAGCTAGTGTAAAGACTTCAGAATAGGTGTTATATGGTCAGTTTTAATTCTTCCGGTGACCAACCTGGCTGACATATTCTGAATTAATTGAAGTTTCCGGACTAAGTACATGGGTAGCCCTATGTAGAGCGCATTACAGAAGTCAAGTCGTGAAGTTACCAGCGCATGTACCACTGTTTTTAGGTGTTCCAAGTCCAGGAAGGGGCGCAGCTGGCGTATCAGCCGAAGCTGATAGCAGGCACTCCTGGCTGCCGCATCAATTTGAGCTGTCATCTGAAGCGGCGAGTCCAGGAGCACTCCCAAGCTGCGGACACAATCTTTCAGGGGAAGTGTGACCCCGTCTAGAACTGGTTGACAAACCTCCATACCTGGGCTAGGGCCCTTAACAGCAAGTACCTCCGTCTTATCTGGATTCAGCTTCAGTCTGTTTTTCCTCATCCAGTCCATTACTGCTTCTAGGCATTCATTTAGAGGTGAGATGCCATCCTTAGTTGATGCTGTTATCCGAGGCATGGAGAGATATATCTGGGTGTCATCAGCATACTGATAGCACCTTGCTCCATGCCTCCTGATGATCTCTCCCAGCGGTTTCATGTAGATGTTAAATAGCATTGGGGACAGGACGGCGCCCTGAGGGACGCCAGATTTAAGCTCCTTTTTTGAGGAGCAGCTGTCCCCAAGCATCACCATCTGGTATCTACCTGAGAGATAGGTTACCTATACCTAGTTTTCTGTGGAAGAGGCTTATGAGTATGGATCAAAGCCACATTTCAAAAGTAAAATAACAAGTAAGGGTGCAGTTATTGGTAAAACCAGTAATTGTTTCTAATTACGTTCAAAGGGCATTTATATAGCTGTTTTAAGAGGAAATTTCCAAATTTTATACCAATCTCACAGCATAAAGTGTTTTCTTCTCTCAAAAAAGCAGTAGAAGGTAATAGAGAAGTAGTGAGGAATTCAATAAGCAACAAGATGAATCACTTTTTCAATGCTCTATTGAGATTTATTTCTAGACATTAGCTTTCATGTTGTTTCAATCCCTTCAGCATATTCGAGAAACACACATTCTGCAAGCACATACACACTTCTTCACATAAGATCCAAGCAATAAGTTCAGCAAGATCACAGGACATATTACCACCTCAAACTGCAGATAGGAAGGTAAGAATCGTTTTAAAAAATCATCTTGCTCCAGTTATTTTTTTCTAAAATCAGGAACCTTTTTTTGTAAATTAGGAAGGTTCAAAGTGAAATCAGACCTTTGTGGAAGGACTATACCATGGAATTTTGGTTCAAGCAATAATTTGACAACTTTGGCAGCTCTGAGGCTGTGAGATACTCTGCCATTGGAGACTAAACTGGCCCCCTTTCTACTTTCTTTTTACTAGTAGGCGAAGACCTTATTTAAACAGGCATTTGAAGATTAATTGGTTGTGGGTGTGTCTTTTTTGTGGGATGTGTACGTTGCATTTTTATCTTTCTTGTTATGTTTTTCAATGATCTTACACTTTCAAAATGAATGGATCGTCAGGCTTTTAGCTTTATCTTGTTTTAGACTCTTTGTAAACCATCTTGGATCCTGTATCAGGAGCAAAGTGGGAGAAAAATAAAAGAAAATAATATAGTAAATGTGAATTTCCTTATAAGGCAACAGCTTAGAAACTCTCCTACTGTGCTCAGAAGCCACTGAGTTGGATCCCAACTTAGTCATCCTTAGAACAGACCTGCTGAAATCAATGAGACTTCAGAAAGTCAAGATACCCAACTTGTTAAACTGATTTTTGTGGTGCCTCATTCAGGCTGTAACCCATGGCTTTGTGTGCTATTCTAGAAGTAAGGAATCGGAAGCATCATTCATTCTTTCATAGCTGCCACCCTCCCAGTTTAATGCAATGGCCAAACTGGCCCTTTGCTTTCTCAAGTCATCTTCCTCCCTTCCGTTCTTTCCCTGTGCTGTGCCAGCTAATCCCAAATGACATTGAAATGACTCTTCTTTTCATTAACAAGAATGTCTTGAGAGCAAACATCTTTCCATCCCACGTGTCCGAGACTGTCACACATTGGCAACAAGGGAGCAAACAAATCCCCAGGCCTCGCAAATTGCACTTGTCGACTGCAGCTCTAAACTGCTCAAAATCTGAGCTGCTTTGGAATCAGTTCAGCTGAGTTCATTTTGGTATTCATCAGTCCGTGTCATTTTTATTTCCCTGGGAAAGCTGGCAAGGTTCAGAACACATCCCGGCCTTCCTCTTTCTTAGCTCAGAATAGTCTAAGTGCAGCTCAAATCAACAAAGAATTGCACAGATTTTTGTCACCTTTTTGGACTCATTCATCACCATCAAAGTAAATGAATATTCAAGCTGGTTTGGAACAACACCCATTAGAGATAATGGCCCTTCATAAAAACTGGAATGTAACTAAACCATTATCATTCAATATGGAAGGAGAACTTTCATGTTGTCTTCCATCATAGCCATTCCCACAAGAACTGTTCCTACAAGGAATTGCTAATAGGTTTCTGATTTAGCTGCTGTGAAAGGCTGAGGAGAAGCAATCCTTACTAAATAGACAAATACGAGGCAATTAAGAGTTCGTCTCTCTGTATTTACCAATGAGATATTACTGTCTCCCTCAGATTGGCCCTTCTTTTTTAATGAGAATCCTACTACATTTGAAATTATGGAAACGCTATGAATCAGAGACCTCTAAGAGCATTGATTATTAACTGCCCTACTGAGATGAAACTTAGGATGGTGGCTTCCTTGCCTGAATCAACCTTCCTGTAGTGCAGTCTTCCTCTTTTCCTATTGCCTTGCACTTCGTCAAGAATTATCATCTTTACCAGTGAGTCATGTTGTCTCACAATATGTCCAAAGTATGATAGCCTCATTTTAATCAGCTTCTAGAAAGATTTCAAGGCTGATGTGCTATAGGACCCATCCATTTATGGGGAATTTGTTTTGTTTTGTTTTTTAAGCATTTCCTAATGTATGTTGATCTCTTCTCTGGAATCATATTTCACATGAGTTGATCTTCCTGTCAGCTTTCCTCATTGTCCAGCTTTCACAACCATATGTTAAAACCAGAAATACTATGGCCATTTCCACACTACAGTGTTAAAGTGCTGCTATTCCACTTTCAATGTCCTGTGGAATTCTGGGGCTTGTAGTTTACTGAGACCAAAGAGCTCTTTGGCTGAGAATTTGAAGTGTCCTTCCCTAAACTACAAACCCCAGAATTCAATAGGAGGTTGATAGTGGAATAGCAGCACTTTAACACTGTAGTGTGGAAATGGCCTATGTCATGGGTGAGTATGGCTGTGCTATTTAATGCTGTATCTTCACACTTGAAGATCTTATCTAATTTCCCCCCAACTGCTCTTCCTAGGCTTAGTCTTCTGATTACTTGACTACAGTCTCCATTTTGATTTATGACTCAGCCAAGGTGCAGCACATTTTTAACTAGTTATGTGTCTCCATCATCCACTGTTAAGTCATTTAAATATTCTGTGTTATATACATCTCTGTGTTAAGGTATTTAAATCTGTGCTTATTTAAAAAAAAAAAAAAAAACCCTTTCCTGTTTACCTCCAATGGTCTTTTACCATATCTTCCCTTCTCACCCACTCTATGGACCACCTAAGGTTGCTACAATTCATCATGGTGGAACTGACTTTTCAGTTTTACAATCAAATCATTTCAATAAAAGAAGCTTCAGGTAGTCCTTATCTGAAGAACTATATCTTCCCATATGAGTCTGCCTTGGTTTTAAGATGTACAGGAGAGGCCTTTCCCTTAGTCTCACCACCAACTATGGTATGTTGGGGTGGGCATGGGAAAAGGCGCTCTTGGTGGCCACTCCTAGACTGGGAAATGTTCTTCCCAGGGAGTTTAGTCTAACCTTCTCCCTATTATCCTTTCTGTGGCAGTCTGGAAGGCCTTCAGCAAAGAGATGCATATTCAGTTGTACATTCAGTTACATACTATATTGGGCTATCCATCTGGTTGCAAATTCAAATGTATATCCAGTTATACATCCAGTTAAGTAACACTGCCATTCAACTCAAGAGTTGTATAACACAACCAACATATAACTCCTATGCTACACAACTCTGACGTTGGAGCTCAGCCACTTAGTACCATTTCTGTCTCCTATCAAATATTAAACTTGTATTCAAACATTGAACTGATGTAAAAAAATGCTTTAAAAAGATTATCAAATACAGATATAAGGTAAAGGATGAAAAATGAAACAGAGTTCGTAATCTAGAGAGTATCCAGTGAATACTTAGCTTTGAAGTTGCAAAGTAACATTTTAAAGAGTAAATTTACATCAGAGATGTAATTGTTCACTGATTTCTATCTAGAAAGAAGGAATGAGTAATTTTAGCAATTTTCACCCACAGTAAGAAAGTCTTTGCAAATTGCACAGTTTTTGAAGACTATTCATAGTTCAAGATTTATTTTGCACAAAGTTTTCATGTCCCCCCCCCAAAGAAAACAGAATTTTATGTGCATGAAACGGAACTTTCAGCACAAAAAATGCTATTTCTTGCAGAGAAAATGGGCAGTCCAGGACTTATTCTGCACAAAGTCCATGCGAGGGTGGGTTGCACAGAAAAAAAAAATTCTGCACAGAAAACACTATTTTCTTCACAGAAAGTAATAAAATTTTGTTTCCTGTACAGAAAATGCTTCTTTCTGTTAAAAAAATAACTTGTGCAAATTTTGCACAGACTAAGTTCCTAACTGCAAAGATTTTTGTCAGTGTGGTGTTTGTGTTGCTGTGATGTTCTGACACTCAAGAAACACATTTTTGTGCCATTTTGAGTATTTCTGAATATTCTTTTTCCCTCAGGTTTACTTCAATTTTATTGAATTACCAGAAAATTAAAAGCCTTAATTGCATTGCTTAGCACACAACAACCACAAGGAAATGTGGCTGCTGGAAAAGTGAACAGCAATGCTGTGTGACAACGTGCTGAAGGACCAAATTCGCTGAAAGTCAAATGCCTCTGAAATGTCACTAAGGAGCATTAGCAGTGAAACACAATGCTAAGAACAAGTTTAAGAGCAGCCATCTGAAAAAAGCACATGGCCAACATTCCAAATGCATAGTTCTCAACGGGTATAGGATCCTCCCTGCTGAATTTCAAGTTAACTGAATTATTTATATGCAATTGATTTAGTTAGGGATGTCCTCTAGACACACACACACAGGACATACACAAAGCTTGTCTCTTTTATACGCCACTTAACTTTCTCCTGTACAGACTGGTTCACAGTTACATGCCCATCCAGGATGGCCTGTAGTGTCAGAGAAGGATTCCAATTTGCAAATAAGTCTGTCACTGCAAAGAGAGTTCTCTCCATCCATCCACCCATCAGTTCATGTATACCCCACCTTTCTTATCACCTCTCATCACTTCATGCACAATGGCCACAATTCTACATTGAGCTCACACAACATAAATCTCTGCATGAAGAATTATATATTGATTGTGCTATACAAACCTGGTGGCAACCTTACATAAGCAAATGGGCAAACCACTGCATCATTCAATGGACATTTGCATTTGCAATAACCCTGGATGTGCACCTCTGCCTTGAACTGAATGTTGACACTCTACATCAGAAAAAAAAGTACCCAATAATTTCTATAGAGAAACCTACACACGTGTAAGACACTAACAGGATTTCAGACAATGTTTTTCAATGGACTCAATTCACACAGTATGAGTATCACTCACTTCAGGATAATAATATGGAAGAGAACTTTTTTTTTAATGTATATATGAACCAGCCTTCAAAATGGGCATACTTGGTAAAGGGATTTTTCTAGCATGACTCAGTTCCCTTTCCGTGCAAGTGACACAGTGGGATTTAGTCATGGAAAAGATCTAAGCATCTCTCTTAGAGGTGCTTATTCAGAATTAACCAGACTAGCATCAATGGAGGAATATTCCAAAGAAGCCTGATCATTTCCGCTGTCTGTCAGTTTACTTTGGTCCATTGCCTGATGGGAATCAGGTAATCTATCATTTCTCAGCTCAGTTCTTGACTCAGCCCCAGTGCAATCAAAGGACAGCAAAAGGAGTAAATCACCAATGGCAGCAACACGAGATGAATTGTCTAATATTCATGCATTTCATCTACGAAAAGTAGCTCGTGCCATTGAAGAGATATGCTGTTAGGCATAAAATGCCTCTGGCTGTGTTCCTCAGTGGGAATGCTCAACTGTTTTTTGTGTGCATGTGTTCAACAGTTCTTTTTCCCCCAAATGTAATGCTACAGCTTCGCATTACACAAATGTCACTGCACATTAAAAGTCACTGCAATATAGTTCTCTAAATTTTTTAACTTTTCCCTTTGTTCTTCTGCATGCATGCATGCACTTAACCTCTTTACAAAGACACTTTTTGTTCACTGTTATTTTTTGATGGCACAAACACAAATTTTCTAGAAGCTATCAGCATTAGTCTATGTGGTCAGTAGGTAGATGGTTGGCTTTATGTGTGTGTGTGTGTGTGTGTATCTGTCACAAGTGTTCCAACAGCCTGTTTAGACCTGCCCATCGGTACCCTGGCTCTAAAGACAGATAGAGTCACATAAAACCTTCAATCCATAATCCTATCAGTCATGTGTAGCTATCTGCAGTTTTACAGGGAGGCTTCTCACTTCTAATAGACTAACTAGGATGAACCTGTCAATTTCAAGTCCTCCCACACTGGTATCCTTTTAATTTCAAATTCTCTCTATCTCATATGAGAAGGTATTTGCAAATGTTTCCAAAATCTTGCTGAAATAGAACTGAAATTAGTCCCCAACTGCATTGACCAAATTCAATAGATGCACATCTTCCCTGGATAGGAAGGACCATGTAGAAACTTCCTACCACACAGTTATTAACGAACCTTGTCAGAAATAAATGATGCCAACCTTAATTCAGCACCATAAATACAGCTAAACATGCAAGGATTCAAAATTAGACTTCAGAGATAAACTGTCAGAGTCCTAGTAGGAGAAGATGTTAGATTTTCTTTTTCCCATGTCCAAAGTTTTTGTATCACATTTCCAAATTTTAGAACGTTCACATCAAAAATTGAACTGAAATAAATTATTACCTACTTGTATGAGATATATTGTCCATATCCACTTACACAAAGAAAAAAATGGTGTCCAGTCACTCTAGATTAAGCAATAATACACCTGAGATGCCCTCAGATATCTAGTGCTACATCTGTCTTACATGTATGGTTCAACAGCCACCTCCCATTCAGGCTGAAGCTTTGTAAAATCACCTAATTCATCTTACAAAATTGAGATTGAATTTGTGTACACAGCAATTGCTGTCATCTGTACAAGTGACTGTTTGAATTAAGTGTTCTCCTTTGAGATGACTGGTACTAGATCTCTTTCTTCCATTCTTGTTCCCAAATGACTTTGCAAATTTGCTTTTTCATGATTTTGTCTAATTTAGTGCCCTGATTTTTCTGTGTTCACAGAGCAATTCTACGTAGTGGGGATGGTAATAGTAATCCTGACCGCACTTTCTTCCCCTTTCATCACTCAGTCCATTCATGTAAATATCACCTATTAAGGATGAGGCCTTAATGGATCCTCCACTGCCTTTGATGGCATATTTCCACATGGGATCTTTACCAAACACCTCTGAAGCCATTCCTCTGATTCTTCTAAGTACAGCCTTCCCAGTTGTGTCAAGTGTGACAGCTAGCGTGCTCAAGTGTAAAAAGACAGGCTGCACCAGGGTGACACTGTTGACACAAATAAGAGAATTTAAACAGCTCCAGCATTGTGTCAGGCTACCTGGGTGGCCCTGGCTTAATTCATATTCATAGACAGTGGTAGGCATATTATAGAAGCAAAGCCATCAGGAAACCAAGAGCTAACATTTCAAGACAAGACATGCGGGTGGCCGTTCAGCTCCCAACTTGTTAATTCTGCAAGGCTCAGTGATGCTTTCTCATCCTCTTATTCCCACAAAAAAACGCATTCACCTTTCAAGATCACAAAAGTGTCTGTCATATCCCTGACAGCACAGGACAGAAGTGGATATTCTTGGTGGAAAGTGAGAGAACTGAACTGAAGTCTCTCAAGGAAGACCACCGGAAATTACAAGAGCACTGAACTTGAAGCTACACAGTCTATGGCTCCAGTTCTAAATGCCTTCAACCTGCTCATTTTCAAACTTAGCACCATAGTTATGAGGGCTCAGACTTCATTTTCCTTTTGAACGGAAGCTTACACTCTATGAAACCGCCTGTGCATTTTCCAATGTATTGTCACAGCAGCCCTAAGTGCTAGACATGTATGACTTTTCTTTCAAATGAGCATTTGTTGTTTTCTGGAACTCAAATCCAGCACTAGATGCCAGATTACACAGTAAAGTATGACTATCTGAAGAGAGAAAAAGCTTGTTTAATAAAACCAGGCAAACTCTTCATACCAGTCTGCTTTTATTTTTATTAAAACAGCTTTTTTTGTTGATGTTTTTATTTGCAGTCATGTCAACTTTGACTTACAGTCACTTTATGAATGAGAGACTGACAAGATCCCCAGTCATTGACTTCCCTGCTCAGGACTTGCAAACCTGGGGCCATGGCTTTCTTTGATTCAGTCACTTCATATGCAACAGGATCTTCCTTTTTTTCCTGCTGCCTTTCTAATCAAAATAATGATGACCTCAGTTTAATCATCTTTTCATCTAGTGAGAAGTGAAACTATTTCTATCTCAGTTTATATCACAAAATCTCAGGGTGGTATATCGAGAAAATCAATTTAAAGTAAATTATAATTAAAATTTTAAAATAGTAAGGAATAATTTCAACAGTCTAAAAGCACATTAATCAATTTACCTATGAAAGTATATTGAAACAGTTTAAAACTGGACAGATTTGGGCAAAATCATAAAACGACCAAAGACATTGATCTTTAAAAAAAAAAAAATTAAAACTGGTGTTAGGAAGTCAATCAGGTCTTCAAGGGGAGGACATTCCATATTCAGAGTGCCACAGTAGAGAAGACTCTGTGACTGTGCCATATACTCAAACACATCCATTTGTGGGACAGAAATGATAACCCCTCCAGCCATACTCAGTCCTTAGGGAGACGAATATATCATAGCGACAATGGGCAGGTTTTCCCTGGAGCGCAACACAGCCAATAAGTCACACACCTGTCGGAGATTTAAAAAAATAGTCTTTTATTCAGCCCAGGCTGGAACCAAGACATGTCTTGGGGATTCCCACAAATCGGACGTGCAGAATAAAGACAGGCATATACATTTATGTTTTTCATAAGAAAATGAAATTAACATACTAAGTTACATCACTTCTATGTAAAATCTGGTGGGCTTCAGGTATCAGAGCATGTGCCTTGGCCCTGTCACATAGTAGCCCCTCTAATATATCAGTTATTTAGCACCTATCTGTTATTTATCCAAAGTGAGGCCTGCTTACAGTCTATACTCTGGCACTCTGGTACTACTGTCTATTTTGTTATCAGTAATATACATTCCATTCCCAATAACTGTATGTTTCCCAGATCAGGCTGCTGTTTCTTCTGAAGGCTGGCATTTTTAATACCCGGCCACCAGCCTTCACCACTTGTTAATAAAAAAGCAGCCTAATAACTCAAAGAGCATTGTTGTGGTGGGGGAGGTCAATGGAGGCCCAGTTAATTGATTTCCTTATACTATTCTATGCTACTCTAAGTCCCATCAGTCTCAGGTTTCTCTGTCATATAAAGAGAGGTATTTCAATTCCTACCTCATTTAGAAACTTAAATTTAGCAGTGGAAGCCAGTAACCCATGGTATCTTGAAGACTAACATCTTTATTGTGAGCAGCATGAGTACTGATGTAGGGGACTAATGCTAGAGATCATAGAATTGTAGCATCACAGAAACATAGAGCTGGACAAGGCTTCAGGGGCCATTTAGTCCAACCCTCTACTATGAAGAATCCATAGCTAAAGCACTCCTGAGACACGAGCCATCCTGATTCTGTTTTAAAACCTCCAAAGAAGGAGAGGCTACCATCTTCTGAGGTATTCTGTTCTACTCCTAATTAGTTCTTCCTAGTGTTTAGGTGGAATCTTTTTTCTTGCCATTTGAATCCATTGATTTGCATCCTAGCCTCTGGAGTAACCAAAAACAAGCTTCCTCCGTCTTCCACACAACTTCCCTTCATGTATTTAAAGACAGAGAGCCAAGGTGGTATAATGGTTTGCGTGTTGCATACCAGGGTTGGACACCAGAATTCAATTCCCTGCTCAACCATGAAAAACTCACTGGGTGACTTTGGGCACATAACATACTCTCAGCCCCTAGAAAACCCAATGATAGGTTTGTCTTAGGGTCACCACAAATTGGAAATGACTTGAAGGCACACAATAATATCAACAATTTAAAGACGATTCTTATGCTACCTTTCAAACTCCTCTTCTTCAGGATAAACGTACCCAGCTATCTAAGCCATTCCACATTGGGCTTGATTTCCAGACATTTTACCATCTTGACTGCCTCCTCTGCCTCCTCTGAACATGATCATTATGAATATCCTTCTGGAACTGGACACAGTATTCCAAGTGAAGATGTCTCTGACCCCTATTCAGATGAGCCTGTGTTTGTTCTTTATAGCTATAAACTTCTGCTGTTGTCTCTGTGACCTGAAAGCAGAAAAGAAAGTATTTGAACTTCAAATACCCTTCATAGGAACTGTGCTTTGCAAACAGGAATGCTGTTGCATGGAATTAAGCTGTGCTGTGCATGTTTGTTGCACGCCTAAAGCTATTACAAATTGCATTTGTCATTTCTTTTTTATTATTTTTCATTCCTTTAAAAATAGGATTGAAAAGAGTATACTATAAAACCTTTAAAAGCTCTATCAGAATGCCTCTGAGAATGCACTTAAAAGGTAACTTTTTACAAAAGGAGGAGTGCTACTTGCTACACTAATTAGATGAAACGTTGTCCCTTCTGTTCTTGGGTTAGGTTTGAA